>CM047883.1:16596198-17037789 GCA_026212405.1 Petrea volubilis
TCACCGACAAACTGCCCCCGCTCCGTCCTCTCCATCTTCGTCCTTGGGGTCATTGAAAGTGCTAGGCTCGACCATTCGTTCCTTCCAGGTCTCGGGAGACGGCGCGGAAGGCATTTGAACGTCCTCTTCCCCCGATGACTCGCCCTTTGCAGTCTCCGGCGGTGGAATTTCGAGGCGGCGGAAGGCAAAGTTGAATTCGCTTCCTTGGAAGTCGAACTCTTTAGATTTCCCCATCGAGGGCGAAGCCTCGTCCACCGGCGCCCCGCTGCGGTCAAAAGAGAGCCCAACCGACTCTCGATCAAAGTCCTCCCTTAATTCGCCGCGAGTTTGGAGCTGATCGAGGACTAGTTCTATGGCCTCCGCAGAATCCTGGAAACCGAGGTACGTCCTGATGTAGTCGAACGCCTCACTCACGAAAAACCTCGAGAAGGCCCGCTTGACCCTCTTGCGGCATCGTGCGGGGAATATCCACTCAACCCTCTGCAGCCCTGCCTTAACGCCCTCGCTATAGTTATGGTGAGCCTTGGCCTCCACCTCTACAACCCTGTTGTTGACCACCTCGAGGCGCTCTTTGGCGAAGTCGCGAGCCATTTCGGCCCGTTCGCACAATTCCCGTGTTTCCTCCCAAGCTTTGGCCGTGCGCTTGACTTCGTCGTCTAGACCCGCACACCTCTTCTCGAGCTCTGCGATGCGAGTCTGAGCAGATTCAAGGAGCTGCTGACTCTCCTGCAACTGCCCTCGAAGAGTATCATTTGTCGAGGTCAGTTCCCCGGCAAGTACTTCTGTCTCTTCGAGGCGCTTTTCTACCTCAGCCGGCGCCTGTTTATTCTTTTTCCTCTCCTCTCGGAGGAGCCTCTTGTACTTGTTCTTCCCCCGCCAGAAGACGCTCACGCGACGGAGGAAATGGTGAGACAAGGGGGAAACCACCTACCCATAAGGTCGACAAATGAGTAAAGAAATTAGGGGGAGAGGAAAAATAATTTTAAGGTGTGAATCCTTACCCCAATTAAAGCATTGGCCAGATTGGTCTCCAGATCAGCCATGGAGCACTTCAACAGAGCCCGATGGTCATTAGGGAACTGAAGACCTCGAAAAAGAGCCAAGTTCATCTTCGTATCTGTCTCGTTGGCCCCTATCCCAGTGATACGAAGATTAGAGTGGTGGTGCTCGAGGTGGACGGGATTACAGGGCCCCACGTTGACACATTTAAGGATCTCGTCCTCCTCGTCTGATTCCGGGGGCTCGGGGCTTGCCGCCTTTTTGCCTTTCTCCGTGGGGATTGGCTTTTGCTTCTTGGCCCCACGAGCAGCCTCTTCATCCGCCGCCCTCTTTCGAGAGACCTTAGTGCCTCCTTCACGAATCGAGACACGCGGCAAGACCCTTCGAGGGGCGGCACCCCTAGGACTTGGCCGGGTTGAAGGCGCTGACTGTGCTGTCCCGGCGGGGGAGCTGGCAGAACTCACCCTAGATCGAGGCGGAGCATCAGTGGGGGCCCCAGCCGAAGTAGGCCTTTGTGGAGGCCTTGGCGGAGTTGTTGCAGGAGCCGGCGCCCTAGCAGCTGGTGTCGGCACTGAAGAGGGAGCTTCAGTTTGAGGCGCCGTTTGTTCCATGGGCGCCGAGCCACCCTCATCGCCCCTTGGGGCCGTTGCCTCCTCGACCGGTGGTGCCCCCTCGGCTGGTGTAATCCCCTCGGCTGATCGAGGGATCTCAGCCTCTGTTTCTTCCGCCCCAACCTCTTGGCTGGAACCCTCTCCAGGCCCGGCATCTTTTCTTGGCTTCCTCGCTTTCTGAGTGACGGGTCTGTGGAACGGCGTCACCCTAGGTCGAGGGGGCTGGTTTTGGCGCCTTTGACGATCGAGCCTCGCCAACAATACCTTACGTGCGTCCATCAGAATTTCTAAATCTGCAAAAAAGAAACTATTATCCTACTAGAGCCTCGAGAAACATTACAAAATGCAGGAAAAACAAGGGGAAGAAGACTTAGAGCCTAAGGTGGTTCTCGATAAAGGGTTGACACCGCGTACCGGGACGCTCGCCGGGGCCGGGGTCACCAGTGGCGCTCGAGAGGCGGCACGTGCGAAGTATGTCCTCGGAGGTCAGATAAATCGCGCACATCCTCCCCATCTTCGCCAAGTCCTCCACTTTCCCCTCGTCAAAACTTGGCTCCTCGTGGAATTGATTCCGATTAAGTATGGGAGGCTGACGCCAAGTCGAGGACATCTTCAACTGCCCTCGATCCTCCACAAAGACGAACTTCCTCTTCCATCCCGATCCATGGAAGGATTTGAAGCCGTCCAACACTTCATGATCACCACAAAGGCAATGATGATCATGATAGAATTCGGCACCAATTGACAAGGGCAAACCCCGGTAAACTCCAGCAATAGCCGGACTTCGAGAGGAAAAGGAAGGCGCAATCCCGCCTCGAAGTGATGAAGATTGAGGGCCATACATCCTTCCCTTGGCTCTACCATATTCTCCGTTGGGCCCGGCATATGAATAGGGAACTGGACCCCATATTCTTCCCTGATCTTCTCAACCTCTGCCACTGTGATGTTGCTTGTCATATCCCGAGGGAGGGAGGCTGTTTGAAACCTGCCCATCCCGGCGCCTCGTGTTTTTGGGCTTTTTGACGGGGACGCGCTCGGTCCTGCGTCCCCCCTACCGGGCCCCGACGTCTTCCTCCTAGGGTGGGGACGAGCTTCCTCTGGCGCATTACTCGGCGCCTCTTCTCTCATGCCGCCCTCTGACGGCGCCCCGGCGAGCGTAGCTCCTGTGTCCTCGCTGGCGCGACCCGCCCCAGTGCTTGAAACCGACTGGAAGGGGAGGCGAACCTCCCTCTCCGCCGCCAAGTCCTCAGGCGTGGGGTCAGAGTCGTCCAGTGTCTTTCTCTTGGGTCCCATGGCGGCTATGGTTTTTTACGAAAAAGGAGAAATTTAAGAAGGAAAAGGGATTCACCTGAAATGGCGACGAAAACCTGTAAATGTCGCGAATGTGGTGGAGATCTTTAAGCCGGCCGTCCGAATAAGTATAGCAGGCGGGAGAAAAATTGGATTGTGGTGAAACCTGCAACTATTTATAGGTTATACGGGAAATCACCCACCATTATGACACCTCGGGCGCGATGACCCAAAAAGCCTGCAATAATGGCGAGAGAGCACGTCCTTTCGCGTGAAAACCCTTCGGCCGCCCAAAATTAATGGTTGGGGACATGACACGTCCCCCCAACTAGGCGCGTGGACTGACAGGCCGAAAAGGTGCGGCTCCCCATGCCCTAATGCCGATTCAAATTCAAAAAATGAAAGGACACCTGACATCCTGCTCATAAATGCACTCTTGAAGGCTGACGTCCTCGTCACACTCAAGAGTGGGGGGGCTAATGATGAGTCAAATGCCATTTCACCATGCCACGTCATCACAATCTCCCAAAAGTCACTAATCTGCTAAGTGTGGAATTGCCGCCCTCGAAGCCGTCAAGGCCCTCGAAAGGGCACACTTACACACGCCAGCCTCGTTCCCCTTACAAAATCCTGCAACAGGTTAGCAAGGGTGCCCTCGAAGGGAGAACTTGCCCTCGATGGTACTCTCATCGAGGGCCAAATCCCAGACTCAACCATTGCAAAGATAGGAATTTTGGCGGGACAAACACAGCTGGAGATTACTGACAGACGCAGCCCACTGCCACCTACTGCATCACATTGGCACATGGGTCCATCCCATCAGACGTGGGCGCATTAAATGCCAAGTCATAAATACAATCCTTGGTCATAAATGCCCAAGATACCCCTTTAATTCCGGGTATGACCCCTCATTAATGATGAGTGAGGATAGCCGCCAAAAGATTGGAAAAAGGGGGACAAAAGGCACTTATTATAACAGCTACAGGGCTGAGGGTGACCTGGATCCCACCAACCATGTCACATCAGGCTCCTCACTCTCATATAAAAGCTCCACACGGCTCTCCACCCAAGGGTAAGACATACTTTTTGCCTTACAAGCCAAGATAACATCCCTACTGTTCATCTTCTTCTTTTTGAACCCGCCACTGACTTGAGCGTCGGAGAGCCTACGCCGGGGCAAAACCGGCTAGTCTCACATGCGTTCCTCCCTCTTCAGCAGGTGGGCCACCAGCAAACACTATTACGGAAGTGCGCAGTACTCGGACACGTGTACCAACCAAATCCGGACCGCATCAATATAATTAAAAAATAATTAAATATGCCAGTTCAAAAAAATATTAAATAGTGTAATATGAGAGTTAAAAGAGAGGAGACCTATGATGCAAGGACACGGGGACACGGACTCGACACGACACGACACGGACACGGCGACACGAAAAATCTCAAAATTTTAGTACATGACACGGTTCTGACACGGTTATTAAAAAATATTTTATATTATATTATCTATTTATAATTTATTAAATTAAAATATGTGAAAAATAAATAATAATATTCATCATTAAAGCAAACACCTCTTAATTGGATTATAAGATTTAAAGATTAAAAAAATTATTTGTTATTTTCAGTGTTTCCACTAAATTTTTTAAAATTTTAAAAAAGACCTCATTTAAACTTTGTAACATATCAAAAAAGCCCCAGCCGTGTCCTAGCCGTGTCGGATTTTTTTCTTTTTTTTTTTTTTAATTTTCGGACACGTTTTTGCCGTGTCGGACACATGTCGGGGCCGTATCGGAGCTGTGTCTGTATCCGATACTGCACGGAATCTTTTTTAGACGTGTCCGTGTATCATAGTGAGGAGACAGAGGATCAATAAAGTAAAAAGAAAAAAGGAAAAATAAAAAGATCTTTGAGTAGTGGGTGGAGATCAGAGAGGAGATCAGAGAAAGAAATCAAAAATAAGGTAACCTACTATAACTATTGGGATACCAGATTAAAGATATTTGTGTATCTCTTGCTTTATGTAACAGATCGAAAGTACATAAATATTCCTCATACAATTAATTAATACATAAAAAGACATATGCAACCCATATTCAAGAAAGTCTCGTTAAGTCTGGAGGGAAAGCATCTTGTGTACAGATAATTATAGTCTACATCCGATTCGATTGAGTCATTATTAATTATATAATAAATATTTTATATTTATCCTGTAAATTATTAATAATTTAGAGAGAGTGATCAATCACTTGACAAATATAATACACTCGTTATATGGTTTTTGTTAGATTTACCAAATCAGGTTCGAGTACGATTGTTTCTTGTCTACGACGTGATTCGGGTTTGTTTGGTAGGAAGAAAAATGGGAGGAAGGAAAGGTAATGAAGGAAAAAGAAAGGAAATAAATTATTTTTCTTCATTTGATTGCGTTTGAAAAAGTGGAAGGAAAGGAAAAAAAATTACATGGGGCCATCATTTTTTTTCCTCCCAAAATTGGACGAAAAATGAAATGAAAAGATTACAATTATTTTTTCTTTTTTTTTTCATTCATTTCCCTCTCATCCAAACAATCATTACGAAAATTAAAATTCACCTATTTTTTTATTTTCTTTTCTCTCTATTTTTTTTTTCATTTGCCAAACGCAATGAAAGGGTTCTCAAAAGATTCATCTCTACATGATATATATGTACATATTCCTTTTTTTAGGAAATCAAGATAATGGGCTTCATAAGACAACCATATCTACTTTATTCCCATCCAATGTTAAAATTTTCGAGCCTAATTAGATTTGACCTACAATATTAGCGTGCCTTAAACAATAGATCTTGCTGATGGTACGAGATCTTATTCCTTAATTAACTCCTCTTACACTATCTACCTCCTTGTTTTGCGTAAAAAAAAGTAGAATTAAATAGGTCAAAGCTAAAGTATGTATAGACCGAAAGCAATTTTCAATATGGATTTTCTGCTATATTTTCATATGATATTTTTTTTATTACATTTACTTATACACGCCACACATACTAATGAACGATTAAAATTAGAAAAGAAAAAAAAAAGAAAAAGAAAAGAAGAACTATGATGTAAAAGCTACTGTAGAATTTTATTTTTTAATTTTAATTGTTCATCAATACATATGAACTGTTGTAGTGGGTACGACAAAAGATATTACACAATAGCATAATTTGGCAAGAACTGTAACGTTCACAAACAGAATGCACTTTGCCAAATACACAACTAAATAAAATCAGATATGGTGCTTCAACTAGTATCTAAATTAATCGTGTATATTTTCCCAATTAATTTAGTGTAAGATATTTCTAGGGCTAGGAGAATTTATCATAGGCTTGTAGTGGAACAAACAGGCAGAGGATAACACAATATGCCTATATTCCTACATTTTTGTGACAGAACAATAAAGAGGAGTAATAGTCCAACAGCTCCTTTACCAGAAACCCAATTTTTGGAACATTGAACACATAATTTTGGAAAGTATATAGAAATCAAATATATATAAACACACACACACTATGGATGCAAACGAATCAAGCTTGTTCGTGAGCCTAACCAGCCGGCTCGATAAAGGTTCGAGCTCGAATTCGAATAATTCAAGCTGAGCTCGAGCTAAGCAATTATTGTTTGTATTATTTTTTTAATATTTATTTTTATATAATTATAAATTATATATTAATTTTCGAACTCGAGCCCGAGCCTGAGCTCGAACATAATAAAATAATTGAAAATATTTAAACTCGAGCTCGAGTCTATAATTTATTCATAAATTTGAGCCAAACGAGCCGAGCTCGAGCTCGAGCCTATTTTTCCAGGCTCATCGGGCTTGAGCTTGAGCTCAAGCTCGATCTATTTGATTCGAGCTCGAGCTCGACCTCTTGAAAGAAAGGCTAAGACTCAGCTCAACTCAACTCGACTCGTTTGCATCTTTAATACATACTTACACATATAGCTTTTAGTTTTACTATGTTATTTTACGTTACGCGATTGTTGTTTGCACTCTAAATTTATTATCGAGACTACCACTTAATTTATAATTTTTAACTATTGACCAATATTTCCTTTTCTGACAAACAATATGGTGCAAATTGTGTAATGGGAGATCATGGCTTAAAAAATTAGTCTTGAAGTTCACAAGGACGAAGCCAGAAAAGGAGGCAGGTTGTGGGGGTTGGATGGGAGGGCGATATCAAGTTTGCGTTGAGTTAAAATTTACACACACACATATATATATATATTGAACATTCAAAATTTTGCCCCCCAAATTATAGAAATATTTTTAATACTTTTAATAAATTTGACATCATTCCCCAAACAATATTTTCTGACTCTGTCCCTGGAAATTCATCTCTTTTCTTTTTCCTTTTTTCTTTCTTTTTTTTTTTAAATAGACTTTTTTTTTTTTGTTGAAGTTATAAAATACAAAGGAGGAATAGAATTGGTGGCAACATATAATTTTTTTTCCCAGTATTTTACATATTTAGATATCAGTGGGATTATATATAATCTTTAGGTTTTTTTTTACCCTATGTTTTATATATTTAACTTGTTCACTTTTATTTCATAATTAATAAAAATCGTATTCTAATATATAATGAATAGGCATTTTAGTAATTCTGAATATAACAAATAAGAATAGAATGCATATAATAGTTTTGAAGTGCAATTAATAACAGTTCCCTTCATTTTATTTTATTGTTGTTGTTATGTGTACTAGTAGGTTAATAAATTATTCATGGAGATGCCTCCTACAAATATTCTAGGGTCTGCCATATATATGACAGAAAAGATATATGTTATTCTCCAACTCCTTTCACTTTTTGGCTTCAGCCCCAGCCCCAGCCTCCCCCCCCCCCCCCCCCACCCACACATCCTAAAATCAAGCATTCTTTATGTTGTTAATTGCCTACTTAAATTCGATGATTTGATATAAAGTTTTATAAACTTCTTATAATTTAAACCGGCGCACTCGAGAGAAATCATTTTTAAATTATCCTTTTTTAATTTTCAAATCTTTAAAATAATCCATTTTTCTAAAACATTTCTAAAATACCCTAAACCGAACTCTAAAACCTCGGTTTTACTGTTCATGTGGGCCGGCGTGATTTCTTAAAAACCCACTTTTTATTCTTTATTTCATTAAAACCCATTCCAAAGTATTTTTGATCAATTTAGTCCATTTTTCCTATAAAGTCTCCTTAAAACATATGTTTGAAATATAAAACTTCATAACTATCCTTATTTACATTAAATAAACTTGAATCATAAATTTTTAATTATTTATTACTTTTCTTAAATTTGTTATATTAAATTAAGTAAAACCCCCCTTTGTTTATTGGTATCAGAGCCATAAAGAGCCATAAAAGATTAATAAAAATCATAAAATATGGAATATTTAGACTTGATAAAATTATCAATCATCTCTCTTTTAATAATTAAAGAATTATTTATTTATTTACAAGAAATAAATGATAAAGAATTTAGTGATAACATAAATATAGAAAGTTTATCTTGCGATTTCTCATGTGATGAAACTGATTGGCAGTTATCTTCACCATGAAGAATAGACTGTTTCGACAAACTAAACGGTATCCAAAGGTTGAGAAGTACTACAAAATCTTAATGTCTCTAAAGAAAGAAGCTAAGGCACATAAAGATGCTGAAATAAGAGCATTGTACTATAGAAAGCTAGAAGAATATAAAAATCGTAGAGCTGTAATGATTCTACTTAGTAATGCCTAATTATACATTACATAGGCTTCAAGTAGAATTGTATCTATATCAAAAGGAGTTGGATTATATATATAGAAAGCCAACTTATCATAGAGGAGATGCTTTTAGAATTAATTTTCTAAAAAGCAAAATAACACAAATAAAAGAAGGTCTTGATGTTTTAAGTCGATTATGAAGATAAATAAACATCTTAAAAAAATGGATATATAATATAAATCTAATTCTAAATTTAAATATAATTCTTGAAGAATATAATCGAGAATATGAACACATTAAAACAAAAGAAACTAAAGCTAAAATACAAAGTTGTAAACAAAAGATAAAAGTTACACAACAACATGCTCAATTAGCTTGGAATAGATATAAAAAATATAAATGGATAAAATAAATAAAAATATTGAAGAATTAAATACAGGAATGAATAAAATACTTGAGGCATTATATATTTTAAATCAAGAACTTAAAGAATTAAAAACAGAGGTTCAAATCTTAAAGATTTGTAATTCAAATGTTGAAGATTTAATAAAAAATACTTGTCTTAAGAAAAATAAATTTGACAAGAAAATAAAAGAAAGAGAAATTATAATAAAACCAATAAAAACTAATAAAGAAACTGTGCATCCAAATTCCTTTGATGCATATATGCTTAATGTTAAATTACCTAAAATATTAGCTGAAGAGGAAGCTCTTAAAAAGGAAGAAAAAGGTAAAGATATTGCTACATCATCTAATCCACCTAAAGAACAAGATTCAGAATCTGAAACAGATAAAGATGAATGAAATTAATGAATTAATAGATCAATTTGAAAAAATAGATCTTTCTGAAATAAAGGAATATGAAGTATTAGTTAACACTAATAATACAACTGGAGGCCCAAGTGGTACAATAAAACCAGAAGATATGGAAATAGAAGAATCAGAAATGATGCCTATTCCTAAATATAGAAGGCAATATTATGATCACATAAAAAATAAATCTTATAACCAATTCAATAAATTCACACCAGATACTAATTATGGAGAACCTATAAATCATGGAGGTTCTAAGTTAAATATAGATTGTAAAGAAGATACTAAAAAGGCTATAATTTCATGGGCAAATACTATGAAAGTTTTCTTTTTATATAACGCCGATGATACATGGACATCAAACAGGCAAGTAGATTATTTAATTGCTACATTTGATGGTATTGTTTTCAATTGGTGGCAAGGATTAACGGAAAACATTAAAGCTATAATAAAAAGAAATGTACAAACTAAATTAATAGATAATACTGATAGAGGAATTGAAATCTTAGTTGCTTATCTTTCTGATGAATTTCTAGGAGAACAGTGGCATGACCCTGATAAAGAAAGCACTAAAGAAAAAGAAGAAGCTAGAACTAACTTGATAAATCTTAGAATCTGTAGCATGAAACATTTAAAACAATATACTTGTGAATTTAAAGATTATTATTATACTCAATATTATAGTAATGAGGATCAAAGTATATATCTTAATATGTACTTTTTAAAACTTCCACATCCTTGGAATAAATACATAATGAATAAATGGAAGGAAGAAAATAAAGAGTCAACTTCAACTCTAGGAAAAAGAATTAGTTTTCTCTTTTCAGAGTTAAGTAAATTATGTAAATCTCAAGATTTATATAGAAGAACTAAAAAATTTTCACCCTTATATTGTAACGAATTTGAGGTACCCAATCAATGGGGATGTAATAAAGAAAGAAGTGTTAAAAAGAAAAGAAGGTTTCATAAAAAAAAGTATAAAAAATATACTAATTTTCAAAAGAAAAATATAAAACCAAAAAGAAGATATTTTAAAAGAAAACCTACCTTTAAAAGAAATAAAAATCTTTCACAATGCCAGTGTTGGAATTGTGGAGAAATTGAACATAAATCACCAGAATGTAAAAAACCTAAAAAGATTCGAAGTGTAGAAGCTGAATTTATAGAACTTCAAGACGAATTGTCTGAAGTTTCAGATATAGAAAATTATTTAGATAAAGAAATATATATTGAAGAAGAAAAATACTTCAGTCATTCTGAAAATGAATAAAGATATAATTGAAACTGAAGATTCAGATAAAGAAGTAGAAATATATGAAGGAGCTGAAGGTTATGCTCAACGAATAACCTTTGATCAAGAAACTTTAGTAAAAATAAAAGGTTTAAAACTTGATGCAACAAATCCTACCAAAAGTATTTTTAAGTCTTTTGGTGATTTAATAAAAAGAGAAAAAATAAATATATATGATTACCATGCAGTTGAAAAATCTATAAATGTTGAACATACTAAAGGGCAAATTAGATTAAATTTGCTTACTAAATCCTCAATAAATCAAGCTTTAAATAAAATCAAAAATAAAGAAGTAAGAAAGAAGATAAAATATGTTTATCTTGGTAGAATTCAAATTCTAGTTAAAGCCTTATTTAGAGATGGCATAGATAGTCCTATGGTTATTTCACTTCATGACCAAAGGTTTACAGATGCTAAAAATAGTCATTTGGGAACAGTTGAAGGAAATTTAATATATTCACAATTTCGCTTTGATTGTTATCCAAAATATAGTGTTGATATAAATGATCAAAATATAAATGATACTTTAAGTTTACACTTTCAACTTTTGAAAGATTTAAAACTTAGAGATAAAAGTCAAGCATTTACCTTTTATTATAGAGCAATTTATGCTTTTACTAATAGTAATTATGGTAAAATATATCAGGATAAACCATATATTGAAATTGATAATGAATGCAGAGATATAACAACAATAAAGTTACCAATGATAGAAGAAATTAAGGAAATAAAAGACTATGAAATTAAAATAAATAGAAAACCCATATTAGAATATGGATCTAGTAGTGGTACTATACCGCAAATAGATTTTGAAAAAAATACTATATCTAGAAAAAGTATTAGTAAGTCATTACTTACTAATGTTGAATTTACTAGACAAAATATAACCAATACAATGATTATAAATGCTAAATATTTTAATGGTCAAGAATATATTGAAGGACCAAATATATTAATTGATACAGGAGCTAGTGGCAATCACCTTGCAAAACATAAAAATAAGGTTTAATTGCAAAGGTTGCTTCTACAATATTTCAATATAAAAACTTTGAAGGACAATTAATAACTTGTGATCAAGAAGTACAAGTTTCAATAATTTTTGAAGAATTAAGAATAATTGTACCTTGTTACATAGATAGTGATATGGCAGGAGACTATTACGATATAATTCTTGGTAATAGTTTCTTAAATCAATGTGATTACTATAAAATAGAGAAACATGGAGTTACATTACAATTAGGAAATATAAAGATCTTTTGTAAAAAACATGAAGGGAATTAATTTTTCTTTAAGTGTCTTTGTACAATTGACAGTACAGGATACTAATATAACAACATGCGCCTTAATAGATAATGGTTCAGAAATAACTTTGTTTAAATTCTTTCTCTATACTAAATGGCAAGAGAATGGGAATATAAAAATAAAGGGTGTTACGGGTCAAGCCGAACACATTAATAAAAAGGCAGATAAAGTAAATGTTATATTAGGAAGTAAAATTATTACTATAAATACTATATATGATTATAACTCTCTTGAAACTGATATATTGTTAGGAAATGATTTCTTACAACAATTTCAGTTTTATTCACAGAATCTTTATTCTGTTATTCTAAAAACTAAATGTAATTATTATTTAAAATTACCCCGAATAAATGAGCCATTCAGAGTTCAGCCAGCGAAGCTTGGTGGACCGTATGATAAAATTCCGATAAAAATACACAATATAACAATAAAACGAATAACTCTTGAAGATGTAATAAAACAATTAAAAGAAAATTATAATGATCATCCTCTGGCTTTTTATAAAGAGTCAGATTTAAAGGCAAAAATAGAACTAACTGAAAACATAGTTATAAAAGAAAGACCTATGTTATATACAGAAAAGGATAGAAAAGAATTTGATAAACAAATAAATGAATTATTATATAAAAATCCACCTTTGATTAGAAGAAGTAATAGTCCTTTTAGTAGCCCAGCTTTCATGGTTGAAAATGAAGCTGAGAAAAAACGAGGAAAACCTAGAATGGTAATAAATTATAAAAGACTAAATCACTTTACTAGGTCAGATAGTTATTATCTCCCTAATAAAGAAGTATTACTAAATCTTGTTAAAAGAAAGAAATATTACTCTAAATTCGATTGTACTTCGGGTTTTTGGCAAATAAAAATGGAGCCTGAAAGTATACAATACACAGCATTTAGTTCCCCTCAAGGACAGTTCGAATGGTTAGTTATGCCATTTGGATTAAAAAATGCACCTTCTATATATCAAAGAAGAATGGATAAAATCTTTAATAAATATAAAGAATTTCTTGTTGTTTATGTTGATGATGTTTTAATTGCTTCTAATACGTTAGAAGAACATAAAACTCATCTACTACAATTTGCTAAAACTTGTAAAGAAAATGGTATAGTCCTATCTGAAAGAAAGGCTATAATTTGTAAAGAAGAAATTGAATTTTTAGGGTTAAAATTGAATAAAGAAGGAATTAAACTTCAAACCCATATATCTAAGAAAATTTGTGAATTTCCTGATAAATTGGAAAATAGAAATCAAATTGAAAAATTTCTCGGTTGTTTAAACTATGCTGAGGGATTCATAATTAATCTTGCTAAAAAGAAGCATGAGATTCAAAAATTGCTTCGGAAAAATAATACTAAAGGTTGGAATAATCAACATACAGAAATTGTTAAAAATTTAAAGGAAGAATGTAAAACTTTGCCTGAATTAAAACTCCCTGATGAAAATGATAAATTAGTAATACAAACGGATGCGTCAGATCTATATTGGGCAGCATTACTTAAAACCGATCTCAATGAGATATGCAGGTATACAAGTGGTACTTTCGGTCAAGCTGAGGTCAACTATACAACCCATGAGAAAGAACTTCTATCCATCATAAAAGGAATTCAGAAATTCTCTCTCTTTTTATATCAAAAGCCTTTTAAAGTTCAAACCGACAATACCCAGATACAATCCTTAGTCTTCAATAATTACCAAATACACCCCAATACAGAAGGCTACATAGATGGCAAGTTTTCCTGTCCTTTTACAGTTTCAAAATAGAATATATAAAAGGTTCAGAAAATTTCCTAGCCGATTTCATTTCTAGAAATACAGAATTTGGAAACGAATGAGTTCTCCAACTCTAAAATGGATAAGACGGGTGTGCATTTCCCTATAAATGCAAATAGAGTGATTGTATGCACTATACATACAGCTAGTCCACTATCTAACGGTTGGTGGTAAAGACTTATCAAATCCGTTGATGGGTGACAATTTCTCAAAAATTGTGTTGATGATACAGATCATCTTATAAATTCTTATTTTTCTGCAGGAATAAAATAATAAAGAAAGATGGATCTGGAAGAGCTAAAGAATGAGATAGACGATATTGTCTTGGTCTGTCAAGACATTGTTGACAGTAATAAAGCTCTGAAAGATTTGATAGAATTAAATTTTAAAACAGTTACAGATATCTCTCAAGAAGGACTTAGGAGAGCCCTTTTCCTTCAAGAAAGTCTAGATTGGTCCTTGAATCTAGAAATAAAGAAAAAGCAAAAATGAGTGAAGCTGAAAATGAGAGTGATAAAAGAGAAAGTAATAAAGGTAAAGAAAAAGCAGAGTCTTCTGGAAGTCAAGGTACTAAACCAGTATCAGATAAAGACTTTTTAGACTCCATGAAAAATAAAGAAAAAATTTCTAAATCTCAAAGTGATGCTGAAGTCATTGAAATAAAAATCAATAAACCTGAAAGCTTCAACAGGGGATCCAATGAAGAATTTGTTCCTACAAATAAATGGGAACGAGAATACAAAGAAGTTGCTGAAGAAGCCTATAAATGGGAGAATTCCAGAACGCTATTTTACTCTAAAGGATATAGTGTTCATCCAAGAATCACCGCCATATTTGGAGCTGATCCTTATAAAGTTTTTCAGCTTGCAAATTATGGATTTCTAGATCTTCTATATGTTGGAAAGGATCTAAAGGAGATTTCAGAATTTGATGACCGCTTTAAATCCCAGGTCAGTCAAGTTGCCAGAAATAGAGAAGTCGTACTCAAGTTCTATTCTATAGCCCCAGAACCTGAGATGCGAATTTGGCATGAGGTCCAACACATGATCACTATAGATGTTATAACCACAAACCTAAAGATTGAAACTGGAATAAAGAATTTTCGATCTTTCAAGTTCACCAGTTCATGGATCACAGAGAGAAGAGCCATGGGCATTAAAGCCATTCAATCCATTGTTGAGTCTCTATGGGAGCGACAATATGAAACTCTTATGCAGGCCAATAATTGGATATTACTAAAGAAAAGCGGACAGATAAAATCTCCATTGCTAAAGGAATTTCTCAATAAATTTTTCAGACATGAATTTTACTGCACAGAGACTACAAGGAAGAAAGCTTGCAAAATGATTGGTTGTTGTAAATCATGATGTAAGCGCTTACGTCAGTGCAAGGAGTGACGGATGCCATGACGTCATCATCCACTAAAACATTATGGCAGACAGCTGTGGAGGCAGCTTTTGACTTCTGAGGCTAAAGATGATAAAAATCCAGCTAATAAAGAAAGAGACAGCGGACGCCAACTAAAATTTTGAAGTCCGAATAGTTAGATTTCTAGATCTATAAATTGTACTTAGATTTCATTTGTAAGGGAGTCGAAAACTCACAAATTCAGACTGATTCTCACTCTGAAAAATATCCCTAGAATAGGAAACCAGCTTTCTAGATCTTTGTAACCATCTTTCTAAATCATGTTTGTATAAATCCTTTTTGAAGGAAATAAAACCAGTTTATTTTCATAAATATTCAAGTTAAAAATCTTTCTATAGAAATCTTTTGAGCTTATATTTCTCCTAAAATTTCCAAAATTCTCTAACCCTGCGAAGGCCGTAGTGATTACACCATTCGAGACAGTAGCCGTTTGGAAGCATAAGTTCCGTGAAGCCAGGAGGGCGTTTGGGCGAAAACCAGTCAGGCTTGTCGAGGTGATTGAAGACGAGTCCAGAAGAAGGATTAAAGAATTAAGGACATCGAGGAGGTAATATACTTTTAAAAGATTTAAATAGAAATATTTTTACTTGATGGTATGAAAGTATGTGGTTTTAGAGTACTTCATCAATTATTATGAGATTTATGCAACTGTATGATTATTGATTGGTTATATAAGATATAAAATAATGGGAAAAGAATTTGAAATCATAAAAAATCAGTTTAAAAGAAAAAAACAATAATAAAAAGAAAATAGCAATTTTAAAACCACTAGAAGATCTACCCGAAGATTTAAGAATTCTTATTGCGACATATAATAATAAAGAAGATTATGTTTTTGATCTAATCAATAAAACTATAAATCATGAAATTCTTAAAAATTATGTTAAACAATTAAAACAACTAGACAGAGAATTAAAAGAACTTTGGGAAGCAGATAGAACATTAGAAAATTATATTCTTATGCAGTGTAAAAATTTAGAAAGAGTAAAACTAATAAAATTTATACATGACGAAAATTGGGACATACCGTACTTTTTCTAAAAGTTAGAGGTATAAAAGCATAAAGAAATCAAAAGTTTGGATCATAAAGCAAATAAAGAAACCTTAAATAGTGAAATTACTATTTAAATAGTAAAATTACTATTCAAAAGGGGTAAAATGAAAAACCTTTTTCAAAGAAGGACATTTTAAAAATAAAAATACAAAAGAAGGGCAAAATAAAAATTAAATCGCACTCGAGATGTATACATAAGGATTTAAAAAATTATTTGATTTCTAAAGTAATAATAAATTTTATCAATTGTTTAAATATATATGTTGATTGAGTTTATTAAATATGATGCCTAGTTTAAAGAAAACAATTGAAAGGAGAGTAACACTGAAGAGGAAAAAAGGACAAACAATTTAACTATGGAGAATATGTGGAGAGAGAGAGAGAGAGAGAGAGAGAGACAGACAGACAGACAGAGGGTGGGGGAGGGAGGGGGGCGGGGGGGTGGGGGACGGAAGAGAAAAATGCGAAGATAAAAGTAACTTTGGAAATCGAACTTTTTTGTGAGGGTCAATTTAGGCAATGCAAATATTAAGTATGCCAAAAGGGACCTCTGAGGGTTTTTTTTTTTTTTTTAATACATATCATTAGATTATATTAATGACTCTTGTAATAAAAATCAAATTATTATATCGCATCTCAAATCAAATTATAGTCAAACTATTTTAATAAACTACTATTAAAATATAATTATCATAAATAATATTTGCCAAGTCATAATACTTTTATTTCACTAGTACTAGTGATACTAATCTAATGAAAATATTTTCTTCCAGTAAATAGATTAATAATATCTCCAAGAATTGATATTCTGCATAGTTGCTAGTTATTTATAAATAATTACACACCTTTGATGATAATTTAGTGACAATAGAAATTGTCTCTACAACTTTTCAAAGATTTCTGTTGTTATTTTAAGTGCATCATTAATTAAATGTAATTTCAGTCAGCGATGATGACCTTGTCAGAGTTATCTTCGTGCTAACGATTTTTTTTTTTTTTTTGTCATTCAGTCTATATAATTGACAATAACTTCTATATATTCATTTAAATATGCTATTTTTAATTTTTCATAAGTGAATTTAATTTTTGAAAATCTAGTTATCGTTTGAGATTGACTAAAATCAAAATTAAAGAACCACGGCCAAGAATCAACGTTCTGAAAATCAGACCGAATCGATCGATAATTGGTAGTCAATCTGGTCCGAATTACTCCTTAAAATCAGTGTCTAATTGAATTGGTGGCAATCGGTGAGAACCAATCGAAAATCGGTGAACCGATACCGCTTGGCCCAATATGAACTGGCAGTTCTTTTTTTTTTTCCCTTTTCTTTTGTTTTTTTTTTATTTTTTGGATGTATTGCATATATGGCATATTGATCACTTGCTTGTGTGTTTAATATATATATATATATATATGTATATGTATATGACTATTTGTAATAAATATTTAGATGATATGTGTGTGCCTATGTGCTTAAGTGTGCGTGTGTGTGTGTGCATACATATATATGGTATATCTAAAATATATTTATATATTCTCAAAAAAAATATTTATTTATATATATATATATTAATGATTATTTATTGAACAAATAATATATTAGTACTTAAATTATTTTGAAATGATATTTTTCCAAGAGTTACAAAAATAGAATAATTAAGAATTGGAGAACTTACTTTGTTATTTTTTTATATTAATTAATTATATTTTTCTATTTTTGTTAATATTAATAATATTATATGTTAAATATATTTATTACATATTATAACATGACACGGGATTGAACCAACAATCCAATTGATTGAATCGCTAGAAGCTACGACTAATAAGGCTACCGGTTACCAATTCGATGTCGGATCCGATTTTCAGAACATTGCCAATGATAGTATTCCAGTTGACAACCAGGTAAAATTGATACTTGGTCGGTTTGAATATGTTTAACACAAGAGTATGTGTGACGTATTAACTTATGAAATAAATTGACAAATTTAACTACAAAATTACAATATTTAATTATTCAAGAAAAAAATACATATTTCAAACATTACAATCATTTACAAACTGAGAAAAGCTATGTAAATCTGAACCATAATACTCCACTTTCTACTCCTAAATGATGATTAAGTTCGACTTCTTGGTTTGGAAATGTATACATATATGACATATAACTATATTTTAAATAATAAAGCCACCTTTATAAAGAATAAACTCTTACATCACTTTGCTTGGAGAGCGTTCAAATTACGGCGTTTGGTATTTTTTTTAATACATCGTATACGTTATCATTATATAACTATTAATAATTATTATCAATTATATTGCCAAATATCAAGCAAAATCAACAACTATTACAATAATGAATAAATAACAAATCTACTATGAAAATAGAATAAAAGCTCATACATTTTGGTTTGATATTGAGCCCAAGATCATAAGTATTAGGGTTTAATTTTACCAGTTGAACTAAACCTCATCAGCAATTATATTGTTTGTACTAGGGCATCTATTAAAAAAAAAAGAGATTACATGAACTCCATATATATATATATATATCGAACAGTTTAAATTATGTCACATTTTATATATAATATTTTTTTAAATAAATAAAAAATATCATGTAGTTTGAATCATTGGATTTATATGTGAACCCAAAATTAGATGCACATAAAAATTCTCCATGTTCATCAATACAAAGTGGAAACTTATACGAAAAGTAACCATATGTATTACTTTATTTTCAAGCAACGTAATAAGTGGGAGAAATTGATTTCAAATAAGTGGGAGAAATTGATTTCAAACTTATTGACTTAAAAGTTGACGTCTATCATAACTCATCCACAGACCAATATTGACATAATGACCAAAATTGAACCGTGAAACAGCATGACAAATTGATTGACAAGAATTTTGCCACAGGCAAGGACATCAACAATATGATATTTCGCAATATTGAGGAAAAAAAAATGACTAACATGCAAACTGCGAAATTTATTTTTGACGGAAGAATAGACTGAAAAATTGTAAATTTCGGTTGGAAAAAATATGCTTAACATATTTAAAAAATGAAGCATATGATATAATATTGAGTTCAAAACAAAATTATGAAAAACTAACAAAAAATAAACAAAAATTGATGAATTTAAAAAGGGAAAAAAAAATTTATCCCCAACGTACAAGATCTTAAAAGATGAGATTTTGGTGAGAAGTAATGATAATTTACGGCCAAAAATAGTGAGAAGCTAGCTTCGACCTTGTATGTATGTGTAAATCATTTCATAACTTCTCAAACTGAAACGTGATGACAATTACATACATGTCATCAAGAAGAAAAAAAGACATATCTATCTATATCTATCTATACATATATATATATATATATATTCTACCGATCAAAATATGTTTTAGTTGAACCTTTGACAATCTGAATCAAAGACAGAGTTAAAACACTTGAGATTCTCTATTTCAAACTATGTTTTTATTTTCTTTTATTTCATTGCATTGTTTTATCTCAAGGGCAAGTGCATAATTAACGAAAGATTTTTTGTCATATGGGGGCACTCCTATATTAAATTTAATTAAACTGAAAAATCTTGTGAAATAAAAATTAATACAAAAGATCTTAAGAACTGTGAAAACCATCAACGAAGATCCTCAACTGATTGCGTGCTTTATACACGCCATTTCTGCACGTATGATAGTGTTTTAGGTTTGCAAATTTACCATTTTAATCTTAAATTAAATTTACAAAACCTTTTGTGTTAATTCTAATTAGCACAAAAAAATCCCGTGTTAAAAAAAATAGTCTTAAATAGTAAAATCCCTTATATTTTTAAAAACTAGTACACAACACCTCATGTACAACAACTCCCGTCTCTCTAGTGGCGGAGCTAGAAATCTTTGTTAGTGGGGTCATTACTAAAAAAGCAACGAATCAAGTTGAGCTAAGTTTTAATCTTTTTCTCATATTTAGCTCAAGTTAATGAATTAAGTTCAAGCAAACTCAACGGCCCTTGAAAAAATAGGGTTGATGTTTGGCTCGAATTCATGAATATACTATAGGGTTAGACTAAGCTCATGCTTGAATTAAAAAAAAATAGTTATTTTACTTGAGTTCAAAATTAATAAATTATTCATAATTGCATATATAATTATATAAGAAAATAAAAATATATTAAAAAATGAAAGACCAATGAGCCTAAAAACAAGAATTATTTGACTTGAATTCTTCAAATTTAAGCTCGAATCAGTTTGTTAAGCTTGCAAGTAGACTTAATTCCTTACATAATAGAAAATCTTGTGTTAAAATTATCAAAACATAAACTGAATAAATCTTCCCTTTAATTTGTGGTGTAGAATTTGTATGGTAAAAAGAGATAGAGAAAGAAAAGAGAAAAAAGACAAAAGAAAGAAGTGGGCTTCTACATCAAATACATACATATATATATACATAAAAATATATAGTAAATAGCGATGGGCTTGATATTTGGACGCCATTATTAAAGATTTTTTATTGTTTTTAGTGGCATTCAGTGACAAATAAAATTTAAAAATTATAAATATTTTTCTATATCTAATATATAAATAAAAGGGTTTTTATTAATTTTAGTGGGGTCAATTAAACATGCCTCGGCCCTTGCTTGTCTCGCAGGACGGCCATACATGTGTGAAATTTTAAAAGTTTTAGGATTTGGGATTTTTTTTTTCTCTTCTATTCTTTTGAAAGAGGGTTTTCACTCTTTCAAAGAGACAAATCGCATTGTTATTCTCCAATTTTTAAAAAAGGATAAAATTGAAAATTCACACTAAAATTTTTAGAAAAAGAATCCATGAGGCGTTGTGTTAGTTTTCAAAAATATGAGTATTTTTAGACTAATTTTTTTAATATAAGATTTTTTGTACTCATTAGAATTGACACGAGGGTTTTATAAATTTAACTCTTTAACGAAATAATTTTTTTACATATAGCACAAATGTGTATTACGAAATAAGATATCTCATCCGTGTTCAAACCGAGCCAAAAACTTCTAGTTTTCTTGGGGAGGAGTGAAATTTTGGATTAGAATGAACATACATACAAAATATAATTAAATATAGAGTTAAATGGTGATAAAGTGCTCATGATGACCCATTTTAACCCCGAATAAGATATTTTATTTCAAATTGGTTGGGCCTGAACAGGCTAAAAATCATATTGCTATACATTATTGAAGTATTGTAACAATATTGTCATCGAATCATAGTTTTATGTAACCTAACAACCCAGATATACATAGAACTTTAATAATACTAAACTTTTTCTTTGTCTAGGCCCAGCAGACAGAAAGCAAAATCGGAACTGTTTTTCTACATAATCTGTTGTTTTCCCCAAAAGTCATGCCTGGAGAATCTTGCCACAAATCTTTCACAGTACAGAGTGTACAACAGATTAAAAAAAAAGAATAGAACATGAAAAGAAACTAAAGAAACACAAGCAACCGACATCACTCTCATTACAGAAAAATTCTAGTTCAGGCTTTGATTTGGATGAACCAACCTGTAATAATTATTAATATTGCCAATATAAATCACGCGACATGTGATTAGTTTACATTAAAATTTTTTATATGGACATCATTTATTAATCCAATACTTGGAATTAAATCACACATTATATGTATTTAATAAAAATACTGCTGAATATAGATGTGCTTTAATCGTAACAATCGGGTGTATAAATGAAATCCACACTGATTGCATACAAAAATTTCCCGTTTCTTTATAAGTCAACAATAATACACACCTCAAAACTCAATTTCCCACACCCCCGTCCCCACTCTCTCTGTCTCTCTCTCTCTCTCTCTATATATATATATGTGTGTATGTATAAATTGATCATAAGGGGAAACAAGATCAAACAAACATGTCATCAAGCTCTGTGAATGTTAAAGAAGTTGTTTTGATCACTCCCTCAGAGCCAACTCCAAATCACATCCTCAAACTCTCTGCTTTAGACTCCCAGCTTTTCGTACGGTTCACCTTCGAATATCTATTCGTCTACAAGCCACCGCACGTACCGAACAGAACCGTAATCGCAGACAATGTCAAGACGGCCTTGGCCCGAGCCCTGGTCCCTTACTACCCACTGGCTGGAAGAGTGAGAAAACGGGCCGACGGGCCGGGCCTGGAGGTGGTTTGTCGGGCCCAAGGCGCTGTTTTCATCGAAGCGACGTCGGATTGTGCCGTCCCCGAATTCGAAGGCGCCCCAAGGCGCAGGGCGCAGTGGAGGAAGTTCTTATCCTTATACGTGGCGGATGTCCTCCAGGGGGCCCCACCACTTGTCGTGCAGCTGACGTGGCTGTCCGACGGAGGCGCTATGCTGGCAGTCGGGTTCAACCACTGCCTCTGCGACGGCATTGGAAGCGCTGAGTTCCTCAACTCGTTCGCCGAGTTGGCCACCGGGAGACGCGAACTCGCTGAGTTGAAGGGCAGAGCAACATGGAGCCGTCACCTTCTGGACCCGGCACCATTCGGGGTGGCCGCGGCACGCGATGACGGATTAAGTCATCCCGAGTTCAGAAGCGTGCCCGATCTCTGCGGGTTCAATCGTCGTTTCTTGCATGAGAGAATGACGCCGACTTGTACCGTCTTCGACGGGCCCCGATTGAGTGACATGAAGAAGCTGACAGAATTAACGTATACGTCGTTCGAGGTTCTCTCGGCCCTCGTGTGGAGGAGCTGGGCGAGAGCGTTAAATTTGCCGTCGAGCCAGGTCGTGAAACTCGTGTTCAGCGTCAACATACGGCACCGGGTGGAGCCGAGCCTGCCGAGCGGGTACTACGGCAACGCTTTCGTGTTGGGGTGCGCGGTGGCGTCCGTGAGGGAGCTGACGGAGAAGGGGCTGGGGCACGCGGCGGAGCTGGTGAAGAAGGCTAAGGAGAGAGTGGGGGGCGAGTACGTGAGGGAGGTGGTGGAATCGGTGAGTTCGGGGGCGTGTGGCGTCGACTCAGTGGGAGTGTTGATCATGACTCAATGGTCGAGGATGGGATTGGAGGGCGTTGAGTTTGGACTGGGGAGGCCGGTTCAGGTGGGGTCGCTTTGCTGTGATAAGTACTGCATACTGTTGCCGGTCTGCGGCGTGGACCGGGCGGTTAAGGTCAAGTTGGCGGTCCCATCCAGTGCCGTTGAACCGTACTTGTATTTCTTGCGAAATATTTGTGCTTAGTGATGATATGTTGTCTACAATCCGAAATGAAGAAAAATGAATAGATTTTCATTTCACTACTATTATATTTAACGATGAAAATTTCTTGTTTAAATCTTGTGCAAATGATAATAATATCACTGTTGCAAATGATAATAATATCACTGTATTTTATTTATTTCTCCATTTTAACTTTTTTTTATTTGGTGATAAATGATCATTTTTTAAGGAGTGACAAAGTCAAAAGATGTCTTGCAGAGCAAAATCAAAAGTTTGTGACGTTATATATTTTAAAGAAAGTAATAAATTATATTTCAAGTGTGATAACACTCCCAACATGTATAATTTGTTAGGTTTGGTTGAAATCATTTTGAACTAAAATTTTCCGACTAATGGCAAAAGGAGATAAATATTTTAGATTCCTATATTTTGTTAATTATCCAATTCTAACTCAAACTCAACTCGACTAACTTAGTATTAAGTACGTAATGAGTACTTATTTTGTAATTGATTCATGATTTAAGAAGAATGAGTAATTACTTGACAAATATAATACACTTGCCATATAATTTATTGAGCTCGAACAAAACTAAGTTCAGATAAACAAATTTCAGCAATCTAAATATTTGAATAGGTCAAACTCAAAAGAGACCATACGACAATTATAGTTTCCAAAACGGTGAATTATAGTTTGGATTCAGTTCGGTTGAATTGTGCTAATTATGTGACGAGTATGTTATATGTGCTGCGTGATTGATATTTCATTTAAAAAGAACGATTAATTACAAAACAAATATAATACATTTATCATATAATTTACTGGGTTCCATCGAATCTCATTGGACAAAGGCTGTTCTTGATTTCTTAAATCAAGGGTATGGTTGGGGTTGTCAATGGGTCGGATCTGGAGCAAATTATTGCGACCCAGATCCGAATCTAATTACAAGAATCGGCAACTGAATCCGCCCTAAAATTCTACAAGATCTTCATTTATTAATTATTCTAAATCTGAATAGATCCGAGATCCAATAAAAAAGATCCGATCCAATCCAATTTCAATAAATAATACTAAAGAATTTATAATCAAATATTACCAACAAAATATATATAACAATATTAGTGGCAGACAAAAATTTAAGTATCTCCAAGGCCTACGAAATAAACATACTTAGTTACATTATGATCTAATATATATAACATATATATAACATGTTTAGTTACATCATGGTCTAATAATTTACAATAAACAATCTACACTTAATAGTTAACATGGACATTAAAATTTCTCTATTCAGCTAGATGTTTACACTTGGAGCGCCCTTTTTCAAACCTGTACCAAAAAAAGAAGAACTTACATGAGACATTACCCATACTTTACATAATACATTTCATTAACAAAACTTATGAGAAAAGTATATGAAAAATGATTATAATTTCTTCAAAATAAGCTTATCATTAGAGTGCTACTCCCTACGAACATCAATTCACATATGGTTCTATGCAACACCTACAAATATGAAAATTCAATTAAAATAAGAGTACAACGAAGCAAAAGAGCAACCAACTTAAATGGATTAAAACCAAAAGTTACGACGAACCATATTGGTGCTTGTTAACATTTAGTCCATGCAAAATAGTCCATGTAATTGCTCAGAACCTGTTAAAAAGATAAAATTGCAGCTCAATAAATAGATTGTTTACTCAATATTAATTCAAGAATATACACTTAATTCTACTCACTCCTCTTAAATAGCAAGAGTTTGCTAGGCCAAAAAAAAGTTTCCCAAAAGGTCCATGCAATTGCTTAAAAACTGTTCAAAGGGAAAAATTATAGCTCAATAAACAAATTGTCCACTTAATATCAATTCAAAAATACACACTTAATTGTACTTCTCTTAAATAGCAAGAGTTCATCACGCCAAAAGAAGTTTGCCAAAAGATGGTGATTGCTAAAGATATTGGAGATAAATCCTATTCAAAATATGCTTCAAGAACCCATCAACAAAAGTTGAGATCGTACAAACTAAAACCTATAAATAAGATACTGATAAGATTGGAATTATCATGATTTTGACATATTATAGAACCAATAATACAACACATAAGAAAGGAGAATGAATTAAACACATTCATGGAAATACCATGAGATGCTAGATTTAAGACTTCAATTCAAAAGTCTTCATATCTCGATGCAATTCTGTAAAGAGAAGAAAAAAAAAATCAATCAGATTAATACCATTTTCTAAAACAAAAATATAAAAATGATAAAATGATTTAAAAAACTTTATCTTTGTTACCTTTTTTCTTAGGTAACACAATCTAATCTTGTCCATGCATCAAAGCTTGCACAATATTTGCCCCTAGAGCATGTCGACTTGGTTCTATAATATGTCCTCCTATGCTAAAAGCAGATTTTGATGCTAGAGTTGATATAGGAATAGCAAGAATGTCTCGAGCCATTTTTCCAAGAATTGGAAACCGTGGAACATTTTCTTGCCACCAACCTAAAGTACCAAAATCATCATATTGTGAAACACATATAATAAGATCTTCCAAGTACCAATCAAGCTTAGACTTTTGAGAAGCAATAATATTAGCAGCACGAGTTTGTTCATACCACTTGTGGAACCCTTCCAAAGAACTTATACCAAAATCATGGGATTTTTGTGTACTAGAAATAGGACAATTATCAAAGGAAGAATCACCACCACTGTACTCACGAAACATACAACCAAGTGTTGTTTGTATTTCATCAACTGTTTTCAACACATATACTGTAAATGTTATTCAGAAAATACTCCACAACATCCAATTTGTAGAGTGAATCAAAAATCAGACCAAGACCCATAACTAAATTACACTCTTTCCAATGCTTTTCAATTTTATCTTTCATAGAATTAGCTATATCTTGAACATAAAACTTTCTATGATCCTCCCATATCATTAATTTTTTTTTTGAATTCCACGCACAATTGAAAAATATACATTGAAAGTGGGATACTTCATACGAGAAAATTTACATGCGGAATCATAAAATACCTCTAAGCATTTGCAAACAATTTCCCCAATTTTCCATTCTTCTTTAGATGGATTTAACTTGAAGGTTTTATAAACTTGTTCCAAGCGAGAAAATGCATCCTTGATTCCAAGAGCACTTTCAAGCATAACATAAGTTTAATTCCATCTATTTGTAATATCATCACCAGGTTCCCTCTGTTTTTCAACTTCTATTGACATAGAAAATTGTGAAAATATTACTTCCTTTGTGGAGAACTTCTTACATAACTAACAAAATCTTTTATCTTTAGCAGCAAATTAGGGATAATTGCCAAAAAAAAAATCTACGTGGTTTCGGGATGCGGTAAGTTGGCACCTCATGGTTTAAAAATAGGCAAAAAAACCCTCATCATTTTCATATTTAGGCATACTCTCCCCTTCCATTTCTTCTAGTTTAACGTCGTTAAATTTATGGTGAAATACACGTTATGCCCCTATTATCAGGAACCACTAGATCTTAACTTGAAAATTTGAATGATCTAGATTGATTCATGAATTACAATATAATATTTAAATAAAAATTATGAATTAAATTAAATATACATAATATATAAATATATATAATATAAATAATATAATATAATATAACAAACAAACACTCATAGTAACACACACCTAGCACACACAAACACACACACACACAGCACACAACAACACACACGCAACACACACAAATACACACACAGAGCATATAGCAACACATACAAACACACACACACACATACACACATCGCACAAATACACACACAAAAATTATTTGAAAATTTGGAACTTGCACCAAAAATAGTTCAAAAATTTGAAGATTTGCACCAATAATTGTTTGAAAAACACAAACCCACATATTTGAAGATTTTGCCCTAAAAATTATTTTGAGCAGCGGCGACGGTCACAGGTGGAAGGAGGAAGAAAATGGGGATGGTGGTGGCGGCTGTACAAGGAAAGGCGACGGCAATGGTGGTAGGATGGAAAAGAGGCGCGGTAGCGGCGGTGGCAAAGGCGCGGCGGATGAAGATGGGTGGTTGGGTTGGGGAGGAAGAAGATGAATTAGGGTCGAGTAGAAGAATATTATCATAAAAATAAAGAAATTTGTTTAAAAAAATAAAGATATTTCATTGTACAAAATATTTTTAAAATAATAATATAAAAAATATCCTCATTTTACTATAAAGTCAAATTTATTTGTAAAAAAAATATTTTATTGCTTTCTTGATTTTTTAAATAAAATAAGAAAATTTTGATATCTTAAAAATAAAGATATTAAAGTTTAGGTTATTTTGAGATTTTGAACAAGTCAAAGGGTTTATTTGTAATATTATATAAGTACATTTAAAATTATAAATGCATGGAGGTATAATAGTCTAAACATATTTTGAGGTGGAAAAAAGGTCAAGAGACTACTAGTTTCTCATTACTGGCACGCATAGCATAATTGAATGGAAAATGGTGTTTTTTGCATGATTTCAAGAAAGATGAGGGTTTCTATTGCATAGTTTTAAATCATAAGGTACTAACCTGCAACTTTCCGAAACCATGTAGGGGTTTTTTGCAATTATCCCATCAAATTATTTATTACTTTATATCCATCTTGAACAATGGGATTAACTATATGAGCAGCACGTCTAACATGAAATGATCTCCATATAAAGGAAGCGAACCTTGCTCACAAATCTAAGATTTTAATTCTCTAGTCATAACATCATTTGCAGTAGCATTAGCCATGGTTATTGAACATATTTTCTTTTCAATATTCCACTCTAGAAGCAAGCCTTTTATGATTTCAAAAAGGCTCTCCATCATGCCTCAACTGGAAAGCAAGGATTTTTTTTTTCTTCTTAACACCCAATTATCATCAATGAAGCGGCTTGTCAAACAACAATAAGCTATTTTCTCAGGGCCACAAGTCCACATATTAGGTGTTAACCTAATATGACTAGGAGGCTCATCAAGTAACTTGTACAATATTCTTTCTCCATCTTGTAAACTTTAAGCATATAGGCTCTAAGGGTGTTTCTACAATGAAGTTTGAAAGATGGCTACAAATTATTTACAAATGTGTGAAAAAGTCCATGCTCAATCATGTTGAATGAATAGTTATGCTTTATAACCATTCTTGCCAAGTCAAGCCTACTCTTTTCTTGATCAAACTTAAAAGTTTTTAGTTTAACAACTTATTCATCTTCTTCCTTAATCGTTTGTAGGATGTTTTGGTCTTTAGGTTTATACTTCCTTAATGGACATCTACCCAAGTGATTTTTTAAGTGTGATGTTCCGCTGGTACTAGACTAAGAGAATTCCCTCTCTACAATGATTACAAATAGCTTTGTCCTGCCCCATCAAAGCTTTTCACCTTTTCAAACTCAAGCCATACCTCAAATGTTAACTTCTTCTCTTTGGCTCATGTTAATTAGTGGGTTCCTTCTTTTTGTTCGACTCATCAATTGTAGTTTGTACAATTTGTTGGGAATGATCTTTGCAGTTGCTAGCATTTGCCATTTGCTTTTCATTTCCAGTCAACATATAAACAGAAAAAAAAAAACACAATGTGACACAATAGGGAATATAATTACAATATATAATAAAAACAATAACAACAGGTACTAAAATCAATATAATTACAATATATAATAAAAATAATAACAATAGGTATTAAAAATAAGGGTCAATACAAACTACTGAAGTAATTCAAAGTTCAAAATCGTAATAGTGAGTTCCTTTTATATATAATTTGTTCTTTATAAGAAGATTGGAAAAAAACTTACATGTGGAAATTTGTAATTGATGGCACCAACAAGTTCAAGATCCTCCTCTCATTTGTGTTGGATGACTAGTTGTGTGATTGTGTGGCCTCATATTGATAGTTTCAAACTACACACACACACACACACACACACACACTCACACAAATTCTTAACAAGATTTTAAAGCACTCTACATTGAGTTACAAGTCATGAAAAAAAGTGCTTAACACTAAACACAGTTTTACGTGTTAGAGAACCATAATCCTCTTTATTAACCATAATTAGACAAAAGTAGAAGCTTAATCTTACTTTATTCTATTTTACAGGTGTGGTTGGGGAACCCTGCACTTGTATCAGAAGTTAAACAAAATTAAGTTGCAATAGCATATTTGTTTCTTTGAATATATGAATATGCACGCAGAATTGATTTCACGAAAATGAGGGATTTAAAGTGGTAACTCGAGAAAAAGAAGAAAGATAAGAGAACTACAGATAATGTTAAAAGACACTAAATCTTTGTATTTGAGGCCAGATCCAGATAGTGCACAAGAACAATATGTTCAAAAGACTTGCAGTAAATGTGGTAATTAATGAAAATTCAATTTGACATAGAACATGATCCTCATTTACATGTCCACAAAAGACTTCATCTAATTTCAATGTCGAAATACATAAGAAATAAGAGGGGTCAGTTAACTGCCTAGACTTATATAGAATTTAAGGGTTTCATACTTGTCAAGTGGCCAATAACATCTGCGAACAAGAATAAAATCAAAAGAAGAAAGAAGAGAGAGGAGGGGGAAGAAAATTTACTTGTAGCTGCTAAAGAGAAGAAACGGCGAATGTCAAAATGCCAAAAACCCTAGATCTGTGAGAGTAGCTATTTATCCTTGGACCAAAAAATTAATAATAAAAAGTCCTTATATATATATATATGTATACACATGTATAAATATAGTACATAAAATAGAGATCTCTAATAACTATGTTCCATATTTAATTGTTCATTTAACGACAATGTATATTTAGAATTATATAAATACGCATATATATAGGTCTCTTTTGATTGGTTGTATTATAATGTAATACCAAGAAAAATCTATCCAAAATTCTATATATGATTTTTGATACTAGTATGTATTGAAATGCCTCAATCCATGACACCATGGATTGAAGCCATCATTTAAGTATGGATTCAGTCTTTGGGAGGGGGGGGGGGGGGGGAAGGGTGTGCGATTGGAGGAAGTTAACATGTTCTACTTAATATTTTAAAATTGAATTTACTAAATTGTCCTTATTATAAAATGCTCAAAAATCAATGAAAGATAATTTTATGGGTAAAATGGAACTTTTGCTAATAATCCAATATAGTCCACAAAATCAAACAATGTTGGTAGTACTATTGAAATTTGAGCCAAGGACTGAATCCCACAAATCAAATATGGTAGTTCAATTACACTTATCCAACCCAACATCCACTCAAATACTATATACATATCAATCCAATCTATAAAATCAAAAGAAGCCAAAGTATATTTAGTAAAGATCTCTAATAACTATAGAGATTATTAATTGTTCATTTAATGATAGTATATAATAGATATCTCTAATAACATATCCTATATGTGTGTGTATATAGTGTATGTAATAGAGATCTTTAATATCTACATACAGATCTTTAATATCTAGACTAATTAATTAGTATTCTTTAAAAAAAAAATGCTAAAAATAAACTTAAATAAAATAGAAAAATATTTTAGAATATGTATGAAAGCTATACAATGGTTTGTTAAAAACAATACCTTGAAAAATAATACATAGTATATTATTAAAGGTGAATTACAAAAACCTCTCCTCAGATTTGGCAAAATTACAAAAAAAAAAAAAATCCTCAACTATTGAAAATTACCATTATCCCCTTGAGGTTTGTATAAACCAGGTAATAGTTAACGGAGGGCTGAAAATTTCAAAATTGCCCTTAATAGTTTATTTACAAAAACCCCCTTGAGGTTTGATGAAATTACAAAAAAAACTGTCAGGTATTAGAATTTACAACCACATCCCTATTGACGACGACGGTGGCCTCCCTACGTGGGAAATTTGTAAAACAAGCATCTTAAAAATTCCCAACTCCAAAGTGATGGCTGGTCAACATTGCTTGATCTCGTTTAACTATTGATCAGCATGCCTCGATTCTCATATTTCTGACGAACTTTGTCGGAATTCGACGATATCAACACTATAGAAATCGTCTCGCTTCAAAGATTCCACATTTGTAAGAAACAACCACGTCTTAGCCTTCTCGTTCTCCCTCCTCTAATCATCGATTTGTTTACCAATGGTACCGTCAATCTAGCATTGACACCCTGTCCTAGATCTTAACCATCGCAACAATCATAAAAGCATTGAGGAAAAAAAACCTAATCGTTTTTTGCCCTCTCAACCACGAAATTAACAAACCTTAATGGTAGGAGTTTTTTATCAGACGAATAAATTTTAGGGGGTGTATTGTAAATCCTGATACTAGAAGGGGGGTTTTTTTCATATTTTCAGCAAACCTCAGGGTAGATGTAATATTAATAAAATATTGACTGATGGTATTTTAGAAAAATTACATAGTTTTTTGATGGAAACCTAATGGAACCTTAATGAAAGGGGTTTTTTTGTTAATTTATGCAAACGTTAGGGGGGTAATGGTAATTTTTAATAGTTGGAGGATTTTTTTATAATTTCGCCAAACTTCAGGAAAGGTTTTTGTAATTCGCCCTATTATTAATTACAATGGCACATATATTACATTTTATTGAAGTATCTTTAATACTATTATATTATATATAATGTATAAATTTAATAACATATATTATAAAAATTCGAATTCGGATCTTTAACGGATCTGACTTCTTGATTCCAAATCCAACCCATTTATTTTGAATTACGAATATTTGCTTTCGGATCGGATCCATCAGATATTTTAATCGATTGAATATATTAAAATTCGAATCAAACTCGGATTAAAATCCTCTCCGTTGACAGCCCTAGGTATGGTTTTTTAGTGGTTGCAAGTTGGGCCTCATCTACACTGACTGATGGATTAAAATCCAGACATGATCCACTATGATCCACGTCTGTACTAGGTTGATCACAGCTCAGTGAAGTGAAATGGACGGATGTAACATCCTAATAAATCGAAAATTACTAAATGTTAAAACATCAAACGAATTAAATTAAATAATGTCAGTATTATATAAATTACACTGTTAATGTGATTTTTAATCCTCACTCTTTGGTATTTAACACTATATATTATTTCTCATTGGCTTTAGCAAAATATGTGAGTAACTTGTACGTAAATGCCGTGCCGTGTATGCTTGAATTTTGTTATTTTTGACCTATTGAAAAATATATACGAAACTTTTTGTTCAATGGGACTATATATTAAGTTTGTTTCATTTTCATAATTTTTTTTATTTATTAGACATCTTAAACTCATATTCAAATCCCATATGATTAATGGCGGATTCAGACTAAAAGTTTGGGGAGCTAAAGTAGTTAACTGCAAAATATTTCAAAAAAAAAAATATACAATGTGTGCTATAAGCATATTAAAAATTATTGCACAATTCAATTTAATTTCAATTGATGTAATAATTAACTAATTCTCAGTATAATTTTTTTTATAACTCTAGAGATCATTCAATAATAATAAAATACATAAAAACTTAAGGATAACTACAACAGAAAAATTACTCGTTGACAAGAATGTAATAAAATAAATAACGAAAGTTATTTTGCAAGTAAAGGAGTAAAAATATTGAAGAAAATAGAAAAATCAGTAAGTCAAATACGTATTGCTTTACTTCAATCATGGTTCGTGGTCGTGGGCAAGAGAGAGATGTCGAGAGCTTGCTGCCTGATGGACGACTGTTTGTGTTTGAATTGAATTGAGTAGGATGAAACCTATTATTGGCTTTTGCCGTGTTGTTCTCATTCTAATGATAATAATATCTTGCAGGTTTTAAATTTTAAGTTGAAATACACTTAGGTAGTGGATTATACTTCTATCTTTATTTTAAGCCATTTTTTCATAACAAAATTAATAAATAAGTACGTTACAAATTTAATAAATAAGTACGTTACAAATAATTAAAAAAATATAATAATATATAAAATCTAAAAAATAAATTTATTTTATATTCAAAATTTAAATATGTAATTAAATTATATCGTAATTTTTTATTTTGCACACGCATTAAGTGTACTCAATCGACCAGTATATATAATTGAAAAGATAAGGTAGGAAGACCCAATATAACTTTCTCAACTAAGGAACTTAACCGTCAAAGAATGTGTCTTTTGTCAAAGTTCCCTAAAACTAAGTTTACTTTAGTCACTACAGCCCCGCTAACACACTAATGAATTAAATCCTATCCCTCATCGAACTAGGCATGATATACTCGTCATTGTCAGGCTGTAATACTCCCAAATATTTGGCATGCTCCATGTTCTCAGAGAGATTTGAACTTAGATATTCAATATGGAAGTAGTTGGCCCAAACTACTAGACGACCATGTTGGTGGTCAATTGAAATCAAGTTCTTAGCTGGCCCATAATTAATTAGAAATGCCTAGTGGGCTTAGTTTTTCAATTGCAATCGAATTGTTTTATCAAAATGGGCCATTAACATCTCACTTCTTTTATATATATGTATATATATCATTCGTATGAGTGGGTAATTTAAAAAAAATTTAGTCCCCCTTTAATTTGTCCCTTTAAAGACCCGCCGATGCTGATATGAGTCGGATACGACTAAGGAGTGTAGGAGGAAAGAGGCTTGTCTTTTGGTTGGATTTTTGTTGTAGTTTGTGTTATTTCTGATCTTCAAGTTTTGTAATGTAACTTCTTGTTGGTACCACATTTGCGATTACTCGGGGATAGGTAGTCTACTCTATAAAATAAAATAAAACAAAAAAAAAGGCAGCAAAAACTCATTAATTAGCTACTCCATCTACTTCTCCTTTAGCTCTTTGTGTTGGCCTGCAATCTTGCTTTTCATTTTCTGCAACTTGTCCTCGATGACGCCATACAACCAATGGTGACTTTAAGATTATCAATGACGGGGTCAAAACTTAATGTACCTATTATTTTGAATTATAGATAATAGGTCAATCATATATTTTTAAAATTTTAATATGGGATCAAAGGATGATGTAAGATCATATTAATTAATATTTAATATAAATATATATATATATATATACACACACTAGCTGGAAAAATTATTTTCACTGAGGTCGCATGACCCACTAGCATGAGTGTGAAGTCCCCTATGCATATATACAACCTCTGCGATTTCATCCTAAATTTTTCTTCAAATTCTCTTATCTTACGCTCATTCTTCATATAGATCACAGGTACAGTAATCTCTCCAACCAGTCCTACAAAGTTGTAGAGCAAGAAAAAAAAAATCAACAGATGATCATTGAGAAAAACAACAAAAAGATAAGGAACTTAATCATAACAACATAATACAATAAGATAAATTAATTTACCTTTTTAAGAAGCGATGAATTTCGCCCCAGAAGAACAAGCAGAGGGTAATGGCCATGGCAGCCCAAAAAAACAGAGTAATGAAGTTATATTGGTAAATCCTCCATCCTCATCCATGTCGCGGTTGGTGCCAAAGGATGAGGAGTTTAAGTGAAATTAAACGAGCAATATTGACATATTCGATGTATATACATGATAAAAAAAATAATATAATGTATTGACATATTAAGATTTTTGTAATATTTATACTATCAAAATATTTTTAGCTATTTTTAATAGATTTAGGAATTAGTGATAAATAAAATAAAATAAAAATAATATAATATAAGAAACTAAGAAAATAATTACAAAAAAATAAAATAAATGATATTGAAAAGTACTAGGAAATGGAGGAGGAGAGAGAAAAAAATGAAAATGAAAAGAAAAAAAAAAAAAGGAAACATGACAGAGCAAAAGTAAATATTAAAATGTGCTCTCCTTTTATATAGTAGTCTAGATAAATAATATAGATAATATAAATCAATTATTGCACTTTAATGTGATTTTTAATCTTCACTCCTTGGTATTTAACACAAGGTATATTTTTCATTGGTTTTAGCAAAATATATGATCATATATATTTAAATGTCGTGAAATTTATTTTTGAATTTGTTATTTTAGCCTGTTGAACAATATATAAGAATTTTTTTATTCAATGGGACTACATATTAAGTTTGTTTCATTTTCATGATCATTTTTATTTATTTATTGGGCATGTTATATTCCCTGATCACTCATTTACATTTTTTTTTAAATATAATACAGATACATATTTACTCATACAATTACATGGTCAAATTTTGAACTGTAACATTAAACTCTCAAACTTTTAAAAATAATTATATGGGATTTTTACAAAATTAGTCATTTAAGTATGTGGTGTTTGAGTTTTTATCCTTTATATTTAAGTTTTTAAATTTTAGTCCTTTATTTTATGAAAGTTTTAATTTTCATCCGATTTTGGACTAAAATTATCGACGGAGCTTATGTGGCATGATAATTGGCCCGATTTTTTTCACCGGTGCTAATGTGGCCAATAATTTAGAGATTTTTGTTGATTTTCCCTCCAAAGTGTCCATATGGATGACAAAGAGATTAAAAAAATAAAAATCAAAAAGCCACATACACACATATGCCATATAAATTTTTAAAACAAACCCAAAAATTACATATATATATATATATAGAGAGAGAGAGAGAGAGAGAGAAGAACAAGAGAGAGAGAGAGAGAGAGAGAGAGAGAGAGAGAGAGTTGGGTGGTGGGAGAGAGGTGGGGTTTGGGGGATGGGCGGCAAAGATGATGAATAGTGTTTTTTTAAATTAATTAATTAATTTTTGATCAAAAAATTAATTAATTTATTAACACGCGCGCGCACACACACACACACACACACACACATATATATATAATTTAGATTTTTTTAGAAGGAAGGACTTCTTTTATTTTTAATTTTTTATTATTTAATATGTAACTTCATTAAATTTTTTATTTATTTAAATTAATTGAATTGATATAATTTTTTTTATAAAAAATAGGGATAATTACATCTACACCCCTTGAGGTTTGGTGTAATTACCGATACACCCCCTGACATTTGACTATTAACAATTACACCCCCTCTGCGTTAGAGCCGTTAACAAACAAGCCCTTCCGTTAGTGGCCGTTAGGGTTTTTGTTTAACACCGTTAGTCTTGAACTATAAACTTCCAAAAATACCCTTCAATTAGTAGGAATTTAGTTATAAAATAATTTTGACTTTTTAAAATGACTATAATACCCATAGAGTTGTCTAAATAATATTTCAAAATATTTAAAAAATTATTTATAATTTTCAAGAACAAAATTTAATTTTCAAGAACAAAATCACCATCTTCTGCATCTTCAAAACTTCCAAAATCACCATCACCATCACCATCATCCTAGATCCACCACTATGGACGGCGGCGGCGGTGGCCGGCAAGGGCAATGGAGTGGGGTGGGCGGTGGGGGGGGGTAGGCAGTGGGAGGGGAGGGGAGGGGAGGGAAGAGAAGGGGGCCGGCGAGCGGGGGGAGGAGCTGGCGGCTACCAGGGGAAGGGGAGGGGATGGGGGCGGCGAGCGGGGGAGGAGATGGAGGGCTGCCACCAGGGGAAGGGGAGGGGGTGGGTGGGGGCGACGAATTAGGGTTTGGGGAGGGTTGGGGGTTGGGTTGGGCGGGGGGAAGGGATGAGGGCAGTGGGCGGGTGTTGGGTTGGGCGGGGGAGGGGCTGCGCGGCGGGAGAGCTGGGTGGGATGGGGGAGATGGGGTTGGGGTTAGGAGCTGGGTGGCGGTGGCGGTGGCGGTGGGGCGGTGGCGGCGGGCCGGATGGGGGAGATGGGGGTTGGGTTGGGCGGGGGAGGAGCTAGGTGGCGGCGGCGGCGGGCGGGATGGGGGAGATGGGGGTTGGGTTGGGTTGGGTTGGGCGGGGGAGGGGCTGGGAGGCGGGGGAGCTGGGCGGGATGGGGGAGATGGAAGATGGTGGCGCCGGCGGGGGGAGCTGGGTAGGATGGGGGAGATGGAAGACGGTGGCGCCGGCGGGGGGAGCTGCGAGACGGTGGCGCAGGCGGTAGAGACGCTGGAAGAGATGAAGAAGAAGAGAAAAAGGAAAAAAAAAAAAAAGAAAAAGGAAAAAGGAGAAGAAAAAAAAAGGGGGGGGAAAGGAAAAGAAGGAAAAGAGACCGAGGGGCACTTTTGTCAATTCACAAAAACCCTTTTTTTTCTGATTTTCTCAATTTTTTTGTACAAATATATAAGGGTAATAATGTCTTTTTCATCAAACCGTCAGGGTTTCTAATTAAATCTTTAAATAGGGGGTGTAATTGTAAATAGTCAAATGTCAGGGGGTGTATCGGTAATTACACCAAACCTCAAGGGGTGTAGATGTAATTATCCCTAAAAAATAATATATATTTAAATTCTAAATTTATAATATTTATATAAATTAAATATTTTTAATATATATAATAAAACATATAAATAAAAACTGTGATTGGCTTTTTGTTTTTTTTTAAATGTCAATTCATCTCTATATAGGATCAAAATGCACATGTCACATCCAACATATCGCCACACTAGCATATTGGCAGAAAAATTAGAAAAGTCCCAATTTTTCATGCCACATTAGCTTCAGATGTCAAATTAGTCCAAAATCAGGCCAAAATTATAAATTTGGGAAGATAAATGACAAAATTGAAAAAATTAAACAAAAAGGACAAAAAATTCAAACACCACATATGTAGAGGACGATTTTTATAAAAATCCCTAATTATAGCAAAGGGCCATCGACATCACTCGTTTACTTGTTCATGACTGATGGATGGTTAATTGAATGATAAGAATATTTTGTAGAAATAACATTTCCCATGGTATATACGATTAACCGAACGATATGGAAATATATTTTATTATTATTTTCTTCACTTGGACAAACAAAAAACTATGATTAAACTCATATTATATATTTTTTAAGATTAAAAAGAAAAATTAATCAAATTATTCGATATTCAATTTGATATCGTTGAATGGAATCTATTTCAACACAATTTCGTAAGTTTAGCAAAGTAAATTTGAACATATTTCTTTCTACACTCCCAGCCCCCCCCCCCCCCCCCCGCCCCAACCCCACGCCAGCACCCGATAACCCACGCCACCACCTAATAAGATTTAAAGTATAGCTTAAGCTCATCTCAATTACTTAAAAAATAATAATATTTGTATAAAAATATGAAACTATTTGAGTTCGATTGGAGTTCATCTCGCTTAAAGCACGTTTAAATTCAATTCGTTAAATAAGAAAACAAAATTCAAATAAAATTTCAAATTCAATAAAGAATTCAAACAAAGTTTGAATACTACTATCTTCTGCACTAATCAATTCAAAGAAGCAACCGCTCGATCAAAGTCTGTCCCGTCGGTTGTGGAACACACTCCGCTCCCGTTGCTTGTGGGTCGCACCTCGCCGTAGGCACTGAATGAATGAAATTAATGGAGATCTCTCCTCCTCTGCTTTTTGACTATTTGGATATCCCTAGATCATTTGCGCCGCAACAAGAAAGAGTATCCGGGGCATGGGCGTAATTTGCTTGACATTGGAGGGGCAATCATAACGAATTGTATTGGGTCAAAGATGGTGGGCTAAGTGGCATCATTGGATCAAACACCCATGGGCCTCAGGTCTGATAAACATTTTTCAATGGAAATTGCAATTTTTTATACCGGATGAAATCACTTGGCCAGTTAAATTGTATATCCAACCAATCATAAATTTATTTTTTTTATACATTTGTTTTTCATGTGTTACATTTTTAATATGTACGTTATATTTTATACTTTTTTAATATATATTAAATTTATAATATTATATATATATGTATTTTATTAAGTATGTCATATAACATATATATATGTATATATATTTCTTGTTTTAATTTATGGTTAATTACATCTAGACACCATCTAAGTAAGCGATATTATAAATCATTCACCTATGGATAAATCGGTCATTACACATTTGGTTTATTTTTACATTTTATTTCCAAAAATTTGATAAAGGGTATAATGGGAATTTCATAGGATTCAGGAATATTATGTTAAAGTTTTGACAAATCCATAATGGGGTGTGGCCGTGAGGGGCTAACTGTAATTTACAGACTTGCTAAAAAGGTTATATGTAATTGTCCAAAAAATTCATTTTTCAGTACTTGAAATTAAGCGGGCATATAAGTATGTTTTCATTTTAGGCATAAAATTAGTTTGATTGATTCATTAATCAAACCATTAAAATCGACTATATAGTAAGTTTGATTTTAGAATATTTCCATTTATCTTTTTTTTTTTTCTGGAGCTAATATAAGCTGTAAAGTTGTGAAACTCCGAATGGTTTAATTTGTTAAAAAATTGTATTCCTAGCATGTTGGTGTTTGACCAAGTTTGAGAAATTATTTAAGTGGATTACAATTTGAATTTGGAATTAATGCATTCTACTCTAAAAGTAGGTGTGAATAGTGTATTCACTCAAATGAATACAATTTCGGGTGAATGAGAAGTTAATTGTCAAAATTGGCCACTTAAAAATGAATGAAGCTAGGATTCGGAAAGCATTTAAGAATGCTATCCCACATTGAAAAATGAAGGGGACTTGGCTACTTAATATAGCCAAAAAACTCACAATGTGTAAACGGGCAAGGACCTAGGTCCAAGTGGGTTCGGGCTAAAGCTCATGCGCGTCGCCGTCTGTCCAACTCGGCTTGGCGTGGTGGGCCGGGCTTAACTCGGACTAATTAAATCATATTCTTTTTGGGCTAAGTCCGAATTGAGTTTTGGATCGAACCAAACCCAAATTCAAGTCGATCGAATCTAGATCAAGGTCTCAGAGCAAGTGCATGAATCGATGCTGGTCGGGTTCGAAGCAAGTGGCTCGGTTATAGCCGAGCCGATGCAAGCCAGTTCGGTCACAGCTGAACCGGTGCATGGGTTGGTCCAGGAGGTGTGTTTTGCACTTATTCAATGAATAGCCACAACCTTTATTTATTATAAATATACCCCACTCCTGCCAGAATTATTAACTCACATCCAACAACATTTTATAGTTTCATGCATTCTAGTACACATACTCTCCAAAGCTTTCCTGTTTCGTGTTTCAAAAGTTTCCGATACTTTTTATTCGTCCTTATTGAGATTTGAAGCGCTCCTATCTCGAGAAAAGTTGTTGTATCTTGGGAGACAACTGTTGTTTACACTGTAAACACTACACGGGACAAATTTGTCTTCAAGACAAAGAATCAAATTCTCGCCTCGACTTTAATTTTATTGAAATCACCTCACAACAAACATCATATTTTACTTTTATTCTTTTTCTTTTTATGTTGTGGAACATTTTTAAGTAATAACAACAACATCAACCACTATTAATTTTCATATACGTTTGATTCATTATTATTTTAGATCATTATATATATTACCTTATCATGTAATCATTGAAAATTTAGTTTGTGATCATATAGGCTTAATTACACTTTTGGTACTGTAAGTGAAACCTCTTTCTAAATTTCGTCCTGCAAGTTTGATGGTTGCACATTTAGTCCTGTATATTGATTCAATTTAACACAATTGGTCTTAAATTTTCAAATGTAGTCCTTCCCATTTTCAATGTGTCAATTGTGTAATTAGGACTACATTTGAAAATTTAAGACCAAATGTGTCAAATTATACCAATATATAAGACTAAATGTGCACACTACTAGAAAAAGAGCAAATAGCCACGGATTTTAGCCACGGAAAAAATCCGTGGCTAATCCGTGGCTATTAGCCACGGATTAGCCACGGATTAGCAACGGTTTTCAGTGAAAATTTTTTTTGAGCTTTAGCCACGGATTGGCCACGGATTACCCGTGGCTAATTTAGCCACGGCCAAGCCGTGGCTAAATGTCGTGGCTAAATTTGGCGCCAGTTTTGCCGCCAATGGTTAGCCACGGCTTGGCCACGGCCTAGCCGTGGCTAATTTGGCCACGGCCAGACCGTGGCTAAGCCGTGGCCCTTAGCCACGGTCTAGCCACGGCCTAGCCGTGGCTGGATTGGCCACGGCCAGGCCGTGGCTAAGGGCCACGGATTAGCCACGGCCTGACCGTGGCTAATCCAGCCACGGCTAGACCGTGGCTAAATCGTGGCCCTTAGCCACGGCCAGACCGTGGCTAATTTAGCCACGGTCTGGCCGTGGCTGAGGGCCACGGATTAGCCACGGCATGACCGTGGCTAAGCCAGCCACGGCTAGACCGTGGCTAAACCGTGGCCCTTAGCCACGGCCTGACCGTGGCTAAATTAGCCACGGTCTGGCCGTGGCTAAGGGCCACGGTTTAGCCACGGCCTAGCCGTGGCTAAAAAATTTTATTTTTTTTTTGCAACAAATATGATTTGAACTCTTGACCTGTTAGTTAAAGTTAGAGCATTAAACCACTACACCACTTTAACTTTTTGTTTAATAATTAATTTTTGCTATATTTAAGTAATATATATATATTATATTATATATATTGATATATATAATAAATGATTCGATATATTACATACGTATAAGATTAGATATACTTATATATATGTGTATTTATATATAATTAGCTGTATATATATTAGATGTATAAGTACATATATAACATATATTAGATATATAATACACTAATATATGTTTATTTCATATAGATGATTGATCATATATATATAGTACATATGATTAGATATATATATATATATATATATTGGATCTATATATACGTACACTACATTTATAACATATATTAGATATATTCTATATAGATATATACTTATATCATATAGACTATATATAGAGGATTAGAATGTACATATAATATATTAATATATATGAGATACACATTGACATATACGTAAATTTATATATGTATATATGATATATATACTTGGAAATATATATATACACATATATTGATATATATATACTTGAACATATGTATATATATACATGATATATATATATATATAAATATAGCCATGGATTAGTCACAAATATATATATATATATATTGGTACATATATACTTGGATATATAAATATATGTATCAATATAAATTTACATATGTATCAATATATATATATATATATAAATTTATCTGTGGTGCAAAAAAAAATGAAAAAAAACAATTAGCCACGGATAAATTTTTGTTATTGATATTTTAATTATCTCAATATAAATTATCTATATATACTTGGATACATATATATATTGATACATATATATACTTGGACATTTATATATATATTGATACATATATACTTGGACATATTTAAAATAGATACATATCTATCAATATATATACTTGGACATTTATATATATATATATTGATACATGTATACATGGACATATTTAAAATAGATACATATATTGATATATATATATATGATATATATACTTGACATATATTATATAATACCACACATATACGAAGATATTGACAAATTATCACGAATTAAAGTTGCTATTATCTAAATATAAATTATATAAATAGACTTTTGTTATAATTTTTGTTTTGATATATTAGTTTATTAAATATTTGTCATAAAAAAAAGTTGAATATTGAACGATAAAGTCAAAGGTAAATATCTTTATTTTTTTAAAAAAAATAATTGGTTAATAATTTATAAAAATTACTAAAATTAAATTAAAAAAATTGATAAAACTAATGAAATTTATTAGATAATTTTAGTTTAAAATATTGTAACAATATAGTTTAAGTATAAAAAAAATCAATCAATAACCAAAGAACTCCCTTGGCGCAACGGTTACATGCTCCATTTATAACATTGATGTCCCGTGTTCGAATCTCCTTGAGCGCAAAAAAAAAAGCTTGGGTTGGGGCGCGGGTTTCAGGTCCGGGTTGGGGCGCGGGTCCGGGTTGGGCCGCGGGGTTGGGTGTAATTAGCTTTTTTTTTTTTTTCCAGTGGCCACGGATTAGCCACGGCCAAACCGTGGCTAATCCGTGGCTGTTAGCCACGGATTGGCCACGGCCTGGCCGTGGCTAATCCGTGGCCTTTAGCCACGGCTAAGCCATGTCTAGGAAAATGTGGCCAAACTTGGCCACGGTTTGCCCGTGGCTATTAGCCACGGCTTGGCCGTGGCTAAGCCCAGCCGTGGCTAAAAAGCCGTGGCGAAGGTTAGCCACGCCACTTTTAGCCACGGAAAAAATCCGTGGCTAATCCGTGGCCAATCTCCTTGGCCACGGATTTTTTGCCAAATCCGTGGCTAAAATCCGTGGCTAAATGCCTTTTTTCTAGTAGTGGCAATCATCAAACTTACATAACAAAATTTGAAAAAAATATCTCACTTACAGGACCAAAAGTATAATTAAGCCTAATTTACGTCACTCATAAGTCGCATAACCAATATAAACACTATATATCTATTGCGAAAATCAAATATAATCCAAAACAAAATCTAAACGTGTTTCCATTATTTTTCAGGAGTGAAAAATAACTCCACCGTTCAAATTAAACACATTGTTTTATAGCAAAACTAGGTCCCATTATTCATTTGTCAACAGCTAATATCCAAACACATTTCATTCTCATTATCTTTCTCAACACACTCCAAACATGCACTCTCCCAAAGATAATGCGCAACATTGAAAAAATTACCCAATGTAGCAATAATTTGTTATCATCGTATTGTTGGAAGTTATTTCCTCCATTCCCTTTTATTTATTGTTTTAGGTTTTGTATAAGACTTAAGAAAGACCATTAATAACCGTAATTTTATATTAAAATGATTGAAATACCTTTAAAAGTTCTACACTAATTAATGAGTTGTTGATATTTTTTTTTTGAAATTAACAAAAGTATTTATTAAAATAAAAGAGTATCGTACTGGAAGGAAAAATAATAAAAGTGACAAATAAAAGTCAACATATGGAGTATTTACCACAAGAATGCATACCCTTAATTTAATGATAAATCAATACATTATAAATTTAGACCCACTCACAGATTTTAGTTTATAATTTCGTTGTTAAATACATTGTTACTAATTGTTTCTTTAGTTCTATTTACATTGAATTTTATCATTAATGCATCACGGATGCCTTAAATCTGTAATGAAATATCTCCGTCTCAAAATTTTTGTTAGTGAAAGGGATGCTTTCTTGTAGTGATTATAAATAAAACCATCATTATGTATAATTTGGCTATTAATGGATTTAATCGAACCAAGACATCTTCATTAATGACAAAGGAAGCCCTTCACTATTGACATTAATGCACTATGATATATATCTGATAAAAAAAGAGAGAAAAAATGACATGAATTGGTCAATTAGAAATACCAAATTAAAATTTTAGAAAATGGAGTAACTAATTTTGACTGATATAAAAACAACTTATTAATCCATGCATGTATGATTTTAATTCGGACTCTTGACATTCCATTAACACTAGCTAGGATCTAATTAACATACTAGTTCAACTTGAACATATAAATCATAGTTCAACTAGCAATGTATTATATTAAATTGTATACTATATAAGCTTTTGATGATTCATCATAAATTGTTTTCTTTCAAAACTTTTCTTGATTAAATGATCTGGAATACTTTGTAGTAAGTTTAAGATGGGTTCTTTCAGGGAAATACTACGAACAATGGTATACTTCACACAAGTCTTGCATGTAAATACATAAAATCTGGCCTAATTAATAACACCTCCAACCATATACAAGAAATTAACGTCACTCACTAACAAAAAATTTGTGACGGGATCTATTGTCACAAACATAAAATATTTTATGAGGCTTTTATGACGAAATTATGCTAAAACATAACAAAAATAATAATTAGTGACGAGAGAAATTTAGTAATAAATTTGTGACAAACAAATTAAATTAGACACAAAATTATATTCTGTTATGAATTGTTTCGTTAACAAATGAGTGTTTTCTGGCAATGATGCAAGAAATTAATCGTAACTGGAAAGCAAAAACATAACACATGCCCATGTACCTAAATTATTGGTATATAGTCCACAGCATTTTAGTTCTTGTATAAACAAATTAATATTGAAAAAAAAATGCAGAGACAAAGATCTGCAGTACTGTTTCTTTAGTGTTATCCCGTTACCCGATGCAAAGATTCACATAACATGTAGATTAATTGAATATATACGATATTCTTTATGTGTGTGTGTGTGTGTTAGATTACCATGCAAATTAGGCTGTAAATTCAATATATTTATATATATATATATATATATATATATCCATATATGCATACAAAAATTAAGTATAAGAAACAAACAAAAGACAACAGCCGTGAAGATTACCTTGCACAACAATTTGTACGTGTTTGCACTGACAAATTAGTTGGAAATCTCACTGAGAAATTGTTTCATTCATATGACAAACTCAGATCTAAAGCACTAGCTGCCAACTCTGAACTCTGCCTAGCACCATCAATATTATTAATTTCCTTTGAGGATGAAAACAATGATAGAGATAATAAATTACTATTATCAATCTCATCGTCATCGAATCTTGTTTTCATCATCATCTTCTTCTTCTCGTTTTCTTGTGTAGTTTTTATGGATAAATTGAGATCAAGATCAATCACCTCAGAAGAAATTAGCTTTCTTTTCGACGTGCTACTTATCGCGTTTTCTTGCCCTCTATCTCGATTTTCGCTTGCTAGATAGTGGTTCGTGGAGTTGCTCTTTGCAATCTGAGTTTGAAAGTATCTTAGGTTCGAAGTATTTTTAGGATCATTTTCAAGAAATTTCCAACAAGATTGCTTGTTTGTATGAAAATGATCATGAGTAGCCCTTGATGAGTATGATCCATTAATCTTTCTCTCAAAAGATGGTTGATAAGGACTGTAAATTGAATTGGGTTGCCTATCCCAAAGGGTATCTCTAAATCTGCACAAACAAAAAAGAAAAAAGAAAAAGAAAGGAAGAATTAGAGTTGACAAATCGCTACAAGAAACCACCCTCTTACAATGAAAAATTTGTGCAAATAAATTTCGTCATAAATTTGAGGCATTTGTGATGGATTAGTGACATAATTCATTAATGTAAATAGAACTTATATACAAAAGAATCAATGAAAAAGCATTTATTAACGGATTTGTTATATGTGAAATCTGTCACAAATACTAAATTTATAATGTATTAATTTGTTATTGAAGGCTATGCATCCTTGTGGTGAAAAAAGTTGAAGATTAAATGACATTAAATTTTTTTAGAGTTGCAAAACATAACTTATTGTTCACATACCTTAAGTTTGAAATCGGTGTTTGATGGGAACTTTGTAGCATCGGAAGTTGGCTGAGCTTGTAAATATGGCGATCTCCGGCATCAATTATAAGCCCTTGCTTCGAAATAACTATTGATGTGTAAGAAAGTATCTTCAGTATTGGATTGAATCATAGAACTACAGAAACCCTAATTTTCGTGAAATATATGTGTCTAGTACCTTGATTGTGATCATCAATCTTCTTGCTTCTGTACATCTAGTTGTAACAAAATTATAACAATTATGTTAATTAAACTAAGTGCGGAACTAAATCTGATCAAGAATGCCAAATCAAAGCAGCCGGAGCTAAATTAGGTTGAATTAAACAATAGAAAATATAATTTCCCCCAACTATGGCTAACCTGAAGATGGCTCTTGACATGAGCAATACTAAGGCCTTTTACATTCATCAATTGAAGCACCAACTTAGGCGTCGCCCCTGCACCAAACAATACAATAAGCATATATAGAACATATATCTATTTAATTTCCTCTGTGCGAATCAAATATCATGACAATTTAGGTCAACTTGTAGGAAGAAAAAAAAATGAAATCAATTTTCAAGTTAAAGGGCTCACTTTCTTCTCCTCCTAGTCTTTCAACCGCATGAACAAAGCAAAGATGGAGCTCGGGAGTCCACCGGAGCCGGCGAGTTTTGGAGCGAATATATGGCCTCACAGATCCACAACTGGCCTGCAATTTGCCATTATTGCTGTTCTCGTCAACTGTGCTGTTGCTTGAGCTGTTTTCATTCGTCGGTTTGCTGTCTATCTCTTCTTCTTCTACTTCATTAATCATCCGGTTTTGATGGCTTGTATTGGAATTATGATCTATACCATCATTTTCTGAGTTTGTAGTGACTGTTTGCATTTTATGATCAAAGAATTAGTCCTCAATAAGTTAAGGGTTTAAGCCCTTCAATTTTGCAAGAATGACTTGATCAACTCTCTCTCTCTCTCTCTCTCTCTCTCCCTGTTCTTTGATGGGAGGTGATTAGATGGAGTTTTATTCTTGAGGAAATGGAAGAGAATAACACTTGCAGGGAAAGTTGTTAGAATTGGGAATGAAAATGGCTTGTTTAGGAATATAAAGAAGAATTGCCCCCTCCCCCACCCACCCTTACCATTTGTTTACTTTTTCTAGGTTGATGAAGTCTTTTATATGTCTATATGCCAATGACCAGGACAACCAGGACTTTGATTATGATAATGATGTCTTTATGGAGATATTTGTATTTGCATGGACATGGTATCGACCATTCAAATTAATTAAATCAAAGTAATGAAGATCAAATTATATTGAAGTGTCGGATACGGGTCGATTTAAATCAGAATAATGCAAATTCATCACGCAAATGAATCTCATTTAGGTTTTTGTCCCTATTTCGTATCAAATTGCAATTTCGATCATATAAATATTTAGGGACAATTACACCTACCTCCCCTGAGTTTAGGCAAAATTACGGATAACCCCTTCTTGTTTCAAAAATGACAAATACCCCCTAAGGTATATAAGTTTAATAAAATTCATCATTCATCAAGGTGAGACATAATTGTGAATTGCAATTCGGGTGGTCTTGACAAATTTAAAATGTAGAAGCTATATATATATATATATATATATATATATGAATTCCATTTGGAAAGAAAATATAGTGATGGTGTCAAATTATAGGGTGATGCTCAATAGTGGTTGTTGTAGTATAAAATAAAATTACTTCGCGAAAGTTGGTAGAATGACAAAATTAATTGAGGATTTTTTCGGGTTTGACGAATGACATATCTTGGTATGGTGGCTAATATGATGAGTGAAAATTATTGGTGACTTCAAAAGTTGTTGACATGTTGGGTTTTTTTGTTAAACAGTGACAAATGTTAGGGAGTATTTGTAATTTTCAAAATAAGAATGATTTATTTGAAATTTAATCTAAAATCAGGGGAGTTGGGTGTAATTGTCCCATATATTTAAAAGAATTGGAAACTTTTGTTTGATTTCCTGACCAATGGTACTATTAAATGACATTTTTATCTAAAAATTTTGCTGGAGCGAGGCTAAATAAGAGGTAATCTATTCAAGTCTCACTGCCACCAATTTATTTATAAAAAAAACAAAATAGAAAGAGTTTCATGTGCAATGTTTGAAAAAGAAAAGTTCACCTCCACTTGCAATGGCGTGTTGGATATCTTAAATATATAATAACTCTTCTCTCTAATAATTTAAAATTTTAAACAAGGTGTTAAATATGTCATGTTTTCAAACCTCATCGCCACCCATTTATGGAAGATAAAAAATTAAAAATTAAAAAAAAAGAAGAAGAAGTAGAAGAAGAATTTCACATACAAAACTTGACAAAAAAAAGGACAGTATACCTGCACATGCAATGGCTTGTTGAAGATATTGAATAAATATTAATTGATGTCTTTCCACTTTAACAGCTTAAGTTTTTATGAGATAAGTTCGTATCATCTAATATGGTATTAGATTCATACCAAATAAGAGGTGTTTTGTTTATCTCATTGCCACCTATTTATATAGGGAATTGGTATTGTTACTTCGTCACTTTTTGTATTGATAAATTGACTAAAATACTCATTTATCTCTAAAACACTATTTTTGTTAATTTTATTATATATATATATATACTTTTTTATTGTTAACCATTTTCATATAAAAAAAAACACATGAAATCATACCTTAATGTTATCTCTTTAACTATTTTTTGTTTGATCTTTCTTTTTAGTCAATGTATCAATACAAAAATAATTTTCTTTTCAACAGAAATGTGAAAAATAGGTTGTTAGTGTTTTTTGTCCAATAAATCAAATGAAATTAAGATTTAAAAATTAAAAGGACATATTAGTCAATTGATAGAAATTATAAATTAAGTGGAAGTGCCAATAACAATTCCTATTTATAAAAATAAAAAAGAAGAGTTTCACACACACACAAAATAAAGTCTGTTCCACGTATGGGGGGCATGCTAAAAATAATTAAATAAACATTTGATGTTTTCTCTTCTTGAGTAAACCAACTTTTTATATAAGGTAGCCATTTAATATTTACCGATTGTAATTAAAATTTAGTCCTAATTTAGAGGATGAATTTTACAATTTTTTAAGATGAAAATGATTCTTATAAAGAGGCAAATGATCCTTGAGGGGGTAGACTTGATCAACAAACTAATATATAATCTCGGAAGTTGATAAGATAGAGAGAGAGGGAGAGAGAGAGAGAGAGAGGATGTGACTATGTGAATCACATACATCATACATGTGAATAAGATTTTAAGATAATTATACGATCACCATTTCGTATGAAATGTATGAATGATGTACATGTCTTCACGCTATAAGAAGGAAAAAAAAACATAGAGACAATATATATAGTAAATAATTAAAAAAAAATTGTCATCAACTGGTCAGTGTGATCGCGACTGTTCACTCATTGATCAAGCACGCCACCTAAACGACACTACAAAAAACTATACTATTGGTGATAAATATTAAATAACGAAAGTAAAATTATCACAGATAATATGTGTCAATTAGTAATAATTTCTATGTCGTCGCTAATAATATTTATCAAATATAAATAACTAGTTTTGTGTTGTCAATAGTTGGTAAAATGGTGACAAGATTTTTTTTCCCTTATTATAAGTACATGTATCACTAATTATTAATTATGATTTTTATTTATATTTTTCTAGTTTTTTGGGAGAGATGGAATTCGAAAGTACTAACTAGTTGAGCAGAGATTTTACTTTTAGTTTTTGTTTGGGTAAAATTGTATCTTTCGTCCAATAACTTTGCTTATTTCGAGTTTTCATCGTTTTAACTTTGATCATTACAAAAACGTCCGATAATTTTGAAAATATGACACATTTACTTTGAAGGCTGGAAAATTGATTTTGCATTTGCCAGTCACGTGCATCCTAAATTGATTTTTTTGTTTATTTGTTATGAAAATCATACGTGCCGATCACGTGTTCTTTTTCTTTTAATGGTACATGTAGGCGACACATAAGATGCACATATGCAATATTTCATGCAAATTGTTTTTTTAGAAAAAAATTCCAATTTAGAACTCACACTATCGGCACGTGCAAAATTACATCGGAAACTCTTCCGGACAGATTTCGACTACATTAAAGTACGAAAAATCAAAATGGGCAAAGTTATCCGACGAAATATGAAATTTTACCTTTTTGTATGACTCAAAATAACTTTTTTCCCAATGGCAATATCATGGGAATTTTTTTTTTTCACATCAAAAGTGATGCATGAACCACATTGTCAGCAGTCAACTCTTGTCGCAGTTATTTTTTTTCTATTACGTTTGTGCATGTCTGTAAATTTGTCTGTCTCTGAGTTAATCAAAATCTAATCCAACTCAGCATGTGAATCTCACTTTTTTTTTTCAAACCCAAAACAAGCGTCAAAAAGATTACAATATCAATATTAATTTTATAAGCAACAAGTTAAGACTGATTAATTGTTCTTTTATAACAATTATAGCTAGCAATTAAAATAAGTATATATATATATATATATATATATATATTTCAATAAATAATTATGTTGTAGGCAAAAATGATTGGTCCCATGCAACTTGAAGAGAGACATACGTATCTCAGATCAGAGATGGCTTATCAATTTCTATGCATGTGCACAATAGATCACTCTGCATGTATCTGTCTAGAATTTGAGGATACAGAATAAATTAATTCCACAATAATATTTCGTATACTAGTTGGTTTCGAGGTAGCGACACAAGTCTTAATTTCAGTCAAAATCAGAAAATTGAATATGTTTTCTTCAGTTTTACCTAGACTAGTTACACTATCATTGAAATTAATTTGAAATATGTAACGTGATATTTTCCAAAAATATTAAGATTATGTATTAATTGTAAAACTTCGTAAATAATGTCACAATAACTTATACTAAGTTTTAAGATGTATTTTCTTATGACGTATGAAATGTCAAAGTAAGTTATTACTGCATCCAAATATATATGTGACAGTACTTCCTTATAAACTTTTGATTTAGAGACATTATCGATTTTTATATCATACTTTGAGATTACATGTATAGTATCACAAAATATGTATTTTAGTTAAAATTGGGAGATTGTATTGATACTTCAAATTGTTATATTGGAGTTCATTTTCTATCGTTTTCTTACTAAAACATCCACTAATTTATAAAACATTATTTATATTATTTATTTTTGAATGACAAATATGCCTTCACTCTTATATGTATCTTTATTTTATTTTTTTTTATTTTTGTATTAATCTATTTTCATATGTCTAATCCTGAAAAAAAAAAATTAGACCAAGCAATCTTTAAATAGAGAAATAAAGTACATCAAATCTTTTTTCGGATTTTGAATTTTTCAGCTTCTTTTTATGGTTAAGAAGCCGAGAAGAGAATTTGATTTTTTGCATCCAAGTCGTGAATATTGTTGTCCCACCAAATTGAAAATAAGGTGATGGACGATGATTTAGGGTAATTTTGTCCAATAAACCAAATTAAGTGGTGTTTAAAGGGTAAGAGGGTGTTTTGGTTAAGTGTCTAAGTTAAAAATCAAAATAGAGTACCAATATAAAATTTTGGAGTGCTAATATCATCCCCCTAAATGTTCGTATAACTTGTTGAAACATTATTTATGAATGTCATTGCGAATTCATAATTTAAACATTTTCGTTTAAAGTGTTACATTATATATGTCAAACTAGGCTATTATGTTTTTGGTGATGTTGCTAGAATTTGTTGCAATAAATAATAATAATAATATTTACTTGTGAATTTAAATTATTAAAACGAAAAACACTACGGACAAGCCTACAATCCGACTGATCCCACAATTCTTTTTTTTCTTTTACTCCTTTTCAACATCGCTGGAATCAAGCTTCGCCCACTAGTACAACTTTGATTATTATTATTATTATTATTTTGTGGGTGGGCATCTAGGTAGCAACTTGTGTCTCCTGCAACCTGTCGGATTAGTCAACTTCCTGATGTCTTATCTTAGGTACTTAGATTTAGATGAGTAATATTTTTTTAAAGGAAATTCGAAATTTATTAGAATCCCAAACCATTATAATCTGAAAATGTGAGGGTGAAATTGATACATAATTCTCTAACTTTATATATAACCGCCCGTGTCTAATTGGTTCCCATATATTTGATTCGCTTTTTCAAAAATTAAAAATATCATACATGAATGGTGAAATATCCCAATTATTAAAAATAATTTAATTTAATACATATAACATGACACTGTCAAAACATATTTCAATTAATACATACTAATTGTGTCATTTTATCAAAAATGTCTCAACAAACTACATTAAATTTTAATTGTAATTTACTTTCCGTGACTCTAAAATATCAAAATAAACCATTATTATATTTGGATATTAAAATGCCTCTAATTCTTCAAAATGAAAAGTATTGTGAAAAAATACCTTTCCAGAAAGATTAATAATTTGGAATAGAGGGAATACTGAACGCGATTTTGTAACGAATTTCACTAAATTTAGTGTCCATGTATGCATTAGACTAACGATTCGAATTGGGCATGTTATATTTTACATGTTAATATTTTTAAAAGATAAATTAAGATTAATGGGGTCCATTTTGAACCTTTTGAAGCATATATAGAGCCCAATACTAGGGTAATATAAGAATTTTCAAAAAAAAAAAAAAGGCAAGTTAGATAGTAGTCATTGTAGCTAATGTCTATTTACAATTTTAACTTAATTTTAAATTGTTATTAATAACTGGAACTAAAATAATTATGATCAGATCTAATGATTTACAATAGTGAAATCTTTATGCATAAGAGTAGTGTTAATAATATCCTTTCTTTTTTAATTTTATAATAAATAATTGTTCTTTATAACAATCTTGATATACGTGTTTAACATATAATATAAATATAATTGATCGCTTCTCTAAAAGAAATTATTTATCAAAAACTCGTAATGCAATTAAAAAGTAAATTGAAAAAAAAGTTTTTTCAGCAAGATTCATGTCCAAGCACGCAACCTGTAAAGTCAACCCCCAACAAGACCTGTGTTTTGGTAGATTGTACTTAATAATATTCCTCTAAAGTTTGAACTAATTATTAAATTAATCATGTGATGTTACAAGCTTGCAATTTTTATAATTTAATTTTGTTCATATTATTCTTTCAAATTATCTCCCGATGAATGTATCTTAATTTCATGAGTTTAAAATGACTTAGGTTACAATTTAACTTCTAGAATTGAAAACATTACCTAAAGTCTTTTAGAAATTTGTAATCATCTTTGAATGTTGTGAAGCTTTTATTGCAGGTCAGAATTGTTGATGCTAACTAATTCGGTACTGCACAATTAATATTTTTAATTATTGAATTTAAATATAATGAACTCAAAAGTTATAAAAAAAAAAAAGATTATTATATCTTCATACTCAATCCAACAATTAACATTATCAATTAGACACTATCCAACTGGATAACATCTAATAAGACCTATCATCCTTGTCCCTTGAGAACTATGATGCACAGACATGTATAGAAATGACCCCGTGCAGTGTCGGACACGAACAAGGCTCCGACACTGCCCGGACACGTGTCTGACACGACAAAAACGTGTACAAAAATTAAGAAAAAAAGAAAAAAATCCCACACGGTATCGAACACGGCTAGAGGACGTGTCTGACATGGCTGGGATACAACTAAGCCTTTTTTGATATATTACAAAGTTTAAATAGGGTCCGTTTGAATATCTTAAAAAATTTAGTGGAAACACTGAAAATAACAAATAGTTTTTTTAATCTTTAAATCTTATAACTCAATTAAAAAGTGTTTGTTTTAATGATAAATATTATTATTTATCTATTACATACTCTAATTTAATAAATTATAAATATATAATATAATATAAAATATTTTTAATAACTGTATCAGAGTCGTATCGTGTCCTAAAATTTTGAAATTGTTTGTGTCGCTGTGTCCGTGTCGTGTCCTGTCCGTATCCGTATCCGTATCCGTACATCATAGCTTGAGAATGATCAAACAACACTCTCTCTCTCTCTCTCTTTCTCTCTCGCGCGCGTGCCCCCTCACGACATTGAAAAGAACCAAAGAAAATCATATTGGTTTTCATTTGTATAATACCGACATAGTTAATATTTTCCATCAATGACTTCAAATTAAAATATCTTTATTAAAATTCAAAACTAATCAAAGCAGTTTCTTTTTTTATTTCATCTATGACAACGTTAAGAAATTTAAATATAAATGAACTAAGAAAATGAAGTCAAACAATTCATATATGTTTCGATGAAATTTACATAAGACTATAGTCACACCTACCCCTATCAAAGAAAAAATTTATGATGTTCGACACAATATTCCCACTTATTCTCAGTGTCACATCCTAACCATAAAAAATAAACTTAATGTCACTAATCAACATAATTGCACATTTTGGACCGTCGATTTGGCGGGGTTTGTTGAGATCCAAGAGGGTGGATTTTCTCGCATGGAAACCCAATTATATTTCCATGCAAAAACGTAGGATTAAGTAATAAAATTGTTAATTAGTATTTTTTTTTTTTGAGTATATACCTAATTCCAGATACGTATGCATGGTTGTGAAGAATATAAGTATTCTCTTTCTTCAATAATTGTTATAAAAAAAAGTATTTTTAGTCAAATATTTTCTTTGTCCCACGTGAGTGACATCTCATCAACCATTTTGTCCGATGCAACGCCACGCTCATTCTTACTATTTAAATTGGTCTAACAAGCAACAAGAATCTTGACATTAAAATTATATCTATATAACTAGTATTTTTTTTCTTTTTTTTTGTGATGGTTGTATATAACTGGTATTAAATTGAAATACTTTTTCAAAATTTTTCAAGATATCATTATGTATTCATATACACACACATGGCTGTCAATGGGATCAAAAAGCCAAGCTAGCTATATGTGGATGTGTGTGTGTGTCTGCACATATATACGTACTCAATTTTTCAACGTCTTTTCTAATGGGTGTAGGAATGGAGTCAAAAATTCAATTGCAGGGGATGAAATTTTTTCAAAATTATTAATCATTAAAATATACAAATATAAGGGCTATATATAATATTAATGTATAAAATAAAAAAAAGAATTAATTATAATTTTAGTCCTGTAAATATGCATTTGTCTAATTTTGGTTCTGTTAGTTTCAATGTTCTCAATTTTGGTCTCATATGTTTCAATTTTCTCAATTTTGGTCCAAATGTTTTAATTTTTTGCAATTTTGGGATATTTTTAAAATTTCGTCTAATCTTTAACGGCGAAGACACGCGCGCTTCACGTGGTCATTAAATCCTATACGTTTCAAATTTCTGCAAAATCTCAAAATTGCAAAAATTTGAAACTTATGGGGCCAAAATTGAGAAAATTGAAACAAATGGGACCAAAATTGGACCGATTTTCATCCCGTGTGAGGCGCACGTGCCTTTGCCGTTAAAAATTAAACGGAACTTCAAAAAAGTCCCAAAATAGCAAAAAATTAAAACATATGTGACCAAAATTGAGAACATTAAAACGAATGGGATCAAAATTGAACAAAGGCATACCTGTGGGACCAAAATTGCAATTAACCCTAACAAAAATTATTATATTTAAATGTAATTATTAGAAGTGTTATAATATATTTTTTTTTAAAAAAAGTGCTACAATCAAAACAATATATAAAAAATAATACTGAAAAGACTAACAAACTATTCTGTATTTCAAAAAAATAAATACGGTGGATAATGAATTGCTTTTAAAAAATACTTAACAAAAACAATTTTAACAATACTCAACAAATTTGACATAAACCCACAAAATGATATATAATCAAAAATCAAAAAGTATTAAAATAGATTTTTTTTTCTCTCTCTCTCTCTCTTTGTTCTCACAATTAAAAAATATATTCAAAGGAATCAAAGCTCAAAAAATCTTTTATTTTTCTCCATCATCACATTTCCCAAATTATTCTCAATTAAATATCAAGTCTTAAATTGGCAAGAGTCGTTCAAGTTCGATATATAGTTGAATAAATAAATAATCAAAATTTATTAAGTTTAATATTGAACAATTTTCAAGATTCATATTAACAATCCTAAAATTCAAATCTCTACACAAAAGTCAATTACAAAAAAAAAAAAAAAGGAAAGAAGTTAATGTATAAATTTCAAAATTAGTACACAATACCTTATTGTACATTGCGTTTGAAGAAAAAATTGAATATTGTAGGATTTGTGAAAGAAGAAAATTCTAATAGAATTTTTGGTATTTTAATTGAAATAGAAAAGAAAAATAAAATTTAATAGAATTTTTAATATTTTATTTTGACGAGAAGAGGGAGAAAAAGATGAAAGAGAAAGACAGAGAATTTAATTAATTATGGTAAATGAAATTGTGTAAAAATAAATCATCAAAAATTTATTTGTGATATAATTTGTAAGCCCAAAATTAATTCGAATTATGACAAACCTTCTGTAAATTTAATCAATTTGATGTAAAAAAAATTATATTGACCTCTTTTTGAAAATTACGAACCTAATTTATTATAATCAACATTTACCCTAACAAAAATTATTATATTTAAATGTAAATATTAGAAGTGTTATAATATATATTTTTTTAAAAAAGTGTTACAATCAAAACAATATATAAAAAATAATACTGAAAAGACTAACAAACTATTCTGTATTTCAAAAAAATAAATACGGTGGATAATGAATTGCTTTTAAAAAATACTTAACAAAAACAATTTTAACAATACTCAACAAAATTGACATAAACCCACAAAATGATATATAATCAAAAATCAAAAAGTATTAAAATAGATTTTTTTTTCTCTCTCTCTCTCTCTCTTTGTTCTCACAATTAAAAAATATATTCAAAGGAATCAAAGCTCAAAAAATCTTTTATTTTTCTCCATCATCACATTTCCCAAATTATTCTCAATTAAATATCAAGTCTTAAATTGGCAAGATTCGTTCAAGTTCGATATATAGTTGAATAAATAAATAATCAAAATTTATTAAGTTTAATATTGAACAATTATCAAGATTCATATTAACAATCCTAAAATTCAAATCTCTACACAAAAGTCAATTACAAAAAAAAAAAAAAGGAAAGAAGTTAATGTATAAATTTCAAAATTAGTACACAATACCTTATTGTACATTGCGTTTGAAGAAAAAATTGAATATTGTAGGATTTGTGAAAGAAGAAAATTCTAATAGAATTTTTGGTATTTTAATTGAAATAGAAAAGAAAAATAAAATTTAATAGAATTTTTAATATTTTATTTTGACGAGAAGAGGGAGAAAAAGATGAAAGAGAAAGACAGAGAATTTAATTAATTATGGTAAATGAGATTGTGTAAAAATAAATCATCAAAAATTTATTTGTGATATAATTTGTAAGCCCAAAATTAATTCAAATTATGACAAACCTTCTGTAAATTTAATCAATTTGATGTAAAAAAAATTATATTGACCTCTTTTTGAAAATTACGAACCTAATTTATTATAATCAACATTTACCAATAGATCAAAAGCTATACTTGATGGCAAATGCAAAATTTTATTTTCTTATGCATTTGACAACGCTTTGGTATGAGGTGGTTGCACTCCATAAGCTTCATAAATCAAACTAATAATTTTTGGCCAATTATATTTTCACGAATCAAAGGGTGGTGATGGCAATAAAAGCCAACAGATTTATAGTTATCACTTATTTTACCATAAAAAAAATTGCATGATGCACGTGCAAATCTGTGTGTACATAGAGCATATGTATTGAGTGCGTGTTCGTGAGTTTTTAGTTTAAGGACCCGTTTGGATAGGTTTAAAAAAAAGTAGAAGTCAGAAAAAAAAAAAAAATTTTAAAAGCTACTCAGAGTAATTTCAAATAAAAATATATTTCAGAGTACTTTTAATTATTGTATCCAAACGCAAAATTATTTAAATTAAAAAAAACCATTATTATAAAAAAAATATAGCTCAAAAAATATATTTTTTTAAACTCATCTAAACGGACTCTTAATTTTTATTTATTCAATAGCAAATCGATGGTGAACGCAAGAAATTGACTGAACCTAGACTAGCCTATCAACAGAGATACTGAAGATTTTGGCAATAGTAGTAAGTAATTTATGGTCCAAATACAACTTTATATAATTGAATCACTACATCAAAAATATTTAAAATTGTTTCCTCTTTAAGCAAGCAAGAGATTCCTTGTTTAATATATCTGTCCCTGTCCATGAATTATTACAAAGTCTGCAATTTAATTAATAGCCCTCTTGCTATATAAAATGTGAAATCCATTTCGCATTCTTTATTTCTGTTTTGGATAAATATTTGGCATTATTTATTGAATTCCCTAAGGCAAGTAAATACGGGCCGTTCAGTTGAACCAAGCCCAGTCCGCCCATGGTATTTGCAAAGCCCAAACAGTAAACTATACGGACACTTTTAAAATTAAAGTCATGCAGTATCAAACATTATATCAGACACGGCACTACCTTAACACTCTCCCAACACGTGTCTAAAGAACCACGTGACATGTCCATAAATTAAATAATCTGACACTTTGGATAGCGTCGAACACACTATCAACAATGTGTCCACCACCACCCTTTGGACACAATTTTTTTTTCATTTATTTTTGTGAGTAATCCAAGGATACAAAGATGATTAAGAAAAAAAAAATCTAAAATTACTTGAAAAAGATCGTAATCTCATCGAATAATTTATTTTTCTCATTATATATATATATTTAAATGAAAACTTTCTTTTATTTTTAAAATGACTAGTCCATATCGTTGACATGAATTTCTTCCTTTATACTTTTATCAATATGTGTATACGTTAGTTCTCTTTAATTTTCTCTTTTTTTTTTTTTTTGATGACTCAATATGTATATATATGAATTTTACACTAAATATATATATATATATATATGTATGTATGCGTGTGTTAGTTTATGTCATAATATTACTAAAATTATAAGAAAACAATATGTATAAATAATGTTATGTTGAAATGTGTCTCGTCATAAGATTTTTAAATTCGTGCCGTGCAACATAGAGGTAAAGATTGTTAATAACTAATTTCTTAGAGATTGTATAAAATTAGATTTATAGAATCAAATATCGGAACTTGAAAGAAAGCAAAAATGTGATATTACTGGGGCTCGACGAGTTGGTAAGTCTATATTTGAATTCCACGAGAGTAGATACTACCAGTCTAATTATCAAAAAAATATCATAATAATATTGTAGCTCACTCCATTAGTGTGTGATAATATGATATTATCAGCAAAACGTTGCCTTCATCTCCTAAACTTAAACAAACCACAAGAAACATGCACAAAGCTCATCAGACTCATCAGCTCACCCATCGACTAAAATACTCCCAAGTGAATAGCAAGACAACATGAATTTTCAACTTGTCTCACGCGTAGGCGTAACCACACGCACAGAGAGAGAGAGAGAGAGAGAGAGAGAGAGAGAGAGAATGAATGAACTACCAAAATGGCAAGAATTACGACTCAATATGTCCCGTCATGTAATAGCTCAAAAAAGGAATACAGCTGAACCTGTCGAGATAAATTTTTAGCCAGATAGGAAATCATCAACCTATCTGAACTAACACTCAGAACATTTCATATATGTTTAGATGTTGAATTAAATTTTATTTTTCTGCAGAGCGGCATCGAGAAACTGTCCAGAAACTAGGATTGCAGATCACTGTACTGTGTCTAAATTGGATGCGATGTGATGACAACGGGAAGTAAAAAATTCTCAAAATTCCATCGCAAATAATGCTTCGTATGTCAAATTAGTGCCGCCGTATATCAAGAAAATGAAGCAAACAAGACAACACGAATTATAGTGGAGAAGAGAAGCTAAACTGCACGCCGGTCTTGCCATGATCGTGTTCCTGTTGTTTCAAAATGTAGCAGTAGTTCACCTGATAATTGATAAGCATGTCAAGCTGTTAGAAAAATATTCACTATAACACCTGGGGAGAAAGCATAAGAGTTAAAAAAAAAAAAAAGGGAAATTATCTAAGAAGAGATGATGGGATAACATTATCGGAAAATAATTTCCCTAGGCAATGTTCACTTTGCTTGATGGGATAGGATAAATTTTATCCATACCAATCAAATGGTTATTTCATTGAACATACCATATAATCCCTCCGGTTGCTAAGGGATAAGAAGGAATGTGTGAAAATATCATTGAGTTCTCTGAAAAATTTTGCAAATACGATTGTGTCACTAAGCTTAATGTATCCTAGGATCAGTATATCTTAAACCCTCTTATTAAACAAGATTGACCAATGATTAGGGTTTGTTCACTTCTATGATTAAAATTTGAGTGATTTGGTTATCCATGGTTTGAATATGAATTATACTCTTAAAATTCATACTCAAATCATTAACAACCAAATCACTCAAATTTTAACTATAAATGTAAACGAGCCCTCATTAGTCTCAAAATTCTCTAAATTATTGAAGCTTGTATCCCATAGGCACAGTAAAAACTACCCAATACTATTATCCTAATCCTTCTCATTCCCAAACATCAAGAGGGATACATCCAGAGAACATCGTTCATCACTATAAAAAGGACACCTTGTTTCTGCTAGCCGTATAATATGCAGAATTTAACCCAAAAACACTTCCTCTCAAGTGCAGACTGTACAAATATTCATACTTTATGGTGTTAATTTAAACTACAGATGCCTATCCCCGCAGCTAGAGATTCCCTTGTAAAAACAATTTTTCTTCTAAAGAAGAATATAAGTCAATTTATCAGTGCTTACAAGTCTTTCATTTAGCAGTGTCAGCAAGAAAGGCGAAATCTAACAACAGAAATTATCAACCGTCAAAAGCAGAATAACTTGCCTCCATGCGGAATAGCTTTGTGGGTACAATGATTCCAAACCCTGCAGAGCTTCTGAAAGAATCTCTAAACTTTTGGAGTGAAAGTTCCCGGTAGGCATTTTCGGTTAACTTATTCAAGCTACCAGCGCAAGCAAATAAGTGGCCGTGTATACCAGCATCCCTAAAAACCTTCAAAGGTAGATCAAAAGACAAGTCTGCAAAAGCAGTGAGAGCAAGATCTCCACCAATATGATCTACCCCAGACTCATCAGAGTTACCATCAATAGGATTATCTCTGACAAGTCTTCTAGGCTCAGCAGGACCCAAACCCCTTGCCTTGAAACCTAAAATAGATGTTGGCCCTCTCAAGGAGCAAACTGGCGAAGAATTACCACCCATGAAGAACCTCTCAGGCAAATACGAGGATGTACTCAAAGCTCTGCTGCCCCATGGAAACATAACACCTCCGGAAATTCCAATATTTAATGCAGCTCGATAGAAGCCCAAGGGAATGGCATAACGGAGATCAACCTCCTGCTCAGAATGACAAAACATCAGACACAAATATAATATAATATTCTAACAGTAGCTCATTAGGGTGTATTTTACAGAAGGGTGCTTAAATTATTAGTAACAACGCAACAAAGATTGCCTAGCAATTTATTAGAAACTCCCCAGCACAGAAAACAAATGAATTCTACGTCCAGAGGGACATCCAATAGGCAAAAACATGAGGGCTATGCTTCGTATGTTTCAGTAGAACACAAAATACACATGTTTCTCAAGAGCGTGGATGATGAATAGATAGCATAAGAATCTTAAGTACAATAGTAGGACTCTGTAATCAAAAGTAAAACAACTTTAACCCATCAAGAAAATTAAGAGATGACAGCTCGAACAAAACACAACAAATACCTTCGCAGGTTTAATAGCCGAAATATTAAAATCAAATGCAAAAAAGAAAACAGAAAAGAGAAGCAAGAAACCTGGCGAATAAAGCGTAGACTCCGACTATCAGGAAAAAGACCACCAATTTGAGTAGTGGAAACAAAAGCATGTCCTCTAGTTGGCCTTAATGGGGAATCTCTCCGGTCAATTTTAAATGTATATTTCAAAGCTGAGAGCAAATTATGTCCAAGCTGCCTCCTCACTGTGTGGGAAGCCATGTGAGATGGATCTGCTAAAGTACGCCAAGAGAGATTGTAAGACAAATCATGGTTTCCAGTTGATAGAAGACCGAGAGAGAGGCCAAGTGCTTGCTCTTTATATGAAGAAAATTTCAACCAATCTTGGGACAGTAGAGATATTCTTGCAGACAAGGGAGTAGAAATGGTCTTGAATCTGGGTAGAGACACTCCTGTGCTAACTTCCGATGTTTGACCCCATCCATAAGCTACTGAACCATCCCATAGATCTCCATAACCAAACAAATTTTTCAGTTTCAATGAGCCTTCTAGAGACCAAGATCTAGCCTACAAAAGCACTTTTGGATATCAAGAAATTAAAACAGAAAAAACACCAATGCAACCATAATGTAGATGAAGGACAAAGCACGTCAACAATTTAACATGGACAAAATAAACAGACTTGTTCAAAAAACAAAAAACATGCATATCAAAGGAAAAGTTGAATGAGCATTGCAATAACTTCACAATCCTTCATTGGGTTCTTTCAATTCTACTCTTTGGTATGATGTCAAGCATGGCCATCTTTTTCCTTCCCATCTCTCATGAAGTTTAATCAATTCCACATCGCGCAAGTACCGATATCGTTGAAATGAACATGACAGTTAATTCATGGTCACCATTAACCAATAACTATACAGATTTCTGTCTTCCATCCCCAATAGCCCCCAGAGCACAATGCGATTATTTTTCATTCAAATCCAATTTTAATTTGATCATTGTTGTTGGTAAACCCACAAACAGAGCTACAAAAAGATCCATGTCAAAACCATAAACCCAAAATTTTCCATACCCCCAACACATATCAACTCAATGACATTCCCAAATCCCAAGCACCACAACACACGAATACAAACACTTACACGGTTCTCCTAACTTGGAATAAAGAAGTTACTAAAGAGTTCAAAATAAACACTACTTCAAGAATGATACCTCAGGTCTGGAATAAACCCCAAAATCTCCCGTAAGCGGGTTCTTCGCCTCAGAAACCTCAATGACGACATTCGCAGTTCCAGGCAGCTCCGGCGGGCCCGCGTCGAGGGTAATATTAACCGAATCAAAAATATCGAGGGCCTGCAACCGCGTGTTCGCAACGCCGGCGGCGCGTAGCAACTGCTGGAAGCTATTAGCATTCCTGAACACCGCCTCGACCTCGGACTCGATCAAAGAGTCGTTTGTCTTCGTGTTGCCCTTGATGATGACGTCATGGACCCGGACCGGGACCCGCTCCGACGAAAGTCTCCTGAAGAGGGATTCCATATTGGCCCGCTCCATCCGCATTCGAACCTCAGGAGTCATGGGCCTGGAGTCCTCCTCTTCTTCCTCCTCGAAGTCCTCCTCTTCTTCATCTTCTTCAATTTCTTCGTAAGGCTCACGGTCGGGATTCGGGCTCTCGGAGTAGTTGAACTGTGGGCCGGACTTGGATTTTGCTTCCATGTACGGGTTATTCGTTCTTTAGAGAGAGTAATGTAGATTGTCTGGGGGGTGAGAGAAACAAAGAAGTGGCGGCGAGCGGCGGCGTTGCGGCGGAGGTGGAAGTTGGTTCTAGGGAAATGAAAGCATCAACACGACACCGTCGAAACTCGAAACCGAAGGGTTTTTGTCCTTCTTTTTTATTTTCGAATAGGGTTTGTAAATTCAAGGATCTGTTAGCAGCAGAGCAGGCAAAAATTAGAAAAAATTATTCAAAGTTTCTTTAAATAAATTTAAATATTTGAAAAAATTATAAAATAAAATTTAAATCTAGAAAATCCGCTCTTCAATTTGTTTTTTTTAATCTAAAAAAAAGGTATATATAATCATTAAGTTTTATTCAAGTTTTTAAACGGAATTATCCTTAAACTTTCCATATTATTTTTTTATGATTTACCTATCAAAATTTTGTTTGACTGCATTAATTTATTTGACTATAGCGCACAAAACGCGCATGTATATCATTAGTAGTTAGAGGTTTACTAAACTTGGTTTCTAAAATCATAGGATTTTATATGCTAATTATGAAAATACAGGATTTAGCTCGCTAGTTCAGCAAATCAGATGAAACCTCAATGCATATATAATATAGAAAAAATTATACTTAGACTCTCTGAGGTTCGATCAAATTACAACTAGATCTCTTTAGGTATGGAAGAGTACACATACCTCTTTTGAAGTTTAGGTCTGATTGACAGATAACGTATTTCAGTCACTGACATACTGTGATTTGCTTATGTAAGCAAAGAATTATAGCGGAGCTCCAATTTTACCTATTTTTTTCAAAAATTCAAACTTTTTTGTAAATAATAATTCTCTTATTGGAATTGATAATTGTCATCTAGGAAATAAACAAATTTGTAATTTTGCATTTAACCTAAATGACGGGATTTTTTTCTTATTTTTTCTTAACATTCCAACAAAGATAACAAAATCATTTTATTATCTTTTCCTTGGATGTTGGCTAGACTCAAGTCTCAAGGGAGGTATGTGTAATTATCCATACCTAAGGGGGTCTAATTGTAATTTGACCGAACCTCAGAGGGTCTAAGTGTAATTTTTCCTATAATATAAGAGTATTACTAGAATCCTTCGAACATGCATTTTTTTTTTTTTTTTGCATCTTCTTTTCTCTGCTTAGATTTATTTAGGCTTTGTTCGCTTTGTGAAATTAGACTATAAATGAGGCCTTAATGTCTATACGGTTTCTCATTTAAATTGTGGTGGATGCAATTGCAATGTGGGTTGACTTGCTACTGCATCCCTTTATTAACCAACACGAAGCAAAGCAAAGCATCATGGAGAAACGAAGAACAAATGTTGTATCCACAAAATTTAATATCAGTGGTGACATGTAGTTCTATCGAAAGGAAACTTTCCAAACAAAACAAATGCAAATAATGGCCATAAGGATTTATTAAGACAACATTGTGGTAGAACCAATGTTACTCTCCTTACTTCTGGTATTGATGTAGCATAATTATTATTCGTTGCCATGTCACCCAGTAAGTGGATCGAATGAAGGTTAAGCCGCATAAGAACAATTACCATGTGGCACCCCATTCCGATACTTCGTTCGAGGACGCAACCACAAGTTGAGAACTAACCTCGAGGAGAACCCTACTTAGTCTAACAAGCCCCGGGTTACACCAAATTGTTCTCCTCGAATGGATTTCCATATCAAGAACTGTAACGAGACAAGATCATGTACCAATTGTCCTCATAACGTGTGGTCCAATAACTTAAGAAGATATCCCTTGCATGCATCATCTCGAGGGAAAGCATTTATACCAACTATCCTAACATGTGATCCGATGACTTAAGAAGGTATTCCTTACATTTAATGCATGAGATATGTATTAAATGCAAGATCCATCACATGAATGCTAAGCATTACTCATCATGGCTTTTTCCTAGTATCTCGAACACGGGACCCAAGAAATATCTCTCAATTCACTCTGATCTTGGGACTTTTGTAAAATTAACCCAAAAAGGTGTAGGGTTTAATTTTATGGCCTAAAAAAAATATTGGTGTATAAACTAACCTAAGTTGCAGTTACTGTTAGCGACTTTTACAAAACTCGCCATCCTCGATGGTGAGTTTAATAAGATATTAATAAAAGTGAAATAATTTTATTATAATTTGAAGAATAAAAATTATAATAATAAAATATTATAACTCGCCAACAGTGTTGGCAAGTTCTATTTCAGGAAAAAAATAGAAAAGTACAAAAAATCGCCATTGGTGGTGGCGAATTAAATTTTTTTTTTATTGAACTCCACGTGGGCAAGTTCCATTTCCAGAAAAAAAATGAAAAATTGTTAAAATTCGCCATTGCGGATGGCAAATTTTAAAAAAAAAAATTTCCAAACTCGCCAGGGTCATTGCCAAGTTGTGGTATTTCCGTTGTGGAATTCACCGACATGGTTGGCGATTTCCACAACGGAATCATATCCATTGCAGAGCATTGGTGGTTTATAAATAGCATGCAAGGGGCGAATTTTTTTTTCATCTTTCTCAACATTCCTCTCTTTGTCTATGTCACTCATTCTCAATTTCACTCTAAATATTGATACACTTCTTTGCAATAATCCTCTCTCTCCCCATCCCTATCAACATTCATTTTTTTCTAGTATTTTTTTTTTATCTAATTTGTTATAAATAAGATGGAATATATCGATATTGCTATACATTATGGAGGCAAAATGAACCATTCAAATTACTCCATATCATATAATCATCTATCGATTGGAGTGAGTTGGATTCGTCGATCGTCAATATTTGCTGATATTGCAGACGTAGTCGACAACATAATTGGTGTTGACCGGAATAGTTTCATTCTCAAAATATTTGGTGCGTACGTTATTTGTAGAGACCCTCCTATGGAAAATATTTTGGCAATCAATGATGATTCGAGTTTGTCTTTCTTTACCAACCCATGATCGAAACTGGAAGTTTTGTGACTGTTTGTTGAAACAAAAGCAGTCGTACATACTGCTACAATGGAGATGCAATGATAACAACCAACTGGGAATTATATGCCACTTGTGACGAAAGGCCTTCGAAATTTCAACTTGAATGAGTTTCCACCAGATGATTACGGGTCCATGGAGCCAACATTTAACATGTATGAGTTCCAGCACGACAGAGCAAATTATACTGGAACTTCGGTGTATCCCGACGAAAGTCCGTCGAACTAATGCGGGGCATCCGATCGTGCTCCGCATCCAGAAAATGATTATGTTCCAGACCATTATGCAGATAGCTTTTGCGACGAAGAATTGTTTGAGTCCGATTCGAACAATGAGGATAAAATTAACGAGGAGGAGAACAATGAGATTGAAGATGTAGCTCAGTTAGCCAATGAAAATTTGGAGCATGAATCGTCTCCGCCACCCCCTGACATTTCCTGTTGAGGAGACACAAGTTGAGCCAACAATGCCTTTTGGAGCGACAACACCGCATCTTCATGAAATTCTACCATTCTATTTGAACACGGCTCTGGAGATTCTTACAGATTAGCTGGACATGCCTTCTTGTCCAGCCAGATGCTACGATCCCACAAAGGGAAAGTTTGCACTAGGTATGGTGTTCAAGAATAAAAGTCATGTATTGGCCGTTGTGAAGGAGTATCATATCCAGTGGGCCAAGAGAGAGTTCACCGTTTGTCGTAGCACTCCACAGTTTTGGATAGTGTTGTGTAAGCGTGGAGCTGAAACTGGATGTCCTTTTTGGATGCGCGCATCCTTGAAAAAAAAATAAAGCATATTGAAGAATCAGTGTTTACCACGGAGACCACACATGCTTCGCTCGACGTAGGTCTATTGATCATGCAAACCTCGATACAAATTTTATTGCCGGTTTGTTGGTAAGACATATTAGAACAAACTATGACTATCCCGTTAGAAGTGTGGGTGCCTCGGTGGAAGATAAATATAATTATACTATATCTTATGTGAAGTCTTACCATGGTCTACGACGGACACGCCAAATTGTATATGGCTCATAGGATACCTCAGTTGCTAAGCGTCTGAGGTACATGGCAGTGCTGTATAAATGGAACCCAGGTATGATTTCATTGTTGACACGTCGTAGTGACCCTTTACATATTGTTTGTTAGACACAAAATTAAAACATGTTTGTGTTAATTGTCAAGTACAATTGTGGAGTGGGTTCACCATCCGCGTGGTTTGGGAGTGGTAGGAAAAAATATGATACACTATGTCTTCAGGGCTTTTAAGCCGCGTATAGATGGATTTACACATTTTCGGCCACTGATTAGTGTGGACTGTACCCATCTATACACGAGGTACAAGCACAAACTGTTAGTGGCTACAGTGATAGATGCAAACCAACAAATTCTCCCACTAGCGTATGCGTTAGTAGATGACGAGAACCTTGCTTCTTGGAGTTGTTTCCTCGAGCCTTTGAGCAAATATTTTGTACGAGGAGAGCGATCAGTTTGTCTCCTGTCAGATAGGCATCATGCCATTATCGGTACTATGCACCGTATTAGTGCCTTCAGTGTAACGACCCGAAAAATACCCATTTATTTTATTAAAATATATTGGACTGAAACGCACAATGGTAAATATTTTTATTGCAAATATATAATAATACAGAAATTTACTACAACATAGTGAAATCATAGTTGTACAAAAGTTGTTACACGAGTGAAAATAATAACTTTAGCTAAATAAAAGCTTCGTAATGCCCTCCCCTTCCTCCTGATGGACTAGAATGTCTTTGCCTAAAAAAAATGTGTTCACAACACATGTCAACACAATGGTTGAGTAGAAATTTTCACTTAATCACATAAGGTACTCATGTGTATCATATGTGCACATAGTCATAATATCTCACATAATATTACCTTTCAAGTCACTTATTGGTGACTCCCTTATGTCTCCCACAGTACAATATTCCAACCGTTCACATCATTAATCACAATATTCCATCCGTCCACATCAATTCCATCCGTTCACATCGGTGGTCATACCTCGAAATTACGCCAATTCCCTAAAACAAATACATGGAACACTCCGTCCATGCAAAATGGAATTAGGACATGGATGGCAAGAACTGTTTTAAGACCGGCAAGCCCATTGCCACCCGGCCGAACTCTAGCCCCATCCATTCCGAAGCACATATGGGCCAGACATGCACAAATAAAGTTTTTCATATATTTTCATATAATTACACATAAGGAACATACTTCCATACTTATAACTTTAAATATAAAAGCATACTAAGAGCATATTTTGGAATAATAAGCATACATGTTTTTATATTAATTCTATGAACATAAGATATGAATATAACTAGAAACATACTTTCTAATAACTTGTAGTAGCATAATAAGGTATAATATATCATGATAGTAAAACGATAACTAGCACTAGAAATTAACTTATGTAATTAAGGAAATTCCTACCTTAACTAGCCTTCTTGATATATATATATATATATGTGTGTGTGTGTGTGTGTGTATTTTGTGTGTGTGTGTGTAGAGAATTGTGTGTGTGACGTGAAGTGTGTGTGCAAAGATAGCAGTGTGTGTGTGTTTGTGTTGTGTGTGATGTGCACTATATATATATATATATACATGTATGTATGTACCGTGTGTGTGTGTAGAAAGTAGTGTGGAGTGTTTGTGTTGTGTGTGTGAATCCATGTATGTGTGTGTTTATAGGAATGTGTGTGTATGTGAAAATAGAACTCCAAGCCTCTATTTATAGATGTTGGGTAAGACACATTATTAAAAATTAATTATGTCAATTTTTCATAATTAGATGCATCTTACTCATCAATATTTAATAAATGCATTCATGCTTAGTAATAGGCCTAAATGTTATTAGGTGTGCCCTAATATTGATGAATGGAAGTCTAGGTTAATGTAAATAATACAAGTGTATAAATTTCTAGAAGAGTTATAACAAGTGTAAAAAATTCATTTAATGCTAGGAATTATCAAGAATAAATATTAGAATTATCAAAAATAAATTAGAAAAATCATTATATATATATAATTTTTCGGATATATATATACCTATATATTATATAGTTTTTCTATATATTTCAAACATACACATATATACATAATATATTAGAGATCTATATATTTTTGGAATAGAATATAGATATGTGTATACATATGTATAGTTTCAAATTTAGATATATCATAGGCATTATTTCATGTTGTGATAAAATCAAGATATATACATATATGTGTGTCTCGATTATATACATAAAATATTAGAGAATATTATACATTATTCATAATAAAATCACATATTTGAGATAGAATTACATCATTCACATACAAAATAATAATCACATAAAACAGTAAATAATTTAATCATATAATTAACTTTTAAAATACATAGAAATACCGGGTCATTACATCCTTCCCGCCTTAAAAGAATTTCGTCCTCAAAATTCGGCTTTCTTTAGTAAAATAGTTGAGGGTATTTCCCCATCGTCTCTATATCAAAACCATTGTCCATAGATTCGTTTAAGAAAGAATTGAGAACTCAAAATATTATCACATACAAAATGCCAATAGATGCACTAGAAGTTTCAACAAAAGTCACACATACCATGACCGACTGCCTGGCGTTGGACTCTAGACGTGGCTTTTGTGGGTTCAAGAGGCGTCTTCCGCGCAAGTAGCACTTTGCCCTGTGAGCTTAACACGTTGCCTCATGGGCTCAGTATATAACAATTTGGCCTCGTGGGCTCAATACTTATCAATATGCTCCGCAGGCTCAAACGGTGGCTCCCGTACGCTAGCACTTTGCCCCACAAAGCACTTAGCTCCCTGGTATTTCGGCTGGTAATCTGCTCTGATACCATTTTTGTCACGACCCGAAAAAATACCCTTCATATTTTATTAGAAATAAATAATAATTTTCACATAACATTTGTACAAAATACAAGAGTTTCAAAATAACACAAAAGTAACTTTATTGCGTAAATGGCTTCCAAATGCTTCCGCTACGCCATTCTGATACGCTATCTCATTTCTGTCTAAAAATAGTCATGTAAAGAATAATCAACACGACGGTTGAGTAGAAATATCATTCAACCCCATAAGGTGCGTGTATGTTTTAATAGGTGCACATAGACATATAGTTTCACATAATACTATGACGGAAATAAAAGCATAAAATATCTAACACTTAGAAGATACTTAAATTCCTATTCTACTCATGAAGTTAAATAATACTCCTATCTTTCAAAAGGGTACCTTTTTCTATATAAGTATAAAGTGTAGAGTGTATATATAGATATCTAGAAAGGTTAATATGTATATATATGTTTAGAAGAGGGGTAATTATATATATGTATATATATATATATATATATATGAATATAGGAAGGTATACTAATGATATAGTGTGATATATATATTGAAAGTGTAAGGTTTTGTGGGTGTGTGGGTTATAGGCGGGATTTGTGTTGTGTGTGTGAAAAAAAATGAAAACATGCCTACCCTATTTATAGTGTTGAGCATGTGAAATAGATTTATGTAATATTAAGGTCAATTTTTATTTAATGCAATTTTTACACCTTGGTTGGGTAATTAATGAAATAATCCAACTCATGGACTGAAGTGGCATCCTAAATATGCTTAAGCGTGCCCTAAATTGTATGAATCATCCCCTAAGTAAATATAAGTCATGCAAGTGCACATTTTCTATAAATATTGTTACAAGAATTAACAAGAACCATGCAAATGTACAAGTTGAAGAATCATCATAGAAAAATATCTTGTAAGATATTTTAATAAAATAGTAACACAAAATCAAATAAAATCAAATAAAATCTGATAAAATCTGATTTTTATTGTCCTAATCTTATAAAATCTGAAATCATATCTTTATTTAATTAAAAATTCGAATTTGTATTTATTCATTTTTGTAACAATAGAAAATTAAGGTTTTAGGGCATAAAGTCCGAAAATTCATAATTAATTTAGAAAAATTCAAAAATTATGAAATTTAATCTTTATAAATCTGAAATTATATGTATATTTCCCATAAATTAAAAATGTTTTAGTTATACTTTTGAAAATTGCAATTTAGGACATAGAATTTCGAAAATTGTGTTCGAATGTCAAATTCGTCTAAAATTTGGAAAATCGTGTAATTTATTCAAAATTGCATCTTATCCATGCATAAAAGTCCAAAATACTTTTTTAAATTTTTTTTGAAAACTCATAAGCATTTAATAGACGAATTTTTCAAGAATAGTAATCAAAATTCGAAAATTAGCACTTTACCGTTCAAATTGTAAATTAACCTCAAAATCATTGTAAAATTTGAAAATAACAAACAATAATGAACTTTTCAAGAAGCATAATATTTTATATCAATTATTTAAATATTAAGAATTATCGGGTCATCACATTCAGTGAACCACTCGGTTGCTATCGATTTTGCTTAAGGCATATTTGCTCTAACCTTAATACTAAGTTTAAAAATGTTCAACTGAAGGACTTAGCATTCAAGGCCTGAAATGCTCAAGAGATAAGAAAATTTAAGCATTGGATGGAGCAAATTAAAGTTATCAATGACGTTGCGTTTAATTATCTGGATCGAATTGATAGAATGAAATGGACTGCAGCTTACGGCAGGGGAAGATGTTGCGGTATCATGACGACAAATATGTCAGAATGCATCAATGGTGTGTTAAAAGGTGGTCGTCATCTACCAATTACACCGTTAGTTGAACTATCTTTATTCGTACTGCTTCGTTTTTTATGAAAAGCGTCGCCAAGGGTCATCGGTAGAGACGGGACAATAAGGCTTGGTCAGAGTATGCTTTCCAAATATTCCAGAAGGAGGTTCGGAAAGCAGGAGGGCATGTAGTCCACATAATTGATTACGCATACCAAGCGGACGATGTATTGACATCACTACATAATAGGACGTGGCAATATGAAGCATGTAGTAAAGTTGAGAAGTGAAGAATGTTCATGCGGAAAATGGCGTAAGACAGGAATACCTTGTTCGCACGCCGTGCAAGTGGCAAGATCTTTTGGACAACTTCCATCTGAGTACTTGCATTGATATTACGAGGTTAACTATTATTTGAATACGTATAAGGGTTAGTTCTTTCCATTATAGGATGAGCATTATTGGCCGAATGCTTCGTTCGAGTTAGTACATAATCCTCAGTTACGGGACAATGAGAAGACAATGACGTGATACAACCACCCGTATCCCTAACGAGATGGATTGGCCACAAGCGCGTGCATGAAAACAATATAGAAGTCAACAAGAACAACCTGGACCTTCCCGACAATATACTTAGACATGAATTTCAAATATCGTATAAAGCTTGATGTATTTGTTTGTAATGTCGTTAGACATGTATTTCAAATATCGTATAAAGCTTGTTGCATTTGTTTGTAATGTCCTTAGACATGTATTTCAAATATCGTATAAAGCTTGTTGTTTATTTGGAATGTCCCAAATGCAGCCAACATGTTATATAAAGATGTTATGTATGTCTCAGATGCAGTAAACATGTAAAAAGATTACTTAAGAAACTCAATAACATTACATCAAGTGTAGTTCATAAATTACAACGGGTTTTATAAAGACTATGTCATCCTATGCCCTCCTGTTCCGCATCGTGGTGGGTTCCTTTACCTTCTTGGTCTTCCTTCACGTTCTTCGTGATGAACCTCTTCTTGGGTCGGAAACTCCATAATTGAGGTACTTCCACCGAACTCCAGAAATGGAACATGCGACAAATTGAAATGCTATTGTGTTTCTATTTGCGGGTAATCATATCCGTCCTATCTGCCAACACCAAAACACGAGCCAAGATCTTGAAATTATGGGGTATAAGGTGAGTCGAACTGTGGAATATATGATGGATTAGGGTTCTCACGCTATACGCGGGACGGGCCTGACATGTCACATTGTGCGCGAGAAGGAACTTGCTCGTCGCGCTGTATTCTAGAGGGACCTGCCCCTGAAGTGGATTGACACCTTCTGTGTTGCCTATGTACAGTGTTACGTGCTATCTGAGGGTCGTACGAACAATCTATAATCGAATGAACAATTGAAGATATGTCTTCGGCATAGTTGCGTGTGGCATCTACGAAGCACATATGCAACTCAGCGTTTTCATATTCATTCTGTTCGTCACAACTTAATGTAAGTTGATGTATATGCTCTTCCTGCAATAATATTCAATATCAGTCAGAATCATTGTAAAAATAAGAGATTTTAATTATGCTATCCAAAAATATCAAAATTTAATTAATTACCATTGTTTGCCATGCCTCAATTTCTGTAGGGCAATATCCAATTTCAAAAGTATGATTCAATGGCGTGATTAATTGTCTCGTGTGTCTAGCATACCATCAGTCATAATTTGGCACTGTGCTGCGAATAACATTAGTAAACGAAGGTGCTTCAACACTCTGTCCACGATTATCATACCACGAACTTATACTAGCGGCGTGGGTAACTTCCTAGTTGTGCTCTGCTTTGCCCCTTATAGTAGTACGATGGTAAACTCTGTTGGGAATAAGAGGGTTGTTCGGAATGTCTTGCACCAGTCCGATTGGTGGATACAACGATCAACGTGGTGCCACTCAACTTTATGGTAGTTCAGAAGTGGACACACGACCCTCCAGTACAAAACCCCAAACCAAGGAGGCACAGATTGCATCAACTCAGACTCATAGTCATACGGCATCCATACAAACTGCAATACAAAATTGTTTGAAAAAACATTTTCATCACTCAATATTATGATAGTGCAAAAAAAAAAAAAAATTAAACAAAAACCAAAAAATTAATAAATAGGGATACCTCATCTCACTTCATATGATCTAGCATATCCCTAAATATACGAATATTGTGCATCACTGTATGTGTCCATGAATTACGAAAACTCCATCTGTAAAACATATTCAATAATCAAGATTATCAGGCCTACAATTTACACATTAAAAAAAATTATCAGTATTACTACCTTGCACCGTAAGGGGCACGAGGTAATACATAACCATGGTTGAGTGGAATTGACTCAAGCGTCTCGGGCGGCATTAGCGGTGTTGATGGCCTCAAACACAACATTCGACTCCATGCTAGATCTAATAAATTTGGTAGTCAATAAATGCAATTAATTATATTCAAAAATATGTCTCATATATACCACACAGTGTGATTATTTTACCTGCAATAACTGCATCGCGCCGCCGATGTCTCCAACTCTTTTCCCTGCGCTATCGCAGAGTCCCCAATATAAATGCGCTAGTACAACGCTTCCCCAAATATACTTCTCGACTACACTCACTTCAGACAAGTGTCGGAGATATAACAATGAAACATGAGTGGTGTTGGTATCAAGACACATTATACCGCCGATAAGTAGTAAGATAACGTACCGTGTAATTTGATATAGCTCGAATGGTACAGTGTTTTCATCAACTACAGTATTATTCACATAGTCTCTCAATGCAGTTAACTTCAACTACGAGCCCTTTCAAATCGTTCGAAGTAGGAGTAAACCCGAGGAGTCTACCACAATATATTCCCCATCATTTCTCCTTGTCCGGACATTCATGTATACCTACTAACGAATTACCGTCAATCGGTAATTCTCATATCATCGCTACGTCTTCCAACGTAACGGAAGCCTCACCTACCCTCAAGTGGAAAGTGTGGGTCTCTAGACGCCACCTCTCTATCAATGCGGTAATCAAATGTTGATCTATGTCAATATATCCGCAATAGTACACACCATAAAAGCCCATTCGCCTAAGTTGTTCCTTCACTTTATCGTGAAATTGCAACCCATCCCTACCAAATATTCCTTTACCCCAGTGTCTGAGTCAAACTATTTGATCAGGGTCTATACAACCATCAAACAGTTGTTCGAAAATATGATTTTGTTGTTCAGTTAAAATACTACTGTCCTCGGGTCCATAATAATACTTCACTCTTTCCAAATCCATACTAAAAATAACACAACAAAAAACATATATTATAAATTTTAGACAATCATTCATCAATAAAATTCAACTTAAATAAAAAGAGAAAGATAAAAACATCAGAAAAAAAAATTTAAAAATTCACCAATAGCATTGGCGACTACTGAAAAATTGCCAACAGTGGTGGCGATTTTGCCATTTTTCAATTTTTTTTTCGGTAATTCCTCCCTTTTCATGTTTTTTGATGTTGCAAATCTACAAAAATTTCTTCACAACATAAATTTATTTCCAGAATTTAAACAAAACTTTCTTCACAACATCTTACATTACATTAAAATTAAAATTTAACAAGAAAAAGTCGTACATTACATATTTTTCCATATTCCCAAAAAAAAAACCCTACTACAACAATCGTAAAACAAATTCTATCACACAACAAAGACAAAAAATAGCAACATCAACAAAAAGATTAAATTACATAACACAATTATATTAAATGAAATGGCTTACGAAAAAAAACAGAATTATAAAAAACACAATTATAAAATATCTATCAAGTAAAGAAAAAACAATAATACATACCTTACTTTATATGTTGAAACCTTCAAATATAAAAAATGAAAATAAACAAAACAAGAGGAAATTACAAACAAACACAAGTGTTGTATAAGCAAGGAAATGAAAAAGAATAAGGGGGAAAGATTTCTTCCTGCTTCTCATTGATGGAGGAAAGAAATAAGCAACATTCAACTTCTTGCACCCCTATTAAAAGCACTTTTAGATTTAAAAAAAAAAGAGTAGACTGACGTCTCGCTGCATGCTACAAAGGAAGGGCTACATTTGGGCAGCATGCAGCTTTGACAGCTGTGGTAAGATATTACACGCCAGAAAAAAAAATTACGTTAACTCGCTAACAGTGTTAACGAGTTCAACATTTTCCATTTTTTTTTTTGGTTTTGAACTTGTTGGTGAGTTCTTTTTTATTTTTAAAAATAAGTACAAATGCCTAAAACTCGCCAACAGCTGCATTATTTTATTATTTTTTTAATCCAAAAAACCATTGCATAAATATATATATAATTATATTTTATAACATTCACCAAGGTTGATGGCGAATTTAAAAGTAGTCGCCCTCCTTCCTGGCGACTTGGGTTAGTTTATTAACCCCTCAATTTTCTAGGTCAAAAAATTACACAATATACTCTTTCAGGTCATATTTAAAAAAATTCCTTGATCTTGATGATAGATGAACCAATCAAGATCCAAGACATCAGTCAGGCTCCTCCTTATAAATTCCCTTGATTCAATGGGGGTTTGTGAACTTATTTATCACTCTTAAATACTCACATTTTCTCCATGATACTCCACATTGACTTGAGCTTTGGAGAGTGTTCGATAGAGCCTCCTACAATTAGCTCACGTATGTTCATTTGTTGTAGAAGGGCCCGCTAGCATTCCTCTAAGAAATCTCCTCGGATCTTGTCATCCATTTCCAGATATTAGTAATTCAATTGACTAATGTAAATTCCCTACAAACGAAACCAAACAAAAATGTTGCTGGATTGGCTGACAAGATTGTATACCAACATTTGGAGACCAAACTGCATGCACACTACCCCGCATTACCCGATGTGTTAGACAGAATATATAAAACCCAAGAGATGTTGATATTGTAGACTATAAATACTTATGACATCAGCAACATATAAAAACCAAGAGATGCTGATATTGTTGAAAATTGGTCATATGCATCTTATAGGCTATTGTCGGTTAAACTTTCCACAAGATTCGTAAAAAATAATCTTAAAGTTAAGTAAGATGTATGTGAGCATTTTTTTTTTTTGTCTTTGTATCTGCACAATATTTAAATTGTTAAATGAGATAGCAAGAAGGCGTTGTAAGAAGTACTACTATTGTTTTCTCGAACTTAAGATGATTTACAAAATAAAACCTAGGACCTACTTTATACATGTTACATTCTTAAATTGATGATGGAGATTGATTTATTCGAATGTTTGAGATTGGGCCTTAGAACTTTCATCTTAGGAAAATATATAAGGCTCTACGAAAATATACAACTTTTGAGAGATTTCTAAAAATGTGGAGGATGCTTGATAACCTTTACGAGTTTGTGCGGCATACTTCACATCCTTTGTTTACGAATAAATTTGCCATGTATGTGAAAGTTCAATAAATCCATTGAATTCCAGTAAAAATTTTGAACAAAATGGGCATGTCTAAGATTTTGCCAAAATTTTGAGAAAGAGTCCACCTAAATATGAGAGGTTACCCTCTGTCGGATGGGTTGGAGCCAAGTTTGCACCAACATTTCAACTATTAACCTCCAACAAAAATTTCAAAAGAAATTCCTTGAAAATGGAATATTCAATTTTTTATTTTACTATAATGTTTCTATTTCTCTCACAAATGTGTCGAATACTTTAAAATACTGGTGGGTTTTGGAGGAAATTCTATTGAAAACTTTTATTTTTATAAAAACTAGCAACCACTGCATGCGGTCCCTACGTGCATAATGTGGTTTGAGTATTATGATCACTATATGTAATTAACTTTTATTGGTATAAATTTGAAAACCATATATTTATACATTTATATAATTTTGGTAATAAATTGTTATGTGATTGAAATCATGTTAATTCGTGATTTTGATATAAAGTGGATGCCATTTATCTTTTGAGCATTATATGTTCATCAGCAGCATATTCTCTACTTTTTTACCAACCAATTGATAATACATTTTTAAATTAGTTAAATAATAAAAAATAATATAGTTTGTGTATCTTAAACACAAAGATCAATGCATGCAGAGAAGTGATAAAAATGACATACAACATTTTAGGATAATGAATGAACAAGTAACTTGGCACCTAAGGATAACTTCATTAATGAGTAGAACATGTTCATAAGAGAAAGTTTAAAGTTTGTGTTTGTGTCTTTCTTTCTTTTTTTTTGGAAGAGTTAATCCTATATCAATTTGGGATTGGGGGGTAACAAACTGGATGAATTTCAAGGTTAACCCTACAAGGGTCCTTGTTGCAATCCAATGCTTTCGCGGCTTTCGATTTTCCATTTTTTTTGTTATTTTTGTTTTAAACCTTTCGAAAAATTTAGTATTTGGATTATTTTATTGTATTCAGTTTTGTTCTTAGCATTGCAATATTCCGGTTTAAGATTTTTGTATCAATATTTTTTGTCAGGTAAAGTCAGTGGCATAGATGGGGGTATTCGCTACAGAACAATTAGCATCCAATTTTTAGACATCCTAAAACATAGTAAAATATAGTAATTTACTACAAAATTTAGACCGTAGCAAATAATTAGATAATAAGAAAGTTATTCACTATGAAAGTTAGATCGTAGCAAATGAACATGTAATATGACAATTATTTACTACAAAATTAAGGTTGTAGCAAATGAATGCTGAAAAATCAATTATTTACAACCGAATTCAATCGTAGCAAGTAAAAAAATAATATAATAGTTATTCATATGGCATTTTAATTGTAACGAATATAAAAAATAAGAAAACTTACATAATTTATCAAATTTCTACTTTTTTCCCCCCAAAATTTTGCACAATTTTTAAACGAAGTCATAACAACTTTGGAATAAAAACAATTTCAACTATCTTTACTTAATTCACTACGAGAATATACGGCCCATTCCAAAATATTTGAATTTCATATCAAATCACATGTGGAAAAAGATATGTTTTTTCTGAAGTTTATCATTGAATTGAAGTAATTATATATTCACTATATATTCTCAAATCTATTTAAATGATTAATATTTTGACTAATATAAAATATTTAAATAATAAAGATATATTGTTTCAAACTTTAGACCCATTTACATGCAACACGCACTACCCTCGAAATATGATTCAGAGCTCGTTTAGTTTGATACTTTTAGTGCTAGTTAGAACCGCTTATTTGAGCAATTAATTTAATAGTAATGATGAAATTATTGAGGAATTTACATGTCGGTCAAACAAAGCCCAAGGATCCAAGTGAATAATTTTTTATTTTTCAGTAGAAATTTCGATGAAAAATTCCACCGAAAAATAAAATATATTAGTTTTTATATTTTTGGTGGAATTTCCCGACGAAAATCCACAAAAAAAATAAATCTTTATTTTCTTGTGAAACTTCTTCTGGAAAATAAAAAATTATTATTCTTTAATTTTTGACAAAAAATCCACAAGAAATTCCGCCGAAATATGAAATTCATAAAAGGCTTTTTGAAAAAAAATGCTAAACGAATGGACGAAATTTGGTGAACATTCTCCAAAAATTTGGTAAAAAATATTAAAATTAACTTAACTTGTTAATGTGCCATTACTATAATATATATACATATATAGTAAAATATGACAACCCTAAAATAACTTTTGTATAAGTATATATTTAGATTAATGAACATATATAGTAATTAAAATTGAGAAAACGTCCAATTCGCGTATTGGCATTGGAGGAATCATTTTCAATAGAATCTATTCAATCCGTCAATTATGCTAAATTAAAATAAATAATTTAATAATTTAACCTTAGATTTAATGAAACTAAGGATAAGTAATAACAATTAAATTAATAAATTGATAATTTTTCCGAAACATAAAATAAGTAAAGAGAAATGTGAATAAATATTACAATGGTACAACGGTAAGACTCCCCATTGAGTAAGTTGGAGGGTGTGGGTTCGAACTCCAGCTCACGCAAAAAAAAAAAAAAAAGAAGGCTCTAAGCTCTCTCGTGCGCGTGGGTGTGCCCTGCTATATTATAGAATTCGGGTTTGATGGTTCGATTCTTGATTGGCACAACGAATTATATTAACAAAGAACATAAAATAGTTATTTTGGCTGATTAATTTAATTTAAATAATACAAATAATAATTTTGTACAAAACAAAGTGGCCTATTTTGATTTTATTGGCTACGAAAATCATATCGTAGCAAAAATAGATAACTTCATTGCAAAAGCTATTTACTACGTTGTGTGTCCGTAGTAAAAGTATTTCTTATGGATGTATTAACTACGATAGTAAATACATAGCAAATTCATAGTAAAAAGCTTTTTACTATGAATTTTGGTCTTTTGCTATAATTTTCTTACTGTAGTAAAAAACTATTTTCTTGTAGTGAATGTCAATTGCTTGCATAGTATAATCACACATTTGCAGGTGTAGTGGCTGATTCTCTTGACGGCAAAGACTAGGAGGAGGAAGACCTCTTCGGTTAGCAAGCCTCATCTTCAAATGGGTTGTATAGCACTAGTCATACGACCTCAAGTAGCTATGATGTTGTTTATATCTCTTCCTGTTGTCAAAAAGCTTGTTTCATGTGGTTTCTTGTCTAATTATGTGTGACATGGAAGTTACATTTGGCTTTAGTGGTTCCCCTATTAGTCTGGAAAATGGGCAAGCATATTTTGTAATGCATGGTAAACTATGAATGTGTTTTAGGCAAAAATATTATTTGGATGATGGCGTCTGTTAGTGAACCACATGTTTCTACTATGCCCTTGCAGTACACTATATGGTTGTGTTGGGTGTGAAATATGCTTCCCTTATTTATTTTCGATATTTTTAGAACATTGTTTCAAACTTAATTAGCACAAATCCATTTATATTAAACAAAGATTTAGGAAAAAAAAAGAGAAGACATTTTCTAATTTAGGACTGCTATTGCCGGCGAAAGGGAAAAAAAAGTAACACGATAGGTAAATCTTATCTATTTTTGAAGAGTTTGGTAGTTTTTCCTTTTCTTTTTTCGGCTTCAAACACTAATTAATACTTGGGGGCTAATAAAGTAAATTCACACCTAATCTATATATAACAAGAAGCAATCTATACAGCCAAACATCAAATTAAGATTAACCTTAATCTCATCATATAGTATGATCTGACCGACCAAACGTAATATTAAATCGTGGCCAATTCTGTTTAATCTTTAATCTCATGACTATACCCGACTGTTCAGTCATGACAACCAAACACTTCCTTAGTTTACTGCTAAAATATCTTATTAGTGCTTATCTATTCAATCAAAATTATTTTTACAATTAGTATATTGCCTAGTGTTGGGAAATAAATATCTTTATGTATATATTTTCATAAATTTTATTATAAAAAATAATTTGATAGAAATAAATTAGCTTTTTTATAACATAAATTGATAAATAAATATATTAAAAAATTTATAATAATATAATATGTTTGATCTCAATATTTATTTTGGTATAATTAAGGCAAGTAAATTTTTAAAAGTTTATGTAGAATCAAAATTTTTAATGATCATTAAAGTAAATAATAAATATTGTAAATAAAATATTAGTTTTGTTATTTAATTTGAATTGATTTTTAATCCATCTTATTTTAAATACTTGATAATTGTTGGATTCATCTGGATAAACATGAATCACAAAGATAATTATTTAAATTTATATAAAAATATTTAAATTTTATATATAGAAAAATAAAATTAAATAAGAATATCCAAATATGCGTTTGTTTGAATAGTTTCAAGATTTTCAAAATATATTTATTAATTTTTGTGTAATTACGTGGGCCTTTTGTTGGGATAATGAGAGTTATGGCGTCCCAAGATATGAAAACACGGTCACTTGTTGTGCCGCTTGCGCACGTCGGCCAATACACAATCCCCTTAATTCTTGTACAAGAACAAATATGCCTAAACTACTATTATCGACACACAATCTATGTCAATAGCATTTATTAGTTTATTTAGGTGTGACACTGGTGGCTTATACATAGGGGTGAGCGAAGGGGGTCGGGCAGGGGTTATAGGGCACATTTATGTCGAGCTAAAATCGATATATATTTTTCTTTTCATAATTTTAAATTTTGTCTCTCCTTCTAATTATAAAAATACTTTTAATCTTTTATATAAATTTGACTTCGCTCCCTAAATGAAAAATTCCGATTCCATTCCCACTTATATAAATGCCAAGTATATTTTGAAAAACCCACTCAGTTGATGTCAAATAAAGACATAACGCATATGAGCACATGCAAGCCAAACTAAAAGACATGGGAAATAACTTAACATGGAAAAAATTATTGTGGGAAACGTAATCTATAGGTAGATTGGGAACATGTACTGTATATATACAAACGAAAATACCATAGACGTTTTATGATGGTCATGTGTTGGGAAAATTCTAGTTCTAGTACAAACCCAACTCGGCCGAATTTGTGTTAATCACCTGACGAGCGTTTTACATTTGCCTCGTGAAATGGTGGATAATTTAAGGAAAGTGATCAATCATTTAACAAGTGCAATACACTTAATTATCATATAATTTGTTAAATTCGACTAGATTAGGTTCGGATAAGAATTTTCGTATGATGTGTCTATTCTCCATGCTTGAAAGAGGCATCTACGACTTCTTTCACAACAACATATAATAGTAGCAACTTTTACAACACTTATAGAATAAAAATGGCATGTTTATTTAAAACAATCAACCAAACTTGAAAAAATAAAAAGAAATTATTTTTCACGCAATTAAGTAAAAACAACAAAAGATTTTCGAAAGAAACCTAAAATTTGGCGATGAATTACTATGCGAGAGTAGTAAAAAATATTTGCACACTATAAACTCATTCAAAATGCGAATGCGAGAGGGCGAATGAGGAGAATTTTGGATAAACCTTTATCGTGACCGTGAAGAACATAAATGAGGTTTTGTTGAGTAGTAGATGTAATGAAGCATTGATCTTAGTAACTCAGGGACAGAGCTAGATTTTCTTAGTTGGAGGGGATAATATCAATTTTCTATAAAATATGATGATATTGAATTTTGGAGCTGCTTATTGACGATGACGTGAAACGGCGTCTCGACAATCGGAAGAAGTAGAGTCTCTGTCTTGTTAGGATAGAGAACATGTGAATCTAGTTGGAAGTGTCTCCTGCGAAGACCCTCCAATGTTTAAGTCAATATGATGAGTGAGAATATGGAGTAAGCTAGAGAAACTCAAGCAGAGTAACAACTAGATAATCTTGTGTTACCTTTTGGAGATTTCTCAAGAGTATTTATAGTAAGTCCAAGTCCTTGGGATTAGGGTTGAGTTGGTGAGACCTGGATTTCTAGGACAATAGGGTCTAGGTACAAAAAGGACATTCTGGCCATAACTGGTGGTTGCAGGGTAGGTATACTCTTTGTTGGGAACTGTATGGGGTGTCAGGGTACGGAGGACGGCGGTAGGTGGGCTGCATAATACTCGGTAGATAAGTCAACACTCGAGAACGAGTTGGGCTCAAGAAGGAAATGCCTCCTCGGGCTAATACTCTGCTCGATGGTCGACACCTATCTCCGGGGGTGGGGAATTCCACGAGAAGAGCCACCACGTGTTAGGCATAATACATGGCACTAGATTGTGGGTCACTAAGACATGTGTCAAATATTTCGTATCAAACTATTAAAAGGATTTTCATGATTTAGTGGGATGAAATTTAAAATTTTCATAAAAATACATATAAATTTTAACTCGATATGAACTTAAGAGGGAGGGGGCAGCGGCCGCTCCCTAACTCCGTCCCTATTAGTAAGGACACGAGTTGTAATTTGAAAAAAAAAAGGACAAGTTGTTAAATGGAATTACTAATTTACATTCAAGTTTAATAAACCGCCCAACTCAACAACAAAAAAAAAAGGTTAATACACTTCCCAATTTGCACGTATTTGCTAGCAATCCCATTGTCCATCCATAAATAAGGGCCTATCAGTTTTGCTTGGTTTACAGAACTTGATATATGTATTATTATGGGCCTGTTCGGATGAAGTTAAAAACAAAATTCGAGCTATATTTTTTATAGTAGAGCTTTTTTTAAGCCAAATAATTTTGTATTTGGATGCATTAATTAAAAGTACTTCAAAATGTGTTTTTGTTTGAAACTACTTTGGATATTTTTTTTTTAAAAAACAAACACGTTTTGGCTTTTTTTGCATTTTTTTTGTTTTCTGAAAAAACCCATCCAAACAATTTTTCTTTTTTTTTTTTTTTGCCGTGAAGTGCTTTTTTTTCAAAAATTAAATACTTCTCCTCTAAACAAACTAGGGATGGAAATGGGTTCAGGTTGGACCCAGGTTCGGCGCGGGTCTTAAGTCTTCATTTTAAAATTCGGACCCGCCCCACTAGAGTTTTACATATATTTTTTATTTATTATTTTATATAAATTTATATGACATGTATCTATACTTTAGATACAAAAATATATATTATATAAATAGTTACATAAAAAAATAAATATGATATTCCTATATATAAAAATAATTAACTAACATTAGTAGTTAAGTTATAATTTCAAAATATGTGCAAATAAATATGCAATAAAGATATTTAATTTTTCAAAATTTAAAATATATTCATAGAAATTTATAAATAATTAGAACTTTAGTAAAAGTATTATTTTTTTCATGATTAAAAAGTATGATAATATATATATATATATATATATATATATATATATTTTAAAAAAAATCTTTTAATTATTTTTAAAAATTGAATCAGGTCTACCGGGCGGGAGGGGGGGGGGTCCGAGTCTAGAAATTTTCAGTCGGGACGGGTCCCTAGTTTGGCCAAACCCGTCTTATACCCGTCCCGTTGTCATCCCTAAAACAAACCAACACAGACGGGCTCTATATCAAGTTGAAGACTCTTTGACTTTTTTTTTTTTGGTATTTTAATGTGTTGTCCTTCAATTACCCTTACTGAAATAATTGCAATTATAAATAACTTTACTTTTTTTGATCTCCTTTGTCTCTCTCTTCCTCTCCTTTCTCACATTTGTCTTTTCAAATTTTTTTTATATACAATTTAATCTTATTTTAATTTACTTTGTTTTTCTTAGCTTAACTTTAATAAACAATAAACATAGTTATATATATATATATCTAACTTTTTCTTTAAAAAATCAATTTTATTTTATTGAAATTAAAAATTCCATTAGATTATGTTCAATTTTTAATTTGCACATATATCAAGTGTGTCTGATAGTATAAATAAGTGGCATTGCATGTTGTTTGCAAATAAAATGACAGTGTCGTGGGTTTATCAAAGAATTGGCATTCCAATGGTCTTACTAGAAAATTAGAAGCTTCATTGCGTGTGCCAAAACCATGTATTTGCATGAAAAATTGTCAGCCTCGCATTTTTGCTGAATCGACATTGTGCCAATTTGATATGTCTACTCAAGGATTCAAAACCACTAGATTCGATTAGAAAATAGCACTTTGAAAATGAGTATGTATTGAGTGCGAGCGTGCCAGTGTGCAATAAACACAATATGAAGTCTTTTTGATTTGATTTTGAAATATTGTGCATTTGACTTTTAATCTGAGAAACGATTGTGTTGGGGTAGGCAAACACTACCTTTAAGGTTCTACATACCTACAACTGAATGTAGGACTTAAAATATAGTGGTCAAGGGATTTGAAAAGGGTTTAAAAATATAAAGTAAGAATTTGTATTGAAAAATAATGGCTACTCATCATGGATATTATCAAATTTACCTACAAACATGTGCATTGATGGTATGGACCATATTTATGACTCAAATGCATTGAGGTATCCATTAACCCTAGTCTAAAAAATGTAGACGAAAGACTGTCAGGGACTTGGACAATAAGTAAGATGCATTGATGATTCTGTATGACGGTTAAATATGAGTACATTGAAAGAATTGCACTTTCCTACGAGCATTAATGACTTTAGCTACAACTTATCATGCATGCACTCGGCATGAATGCGGGATCTCTCTCAGTCGCATTGATACTTCATCCTAAAGTGGGTGAGTCATGGCTATGATCTTGTGACGTTATGGAGTGAACACATTGATCAACCTCACCTCGAGCTAAATGGACATAGCTACAAATACTCGCATAATAGTTTTCTACTCATTGAACTAAGATAATTTTGGTTCATTTGAGCTAAAGAATCAAAGAAATGTAGACTTCTTGATTGAAGTGTTGTTGTTGTGTTGTTCATTGTTGAGTGTAGACTGCATGATTTGGTGATTTCGGCTCCTTTTTATAGGGTTGAGGCTACAACCGCTTCCCCCTATTCTTGGAGTTGGACAGTTGAAATGGATGATGCTCCTTTATCCTTGTCATGATAGTTATGCCACTTATCCAAATTTTGAATTTTTGAAACCCTAATGGCTATTATTTTTTGGCACCTTTAGTTATGCCAATGCTTATTTTTAGTCATTTGTTATTCCTTAACCTAACAGTCCCTAAGAATAAGGGTCAATTTTGACTTTGCTTTATTTTTATTTTCATTTTTATTTTCTGACCGACTAGACAATGTGCTATTTTATTAGTTATTCTAGCCTTGGCCTTCAACATAGACCATCCTCACATTGTGTCAGAGTGACATGGAATCAAAATTAGCCCACTCTGAAATTATATAAAAATTTATGTTTGGACCAAATACATGTTTACTTGTCCAGGCCTATGTTGTCCCCCAAGTAAACAAGACCTAAAACTCCGATAACTAGCCCCATTACCTCGAAGAGCCAATATAGAGGATGTTTCGGATAGTTTAATAAAACACTTTTAGTGTTTTTGGCTAAGTGTTTGCAAAAATTTCTACTTTTGAAGAAATTATAGTTGTAGTGAAAGTTGAAAACGAGTTAAGTAGTAAAAATAGGTAATGTTTGAAGAAAGAAGTGAATGGTAGAAAGAAAAATAGTTGGAGTGTTTGGCAAAAAAAACTGAGAAGTGCTTCAATATGAAATGGCCACATTGCAAATAATTACAAAAATACCAAAAAGCAAAACAAAGTTGGTTTATAGCTACAATTTCAACTTCTAGTTTTTTTTATGTTTTTATTTTTTGCTGAAAAAATAGAAGTTAGTGTACCAAACACTATTCTACTGCTTAAAAATTACAAAAAATAAAAAAAAAATGCTTTTTTAAAAAAAATTATTACAAACACCCCTTAAAACTAAGCAATTTGAAGTGTTTAGAGTAGAAGCTTTTGCTAAAGTTAAATTGGAAAAAATCAAAGCCCATGTAACAGCCTTGGAGTGCTTTTAGGTATTATTACAAATATATTTAACTTTTTTAAAACATTTCTGTCTCTTAAGAAAATATTTTCAATTTTTTTTTAAACATTCAACTATCAGCTTTTCACTATTAATATTTATTTTCAAAACGCCCACTTATACAATTTATTTTTTCATTAGCCTTTTTTTTAACAACTTCAACTACGTGCATTTTCTTTTTTTTTTTTTTGAGAAACCTAACCCAACACAAATTTCAACTAGAAAAATCCGAGATCACAATCGACATAAGAAAATCGGGGATATCACCGTCCCCTTCAAAGAACGAGGCCGAATTCCGAGCCAGCGTGTGAGCCGCCCTATTTCCATTCCTGCGCACATGGGATAGAGACCACGTCGGAATAAAGGCAAGCTCCGTCCGAATATCATCGATGATATGGCCCAGCTCAGACATATCGGTTCCCAAAACTCCAAGACGGTGAATAAGTGATTGGCAATCAGATTCCAAACTGACGCTAGGCCAGCCGCGACGTCGAGCCAAATTGATCGCTGCCACTGCTGCAAAAGCTTCCACACATTCCGGATCGAAAAGGCCCGCAGCTCGGCAGGAAAGCCACCCCACACACTCCCCATTCGCATTGCGAGCAATCACCCCGATCCCGTGTTCCCTTGAATCTAGAAACGTAGCTCCATCAAAATTAAGTTTGATCACTGATGCAGAAGGGGGCTGCCAACTGTCAGGACTGGGGTGAGGACCATGAAGAAGCGGTACAGAAATTGCATCAGAAAAGGCGCCCAAGTAGGAGACGGCAAATTGAACCAGCTGAAGGGCACTTTGATCTTCATTCTCCATCAATAACTTATTGCGGGACCCCCATATTGCCCACAAGACTGTGAGAAATAAACAAAAGTCCTTAGGATCCATTTGACGATGAACTTCCCGAAGCCACAATTCAGGTGACGCAGCTGAGATGGAGACAATGCTCCAAGGTAGGGAACACAAGGCCCACACCTGACGGGCAAACGGGCATGTGAGAAAGACATGCATGATATCCTCTTCGCCAACACCACAGCGCGAGCACCCCAACAATCCCCCCAGGTGGCAGCGCTGCAAAGTTAGACCAGTCGGCAACGCTTCCTGACACACTCTCCAATTCAGCATTTTAATCTTCGGCGGCACTCGGGCACTCCAAATAAATTTCCAGGATTCCATACCCGATGATGAAGAGGAGGGCTGCCTCACATTCTCCACGAGCAAAGGGCTCGTCGTCCCCAGCCTATAAGCACTCCGAACCGAGTAACGACCATGCCGCTCATAATGCCACATTAGCACATCTCGACGCGGAATGCGACCCAAAGGGATGGATAGGATTGCATCCGCGTCCCCAGGTGTGAAAATAAACCGCACCAGCTCCTCATTCCACTTATGCTCGCCCGGTGTGAGAAGGTCTGCCACCCGAGACCAGGGACACAACAGCGGCATCGGCGTAACTGGCTTAAAAGTATGCTCGCGAGGTAGCCATGGTTGTCCCCAAATGTGAATAGACCTACCATTTCCCACCCGCCAACGAGAGCCGATCCGAACCAGCTGTTGCGCTGAAAGGATACTTCGCCAAGTCAATGATGGACGAAACCCACTCGTGGCTTGGAGAAAATCAGTCGTCGGGAAGTACCGCGCTTTAAGTAACCGGCTCAGAAGGCAACTCGGATCGGTAAGGAGTTTCCAAGCCTGTTTGCCAAGTAGAGCCGTGTTAAATGTCTTCAGCCGTCTATACCCCAAACCTCCTTCCTTTTTACTACGACATAAACGTTCCCAACTTAGCCAATGTATTTTACGTTGAGATCGGTTGTGCCATAAAAAATTCGCCATCATGGCCTCCAACTCTTTCAAGAAGCTATCGGGCAACCTAAAACAAGACATAGCATATGACGGTATAGCTTGAAGGACGGATTTGATAAGGACATCCTTACCTGCTTGTGATAGGAATTTTGCCGACCAGCCCTTGAGGCGATCCTATATCCTATCCCGAATGGTGGCGAAAACCATCTTCTTCGATCGGCCAACCACCCCCGGTAAGCCAAGATACCGGTCGTGCTTCTCAACACTTCGAACCCCAAGTCGGATAGACAGATCACGCATCTCTTCGGATGTCATGTTTCGACTAAAAACCACAGTGGATTTCTGATGGTTAATCTCTTGCCCAGAAACCCTACTGTATCGCTGTAACAAATCCGTAATTCCATCACAAGCACGGGGACTTGCTTTACAAAAGATAAGCGTATCATCTGCAAAAAGCAAATGTGAAATCTTCGGAGCTCCTCGACAGATAGACACACCCTCAAGAATACCTCTTTGTTCCCAAACCTGTAGCAAACAACTAAGGACTTCTGCGCAAAACAAAAACAAATAAGGAGAAAGAGGGTCTCCCTGACGGAGCCCCCTCTGAGGGACAATATGGCCAAAACAGGAACCACTCAAGATGAAAGAGTAAGAAACCGAACGCACACACATCATAATAAGATTAACAAAACGCAAATCAAAGCCTAACCTCATGAGCACTCGCTCCAAGAAGAGCCATTCCACCTTGTCATATGCCTTACTCATATCCAACTTGAGGGCTAAAAAGCCCTCCTTGCCCATCTTTTTATGTTTCAGAAAATGGTTGAGCTCAAACGCAACGAGGACATTATCAGTTATCAAACGACCAGGTACAAAAGCACTTTGGAATGGAGAAATAACACTATTGAGGATAGGTTTAAGGCGATTCGATATAGTCTTCGACGCAATTCGATAAATCACATTGCATAAACTAATGGGACGAAACTGCGACATATTTTTCGGGTTATCGCACTTTGGAATAAGAACCACATGAGTATAATGTAAACTGGAAGAAAAGCGACCATGATTAAGAAAAGAAAGAATACAAGAAGTAACCTCATTCTGAACGATAGGCCAGAATTTTTGAAAGAAAAGTGGGGGCATACCGTCAGGTCCGGGGGATTTGAGAGGGAACATTTGGGATAGGGACTTTGTAATTTCATCCACCGTATAGGGCACGAGTAAAGTTGTATTAATGTCAGCAGAGATCTTCGGGGACAAGCACTCCAGTATATTATCAATCTCATCCGGAGAGGGCGACCGTGAAGCAAAAATAGTTTGAAAATAATTTGTGATAACCCCCTGAATTCCAGCCTCATCCTCCCTCCAAAGCCCTCTTTCATCTTGTATTCGAGTAATTGAGTTCTTCTTGAACCGATCCGTCGCCTTGGCATGAAACAGAGAGGAATTGCGGTCACCCTCACGAAGCCACTGCGTCTTTGATCGCTGTTTCCATTTAATCTCCTCCCTCGCTACAAGCTCCTCTAATTCTGCCCGAATTGTCCTTTCTTCCAGCCGGGTTTCCGCCGTAATCACCCCTTGCCGTAACCGCTGCAAATTCTGCTCAAGGCGCTTCATCTCCTGCTTAGGCTTATTGAACGTAGTAGCACTCCAGGCGAGCAACCCCACCCGACATTTATCCTGGGTTTTCCAGTATCCTTCCCATTCAGCTGCTGTAGGTTCGGCATTCCAACATCTGTTCACAATGTTAGCACATTCCTCACTTCGAAGCCACATAGCTTCGAAGCGAAAGGGTCGATTACGATGCATACGTCGGGGTGGTGATGGTCGCAAGTTGACTAAGATAGCTGCATGATCAGACTGGATAGTAGGAATATGGATCACGCTACCCATGGGGAAAAGATCATTCCACCCTTTATTAGCAACTGCCAAGTCAAGTCGTTCCCGAACCGTAAAGGGGAACAGACGGTTATTCGACCAAGTGAAACGGGGTCCTTGAAAACTCAGCTCCGACAAAGCACAGGTCGTTAAGCATGACTGGAAAGCTCGAATAGGCACCGGTTGGCGAAACGGACCCCTCTGCTTATCTCGATATGAAAGAATTTCATTGAAATCCCCAAAACACAACCACGGAAGATTTGACTGATTACTCAAAGCTTCAAGCAACCGCCATGACTTGCCCCTATCCGATTGTGCCGGGAAGCCATTTTCAAACACCGTAGAGTATAGCGGTCAAAAAGTGCAATAGCAAATGAAGTGTGTTGAATATACGGTTAAAAAACAGAAAAAATATATATAATATTCATAAAAAAACAGCATAAAACTGAAAAATATTAAATTACCGAAAGCCCGAGCACCGCCTAAACAAATTTCAAATCAGGCGAGTGAGGAACACCACTCCACCCCCCACCGCCCCACCCCCGTTGTCCCGTCACCGAAACTCTCCCCTCTCTGAGCAATCGCGAAACCATTCAAATCCACGAAGCAAGATCGTTGGATCAATGTCAAACAATGGCAACACCCTGTACAACAATCTCTTCTCCTCGTTGATATCCGACATCAAATCCTATAATGGGGCTGACCCTTTACTCCCTTGGCTCCGGTAGTACCCATTTTTACTCCACTCTCACTCTGTGTTTGTTGTGTATTTGAATGTGTAGATTAATCTCCATTTTCTTTTCATTTGCCCCCCGAGCAGTGGGATAAAGAAGATGAAAGAGACGCTGCCGCCTCAGCTTCTGAAAGAGAAACTGCCTCGATTCCTTCAAAAGTGCTCCGAGACTTTCCTAACGGACCGCCGTTACTCCAACGACCTTCGCTACCTTCGTGTTTGGTTGCAATTGGTATCTCTTTCTTTTCAGTGCTAACAAATGATTTGATTTCTGTTTCTTAGTCTTGCTATTCGGGTTCTGGGCCTTTCTTGGTTTCCATTTTTTTAGTTTGCTTTTGTGGATTGATTTGTAGACTGTGTTGAAAGGGATAACTGTTTGGTTACATTTGTTTGGGGGCGGTGGGATTGGAAGTTGAGAGAGTTTGTTCAAATGGAAAGAACTGTATCCTTTGTTTTAATCTTGAGCTTTAGCAAAACATTTCACCGTAATTTCTTCTGCTGTCCTTGTAGTGGAGCTAATGACATACGAATTTTGAAGATTATACTCAAATACGACTGGAAGTGTTTCTAACTTCAAATTTTTGGGTTCCGATTCATTGAAATCAAACACTATAATATGGTAGTTGAGTCTTATGGGTTTTTTCTATGTCCTGAATGTAGATGGATTTTGTGGATGATCCAAAAGGAGTTTTGAGAACAATGGAGATGAATCGGATTGGGATGAAAAAGTCTTTGTTTTACCAGGCGTATGCTCTCTATTATGAGAAGATGAAGAAGTTTGACGCGGCTGAGAAGATTTACCATTTGGGAGTCCAAAAGTAAGAAATGTGAAGCTTTAGTCTGCTGTACCTTTTACTTTTGCCCATTTTTTCATTGGAACTGCGGACATGGTAAAGCAAGGACTAAATCTGATACACTTTTACCCTGTTGGCTCCATTTGTACTGTACACCTTTGTTGCACAAGGATTATGATATCAATTGAAAAAACTTGTTTTGTTGCAATATCTATCTTTTGCAAGTTTTGTATTCTGAATGCTCTGTTCTGCTTTCAAGTTTGTGATGGGCTTGTTTCTTCATGTAGTTCAAATATGAGTCCTTGGTCAATTATCTGGCAATTATTAGAATGACTAACGTTAAAGCGATCATGTTTATGGCCTTAAATTTAACATAGACTTGGCTTTGATCAGGGCCTAGATATTATGCATTGTTCACAAACACCATTGTTATCTTGTTCCCAATTTCGTAGTGTCGGTCTGGAGAAATAGTGAATTGTACATAATTGCAGTTAAAGTTAACTAGATTTTGTGAAATTTCAACATTTCTTTTTTTGCTTGTACAGCCTTGCGGAGCCTGCTGATGAGCTGCAAAAGTCATATGAGCAGTTTCTTCATCGTATGGAGCGACACAAAACTAAGAGAGTGCAGGTATTTTATTGATCACATTCTGCATTGTACATCTTCCATTATTGGTAAAATTTCTTCACATTCTAACCATGGGCTCACGTACTGCAGCTAAAGGGAGGGAGATCAAACAGCAGACCTTTGAATCAAGAAAAGATTAAAGGTTGCAAAGAAGGTTTACATAGAGCTGCTGGCCAGCCTGCACAAACTTGGCATAGAGGGTATTTGCCCGAGACCGAAGCTAATTTTGCAGATACTGGAAGCAAGATGGTCCAATCACAAAGCTCTCAGAATGAAATGCCCAGAAATGAAGCAAATCCTAAACATATAACAGCCAAATCCAGTCATATTGGATCACCCAATGATCAGTTTCTTAAACAGGCAGTAGGGAGTGATTCTAGAGTCAATGTGAAAGCGAAACAAGAGGAAAACAGAAAACTCTGTAGTGATGACACAGTTGTGGTTAAGTTTGTAGATACTGCCATTGTTGGAAAATCTGCTGCAGAAGATGCACGGCATCATGGTCTCGTGGAGCCCACAATTAACACAAAAGAGGCCATGAATGCCATCAACAATATGTTTCGAGAGCCACTAGAGCCATCAATTGCTGGCAGAACAAGTAGGAATCACTCCAGGACTGTTGACAACCTGAACAATGGATTTAAGGTTTTCACTGATGAAAAAGCTGATGCTAATCAGCCTGTGGACGAACCATTTGAAATATATGTTGATGGGGAGGAAGCTAATGATGTTACAGAGCATGAAAAATGTGTACAAGCTCAAAAGTCGGGCAGTGTTGGCATATCTAATTGTCATGCTACCGTGTTTGCTAAGCCAAATGACCTCCCTTCAGAATGTCTTAAAGATCCAAATCCTAGGCGGTTCCAGCAAGCCGGACTCCGGGAGGATACAGTTGTTTATAGATTTGTAGGATCGACCATCTTAGATGAACCTGAAGTGGAGAATGTTTGGCACCATGGACTTGTAGATCCCACCATCAATTTGAAGGAGGCCATGAAAGATATCAATAGCATGTTCGGAAAGCCAATAGAATTTGCAAGGAAAAGCAGGCCAAAGAAACAGGACAAAGAACCTGATGTCAGGAACAATTGTGGAGGGTTTTTGATACTTCCTGATGATGAGCCAGTTAATAAGAAGGTTGAAGATGACATTAGCTTCATGTTCCAGAAACCACTAAATTCTGAAATAAAATGCAGCTCAAGGAACCAAGAAAATGAGCTGGATGTGAGGAATAATCATGCTGGGTTTTTGATACTTCCGGATGATGATGAGTTAGATAATCAACAAGACAGCTCCTTGCCAAGTTCATCCAACGGAAATAAAAGTGATTTGTTTGAACAAACTCTGTGCACTAAGGAGGCAATGGCTGAAATCAACAAATTGTTTTCAATGCCAATGGATTTCTAAAATCCCGTAAGTGAGACAATCATAGTTTACTTTTTTGAATTTTGTTCACGTGTTATCTTAGTTTATTTAGGCCTTGCACCTGCTCACACACTTCTTCATTTCACTTGGTTACTATTTCGTTTTCTTATTTACTTTGTGTTTTATATCCTTTAAATTATATAAAAATCCTACATAGCTTGAAAACATCACGCAAGAAAGCACTTAACGGATGAACAGATCAAGAAGCAGCTTAATAGGAAGAATTTGACATATAAATGATTTGCAGCTTACAGATGATTGTTAGCTTACAAATACTTAATGGGTTGATAATTAAATCAAGAGAAAGGGAAAAAAAAAATTGAAATACAGCGTAACATCACTTCTCAAGGTTCTGCCTTAGGAGCACAATTAGCAGGGTGGAAAGCCAATGGCCCTACAGAATATATTACGGCCTCATAGTTATTCCCAATGATTCTCTTGTTTTCATAACGGAGTGGAGCACCGTAGAGCCCATAATTGACATTTGTGAGAAGGTTACAGGTCTTGAGAGGCGAAGACACCAATTTCACTTTGCACGAATGTAGAGGATGGTCTAAGAAAGGGTTGCTCATCTTGAAGTCTTTAAGCTGTGCGTAAAAGTAACCGTTTTTATCAGTCTCACATGCTTTGTAGTAGCTGACTCGGTTTCTATGATCTTTGCAGACGACACTAATGGTGGCAGACTGAATAGGCTTAGCACCCATTAAGGTCCATGTTCCGTATTGATCACAGCTTTGGCAGTGGACTGTGCCTTCCACCACCACGTCAATGGCCTTCTGTGGCTCGTGGGCGGCTGTGAAGGGGACGGTGAGAGAGATAAAGAGGAGAGGAATGATAGCAATGAGTTGGCTGTTTGCCATCTTTGTGAGGTATGAGCAGTTCAGAAGATTGTGTTGTTGAAATGCTTTGTGTTGTTGGATTTTGATGCTATATATAGTTGGTTTGTGGCATTTGTGGGGATTGAAGTTGAATATGTTAGACATAACGTGGGGACAAGTAACTTGATTTCCGAGTTATTGCCAACGTGATGGCCACCTTCGTAGTAGTAAAATTATGTTTCTGCTTTGGATTTTGAACATGCAGTTCCTGAACTATCCATGGCTTTATTTATTTGGTAATTATGTAGTCAATAGACTAAACTTTGCTTTTCGTTTTTGTTTTTATTTATTTATTTATTTATTTTTGGTGGTGGGGCAACTCAGCCCGCTTAAAACAAATTATTGGAGATTATTATTATTATTATTGAGTTAATTAGCATTAGTTAGATAAAAACTCAGTTTTAGTATATAATTAACTTAAATTTGTCTACAATTTTTGGTGTTTGTAAAATTGCGTCATTATTGAATGACAAATGAGTGAAAAAAAAAAAACAATTAACTTTAGATATTGAGTCTACAAATAATTATATAAAATATTAAATGGTTTGGAATTATTGAATATTAAATGATACAAGAATAATCTTTTTTTTTATATTTAATTAGATTAAGTCACATGGTGAAACTCTATTGTATCATTATGATATTTGAATAATTAAAATGGTAAAAAAAATATATCCTTATACATTCAAAATGAATTTTAGAACAAGAAGTACCAAGGGATATCGTTAAAAAAAATATAATGTCACTTTATGAGAAATTTAGTATTAATAGAACCAAATTAAATAAGAAATTTAATAATATATTATTTAACACTTTATGATACTGTAATATATGAATTAAAACATGTTTTTTTGATAACATTTTAAAACATATTCTTATTTATTTAATTTTTTTGGAGTTTGGAAACTTTTTTATGTCTTATATATTTTAAGTAATTTAGAATTTAAATATTATTATTATTCTATGTTTTTAATTTAGAATTTTATATTGTCTTTCTATGCTTTTAATTAGTTTTGGTTTGAACTATATGTATATATATGTGTATATATATATACATATATATATATATATATATATATTGCACATACAAATACTTTAGGCAATTGATAATGGCTATGATAGAAAAAGGGTGATTTATACTTCGCACCTTGAAAACACTTTAAATAGTCACTTTGCACTCTTAAAAACAAAAAATAGCAGATTGTACTCTAGAAAATCTTTAGCTTTGGCATCCATGCACCTTCACCATTTTTAGGCTAAAAAATCCCTTAGGATTGACTTCTTTCAAGGGCAAATTTGTTAGCTTAAAAAATAAAATATATTTTTTGCTTGTAACTCCAACATCGAACATAAAAGGAGTAATAGAGACTAAATAATTTCAATATATTAGAGATATGACTTTTGCCTAGTGAAGTTTATTCTTTTATAGTGACGTGACAATTATTAAACTAAACCATTATTTTCAAGAACAAATATTTGGAGTTGAAATACAAATGGAAAAGGCTCTTTACTAAAAAAAAATGAAGGTGAAATTAGTTAAGGAAAAAAAAAAACACCAAAAAAGGAGCATAGTCAATACCAAATGAAGCCATATATATATTGTAAGTTCATGTTAATGGTTTCAAAAAAAATTCATCATTTAGCATTTTAATATAGATTAACATAATTATTATTATCATCATGTCCAAACCAAGCTTTTTGAAAAAGATATTTAATACAATAAATTACAAATACAATTTCTTCTTGTTATAACAAGGAGTCTAACAATCGTGTTTAGTAAATGAAGAACTTTAGGGTACTTCTCTCAATTGTCATACTATTGCTCCAATTGCACTTGAACTTTTGAATTTATTTTTGAAATGTCCTCATATTTTACTTGAAAATTGAAGAGTTTTAGTTCTAGAAGACCTAGTCTTGCTTCGAAAATTGTTACTCTATTTTTTTATTTGGTAAAAAGGTAAAATAATTCAAATAGATTTTGCAAATCATGTCCATGATTTTGGAGGGAAACTAGTACTTTTAGGCTAACAATTTTGCCCTCACAAGAAGTCAATTCCGATGGGCTTGAAAATAGTGAGGGTGCATTGATACCAAAACTAAAGATTTTCTAGGGCGTAATTTGCTATTTTTATTTTGTGACAGTGTAAAGTGGCTATTTAAGGTGTAAAATGTAAATCACCCTGCCATGTATATAATATTTCTCACATACTTAATTGGGTTTAATCAAACTTTGTTCTAGCAAGTATTTTCCATTGCTTGGATATGATTATTAATCTAGTTTTTATAATGAAGGACCAAATTATTAAGTTGATTAGAGGCATTCATGATCTAATTATCGAACAAGTGGCGCTTATTTTCATATTCAATACATTAAAGTATCGGAATCATGATATGGAAGCTTTCCAATCAAATGTTCACCAACTTGTGATAAAATTTATCAAATATTTTTCATCGGAGGTCTAATGTGTGATTTGTCATTTACCAAATCCATAATTATATATTTACAAGAAAGCCTTACAATTTCTATATTAAATATATCTTAAGGGAATAAATATAATTTGAGCCTTGAGAGAGTTTCGAGTAGTAATTATTACATATATATATATATATATATATATTCATACATCTCACTATAAAGGCAATTAGTATTTTACCGTAGAATATATTATATTTAATCTTAAAAAATACACCAATATAAATATAATTCATCCATGATTAATACTGACTTAACCGAATTCGATGTGAACTAAAAATTTAATCTTGTACATTATATGCATTATGACAAGCATTGCACTAATATACAAAACCCAAAGTTTCTCACACAGTCACACGTATTTATCGATTAAAGAAGATATCCTTGATGTAAATTGATTTGGAATTTAATAACTTCAATTTGATTTGTATCAGCTATCAAGAAAGAGTATATTTGAATTTGATTTAATTCACACATATATTATAGCCAAAAGAAATCCAAAAATCATACGTATTCACCAGATTTCTTCCCCAGCTCTCTCCATATACACACCAACAAGCATCAACAAATTTCCCCTTTTGAGTCACAATCAAGAAACAAGAATCCAAATAATTACAATTTTCAACCTCCATGCAATCAACTAGCCTCAGTTGACAGAATCTCAAGCTCTGCCCACCAAAGAGGTGACACTTTGGGCACCGCCCCGTCGGGGCTCACCCCGGTTACCTCTCTCAACCTTCCAGAGACTTCTCTCATAGTCGGCCTCTGTCTCGGGTCTGGATCAACGCACCACTTGACCACATCACCAATCTGTTGGAGTTGATCTTCTTGGTACGTTCTTAAAGTCGGGTCGACCATTTCTCTCAGAGGTTGTGTTCCTCTGAGATAATCTGAGGCCCAATCTTCAACAAAATCACTACCCGCTGCGTAGGGGAGCTTACCGGTTATCATCTCAAATAGCACGACACCAAAGCTGTAGACATTGCTCTGCAGAGTTGGTTGCCTTTCAGATACACCGGTTTCATCCCAAAAGACAAAGTCAGACACTTTGGCAGCGTAGTCTTCCGTTAGATATATGGTTGAGGAAGTCAAGTTTCTGTGGGGTAACGGCGGCGTCGATTGGTGCATGTGCTCGAGACAGTACGCCATGCCCATTGCTATTCTCAAACGCATCGTCCAGTCCAAGTGTTCGGCTTCTCTTACTGCATTGTTTTCATTAAATGAAAATAAATTAGAAATAGCTCAAAATGGTAGCCTGTTCAGATGCTTTATTCAAAATGGCATTGTGGATTATATATAATACACTTGAGGGGTGTCTGCGTGACGAAACAGAGGATTGAAGGATCGAAAATGCATGTAGTGCAGCATATTAGTGAAAGGGAATTTCAAATTAAGATATTTTGAACGACTTACTGTGTACATGCTCAAAGAGAGTTCCATTGGGTGCATACTCAAAAACCAGCATCCTAGTGAAAGGCTCCTCTTCCTCACAAAAACCGAGCAGGCTGATGAAATTCTTGTGATTCACTTTCGATAGCGTGTCAATCTGAAAACGAAGATCATTTCAACAAAACAAAGAGATTCTTTATTTAAAAGCTTCAGCTGTCATTTAATATCTCTAACATTAAAACTAAAATGATTATGATACTAACAGATTCTCAATATAATCACATAAGATGTACCTTCTTCCTGAACTGGGCTTCAAGATTACTTGACCAGTCTTTTGCAGATACCACTGCAATTGATGCGACTGCTATCTCGACTCCGCTGGATAATGTACCCTTGTATAAAGTACAAAATGACGATGAACCAATCACATTACTGAAGTCTTCACAAGCAGCCTCAAGTTCGGATCTCTTGAGCTTTGGGACCCCTGAGATACCAAAAACAAATAGTTCATAAGACAAATTGTTAATCGGGTCAATTACACTGTACTACCCGTAACTATGTGTGATTACACGAACTTTCTCTCTTGGTTTCAGAATTACATATAACCCCCTTTCGACCATGAAATTAGATCAAATCTGACCAAATTTATCAAGAAACTTGAATAACATCATCCATATTTGTGATAGCTAGTTGGTAGTACAATTTTTTTTTTTTAAAATTAGTTGGGAGTAAAATTAAAATTTGAATAATTGCATCATTTAACTACGTGTGATGTTTGACATAAGGTGTCGCTACAAAGAGGGGATAAGTCACAGAGAAGGTATGCCTCAAACTTGAAATCAAGATGAGAGATTTGTGTATTTGCACATAGCAACAGGGGAATAGGCTGTAATTTTTACTAGTTTATACAATAATTAAGAATTTTTTTTTAACTATAGTTGAAAGGTAATAGGACATGATACTCAAAACAGGCAAATCAACTAGACATGGTTCAATCCGAACTAATTTTAGTGCACCGTCAAAGATACTCAACTTACCGATCAACGGCTTAATTGGATAGTGTTATGAGTTGAGAAGTAAAATTACCGGTTACAAATGCTCTCTGCAGCTGTCCGCTTAATCCTGTAGCCCAGGGCTTGACAGTGGCAACTTTACCACATCTATAAAACAAGATCCCGATGATTAAAAGAAGGAGCAATACTGGACCACCAATAGCTGCACCTAGAATGAGTTTACGGTTTGTCCCAGAATTCGCCCTCAGCCTTTCTCGTGGTGTATGAAGTGAAATCGTAGTACGGTTTGCTGGAGAAGGGGATGAGGGCGGTGTTAATTGCCTTGAAGATGGAGGCCTAGACGGAGATGGAGATGATAGTGGCGGCGGTGGTGGTGGAGAAGGAGCCGGAGCTAGAGCTGGAGCTGGAGCTAGTGCTGGAGCTGGAGGTAGCTTATGCTGTATTGGCGGTTCTAGGGGAGGAAATCTAAAAACTGGCATTCTTCGTCCACTGGGAACTGCTTGTAACAACTTTCGTCCGGCCAAACTTTGTTCGCCTGAATTCCTAAAGAAGTAAAGAATATATGAATTTCAAACAAGAGACTTTGAATGTTAGTCAAAAGTTGGAATTTAGAGAAATATACATCTAAGATACAACTATATTATGGACTTAAGGGCGAGACTGGCGGTTCCAGCCAACCCCACCGGCTCAGCCATTGATCAGGAGTGCCACTAAATATCTAAACTTCCACTTAGAATTATTCCTATATTAGATTTATCAATAAGGAAATAATTAATATGTCCTGAACAGATGTTTACCATGAGATTTCTTGGTCATTAGAGGATTTGGTTCTGCCAAGAAGCTCGTTGTTGTCCAGCAAGCTGCATTATTAACAAGAATGCAAGTTTATTTAAGACCTGAAAAACAGTTTTCTTGAAAGATAAAAGCAAATTCTATTTCAGACTTACAGGAATGCTATCTTGAAATTGTTGTCAAGATGACAAGGAAGCTGTCCACTGAAGTTATTATAGCCAAGGTCTAACAGCTCCAATTCTTTTAAATTTGTAACTTCTTCAGGAATGAAACCAGAAAAAGAATTGTTGCGCAAAATTCTGCCAACATTCTCCGGTTAACAGAATTGCCACAATATATATCTATATATATATATATATACACACACATGTGTGTGTGTGTGTGTGTGAATAAAAATCAGCTTTTTGTGCATCTTACATGCATTTCATGTGAACAAGATTCCCAATATCAGGAGCCAGAGTACCTCTCAGACAGAGATCTCTGAGGTTCCTGTAGATAGGAGTAAAAAGAAATTAAAAATATCCACTTTGTATACCTGCCTGTTCCATCATACATAGCAAGAATTCAAAATCACCTAATGAACAACAAAAAGCTACAATACAAGATACACCTTCATATGACATTTGTTCTTAGGAATCATCCCATTTGATCTCACAATAAATCCCATCAATTAGATTTAAGTTTTTCTGAAAAATTACTCATAGTGAAAAGATCTACTTGTTGAAACCAAGAACAACAATATTTCAAATATCAATTCCAAAAAACTTCAAAAACAACAACATTCATCCAAAAAACAAGAAAATTACTTACAAAACAACAACGTATCCATCTGTGCACTCAACTCCAAACCAAGAACAAGGACTCTCCACTCCAATTTCATCAGTCCAATTTGACAATGCTCCATGAGGATCACCTACAATCTTCTCTTTAAATCTCAGCAACGCCACACCTGAAAAAAAAAAGTATTTTTTTTTTCAAAAGAAAAACAGACATAATAATCTTGATTTCATTATCTCCATCGTTTCAAAAACCCAAAAATTCAGCAAAAATAAAACAAATTCTCATACCTTCATCATTAAGAGACCAGCAAAAGCTCAAGTTGAGCAGATAAAAGCTGCATACTATAAATGCCGCCAAGAGACGACTTTTAGATCTCCAAAAGTTCTCCATTTCATCACAAACTAAAACAAGCCCACGATTTTTTTTTTTCGACAAAAAATGTAATCAATTCAACTCCTTAAGGCTAAAAACCAACACAACAAGTTTTCTTGAAACCCCCTTCAAACACCTAACCGAATTGACGCAGTCGCGCCCACAAACCCCGAAGAACCAGAGAGTTGAACAACACAATTGAACACAATAAACAAATAAAAAAAAAAGGAAAAATTAAAGAAATGGCAACAGCAAATTGCAACCGAAAGAGACAAAAGGGTCTTCCAAAAAAATGTATTCTAGCGTGATTGTGTACAAATTAAATGCTAAGACTGTTTCTTGAAAACGCGTACACAGAATAACACCGAAGGAACCTCAAAAGAGTCTTTTGCTTGACTTCGAAATATGAAAAACCTGCAATAATTTAAAAAAGAAAAAAACAAATGGGGTGAAAAAGGAGTCTTTTTTGGAATTATGCGCACGCGGATTTGTATGTATATTGATCCTTCGAGGGTCTTTCTCAGGTGCCGGCTGGTGACTTTTCAAATACGCATTCTATGTACAACATAAAGAACTGTAAAAAACAGAACTGGAAATTCTTGGATATCCCGCTGGCTCTGATTGTATATGCAAGTGTAAGTATAGCGGTGACTGTAATTGTATTATATATTATCGTTGAAAAACAAATTTTAAGAGAGAGAGAGAGATTATGATATGATGTGTGATGTTGAATGAGTAAGAAACAACAAGGTATGGACAAGTCGTGATTTAGATGGGGTTTATCTTTAATAGTTTTTTTTTTTTTTGAGGTTTTTGTGCTTTTGTTTATGTTGTTGTTTTGGGGGGCCGGGGGCGGGGGGGGGGGGGGGGGGGTAACTTGGAATTTCAGGGTTGGTAGAAATAGAGTTGTTGGATTTTTGGCCAACTTTTTCTTTACTTTACACCATTTCTTTATTTTTATTTTTATATTTTATTTTTTAAATAATGAAATGTGGTTATACAACTTGCACTTAATTGATGACTTCTCGATCCATTCATTTTTGAAAAGCTTATACTATCTCTATTTCACAATATTTGTTATTCAAGAATTTTCATATAGATCGAAAAGAATTTAAAAGTGTACCATAATTGATAATTTTATTCTTATTAATAACTTATTAAAATTCTAACAATTTCAAATGAATGTATTAAATATTAACTTAAATAGATTATATGAGTATTATTTATGTGATGACGAATTTGAAAAATGTATTAATATTGCTTCGTTTCTATTAAATGACAAATATTTTAAAACAAAACTAAAATGCCAAAATAACAGATATTATTGAATGGAAATAGTAATAAATAAACATCAAAGTATTCTTCTTTTGTTTTGGTGGGATTGGAGTTACTCTAAATCACATATAACTTTTTGTTTCCTTTGCTTTTCTAAAATATTTAGATCAATAATTCAAATCAAATATAATTGTATAAGAAAACTCATAATGTGGGTGTTAAACCCGTAATCTAGGTGTGATATATGTGGTTACGAAGCCTCTCTCTTGCCATCACCCCATGTACGCATGTATGTATGTATGTATGTACGTTATTTATCAAAAACATTTGCTTAAAATTTAAAAGCTTTTTCTTATTCTTTTTATTTATCAAAAACCTTTGATTAGGGCTATATTGTGCATTAATGAGACTCTTTACATTATGTTATTTTTGCACTTTTGCAATTACTCTTAGAAGTAATGATAAGTTATGCACACGTTTGTCCATTCATGTTCCTTTCGAAATTATGAAATACAATTTCAAAAGATGTAAATGATAAGTGCTCTTTTTTTTTTTTTTTTGCAAGTTTGATTTGATTTTTAAACTATGGTTGAGTTTAATTCACTTATTAAAAAAATGAGGTCAAAAAAAAATTAATCAACTCAATCTAGTAACATATTTGCAATACCTTAACATAATTATATATGTTGAGTAAAATTTATTTAAAAACAAAACATTTAAACCCACCAAAACGGTAAATTTTTATTTGGAAAATTCTATATTGAAAAATTTCTTCCGCCGCCACGTCTAATTAAATAAATAGTTACATTTCTAAATGTAGAATATACTTTAGTAGGCATACATATTAATGCACGGCACGCATAAAAAACGATGATAGTGACATAAAAAGAGAGTAACCTCTCTCCGAAAAATAAGTTTAGTTCACCACCTAAGTGGGGCTTTTGCTTGGGAAGTGATTAAAAGTTTACTTTATAATAAAAGCTTAATAAATAGTGTAAAGATAAACTTTTGCTATCATGTGGTGTATTAATGAGACTCTTTACCTTATGTTATTTTTTAGCTTCTAAATCCGATCAAGCACACTTATGAAATAATGAAAAGTTACGTGCACGTTTGTTCAATTATATTTCCTTAGAAATTATGAAACAATTTTAAAATATGTAAATTAATGATAATTGCTTTGACCTCAAGTCACTCTTGTCGCCTAGACTAAGTGTTCATGAATCTACTGTGATTCGTCTTTTACTCCTATTTTTTTTTTTTGTTTTTAATTCAAGTTTGATTTAATTTTTAAATTTTGTTGAGTTTTATTTAAGTACTAAAAAAAATTTTTGAGCTCAAAAAAGTTAATTAACTCAATCGATCAAATAATTAATTTGCTACACGTTGGTATAATTAAATTTGTTTGAGTAATTTGAATTGAACTTCAAAAGGCACCCAAAAATTAAAAAAAAAACTAATTTTTAACAATAAACGTTATATAGTTCGGGTTTTTAACCTAATGAATATGTGTCTTTAGAGGTACGGTGAATTTAGCTCTAGAATTTGAATTCTGACCATATGCGTGCATGTATAGGTGATGTGTGTATATATTATTAAAAAATTACAAACAATAAAAAAAAATGAACCTATAGAACAGAATTGTGGTTTATGTAAAAAGAAAAGAAAAATCAGAATTACCAATTTTTTTCACAAAAATCCTCAATTATATATATATATATATATATTATGGGGAATGTCGCTGCGTAAATATTAAATTACTCGTTAATTAATTTTCATCAATTGTGGGAAGACATATAATCGATGTGTTCTGAGCAATTTTTCTTTGTAATTTTTCAAACCTTAACCAGTTTAAACCCAAATTTATTTCCTAAAACAGAATAAAGCTTTATGAATATATATTAATTAATTAATTACGAGCCTGTCGTAATCTATATTAGACCTAAAAGATATTGTTGTTTTTGTCAAAGGAAAAGTACATTTGCTAAGTACTAGTCTAACTTTGGTGAGTTAAGATTATAGTTTGGTGAACCCCCTTGCTATACTTCCAACATCAGTTATAATTCTACCAAATTGTCACGTTTATATATATATATACACACACACACACACATATATATGTATATATGTATGTTACATAAGACTAGGTCACTCGTGTAATTGCTTAGAGAGAATTATTATGGTCCATCTAAAACTCTTTTGAAAGATTACTTGCACGAATTATGTTAGTTCATCTGGCTTATTTTATTTTATTTTATTTTATTTTATTTTATTTTATTTAGAATCGACCAAGAATTCCTTAATTTTTAGCATATTAATAATTATTGGTGTAATTAGTCGAAATGTAGCGGTATAACCTACTTTAGAGTATATATAAATATATATATATATATATATATTTATTCAATGTTTTCCATGATGGTTAAGAAAGAAGTACATTTGTCATATCCAATAATATCTCCATAATCCAGCCTTATTTAAATTTTAATTTCAATGAAAATAATGAACAGTTGTTGATTGTTGAAAACAAGTAGTAGTTCGTCTTTGAATCAATAATTAAACTTGCAACTTGTCATGCGCATGAAAATATAAAATTGAATTCTTTTAATTTATTGAGTACTTTATCCATATGTTTCTATTTAAAATAAATAGTAGATTGTTTTGTATGAATGGGAATAACTCTATTGTAATATTAAGATGATGCAATCTCAAAGAAAATTTGTTGAGCTGATTCCAGAAGCAAATACTGGGTCTTAGTTGTACGCATGTACATAAAATTTACATGTATATATATATATATATACACACGCACACACATACATGGACAATTTTGAAATTTGACATATAAATTTTCACATAAGAGAATCTTGAATCTCTCTTCAATTCGTATACCTCTTTTTTAATAGATCACTCGGTATTTGACATTAACAGATATAGACTGAATCCAAGTTTGAGCAGGATCGGACCACTATCCGTCTGCATATATACTATATTGAACCAATTTTTTTGTCATAACTTTGAAAGAGATATTCGTATACATTTCTACATATTGTATGTTCCATACTTTGACTTTTCAATTATATATCTATCTATTCAAGTAGCAAGTTCTTCGGCACATGTATCCAGCATATTTCAATGTGATAAATATGTTTGGTATAGTCACATGCATTCTTTTATTTCGACACAAAAATACCAATACGATTGCTTTGTTTGGATTTCTTTAATTATCAAAATAAATACCTCCATGAGAATACATTTTTCCTCCAAAATCAGAGGAAAGGAAACTAAACATGGCATTGATAAAAAAAAAAAAAAAAAACCAATGTTTAAATCTTTCATTCATTGTTTTAATGTAAATAAATGTATTTTTTTTTATAATTACAATACAATAGTAACAGTAATATATAATAATATCAAGATTAATGTGGTATCACTAATGAAATAAACTCATAGGCATGTGTGTTGTAGACTTGTGAAATGTACAGTCTATTTGATAGTAACAGAGTTGAAAAATGAATTAAGTTATCTACATTAGATTCGAAATTGATCATTAAAATTTTTTTTGAACGCAATCTGTTAAATATATATATATATATATATAAACTCAGTTTAAATATCTTTCTCTTTTGAAGAGGTTCAAAATTGGATTCCAACTTGAGTCAATTGGTTAAAAAAAATAATAGATATCAAAATGTATTTAAATCATTCGAATTCAATTTCTTTAAAACTTTTGATCAATTTAAATGTCAAATAAAATTTCAAATTTAATAAAATATTCAAAATAATTTTAAACAGTAATTTATTCTTTTTGATCAAGTGGTTGAATAATGTGGATTGTCGGTCGGAAATATCATTTTATATTTTTTTTTGGTCTTAATTACTTGGTTCTAACTCACTAATTTGGATTCGAATGATACAAATGTTCAATATAAAAACGATCATTTCAATCTAATTACTCTATTTTATATTTTCTGAATTCAAAATGCTGCTTAAGGAATATATGCACTTCATCCTACTAAATAAATGAGTAGTTGGTGATTGGTAATCTCCTTGCTTACACCTGGTCTAACTACCTCGTCCTTACCCCCTTTTTTAAACAAATAATTATGGATTGATATTGCCATTGCATCCTTGTTCCATGGGCCCCATATTTACTCCGTACTGGGTTGTCAACGGGTTGGATTTAGACCAAATCTGAAAAATTCGAATCCGAATCCGACCTGAATTCTATAGAATTTATATTCATTTCAACTGAGTCTGAATCCGAGAAAAAATTCAAAACCCGATAGAAATATCTAATCCGATTAACTGTTAAAAAAATTGAAATTTTAAAATCAAATAAGCAATAAAAAAAATATTTTTTATGTAAAAAATAAATTTTAAATAAGTATAAAATTATTTTATAATATGTATAAAAACTATACATTATTTTTTTGAAAAAAAATTACTTTGAAAAATATAAAAAAGTATATTATAAGTTATAATGATTTGGATATTGTATTCTATTTAAACTTCTTCATTAACATTATATATATAAGGTTGTTAATATAATAAAAAGTATTATTAAAGTTCGGATTCGGATCTTTGACGAATCAAACTGCCAAAATCCATATCCTATCCATTTATTTCAGATTACGGAAATTCATAATCGGATCTGATCTATCGAATAATTTAGCCGATCATATATGTTAAAATTTGGATTGGACTCGAATTGAATTTGGATTAAAATCCACTCCATTGACAGACCTACTCCATGCCTTAGGGATTTTGGGCCCAATCTTATAATTATTTAGAGTCTATCCATGTGACTTGGCGAAGGATATTATGATTTTCTTTTTCATTTTTATTCAATTCATTCTTAAAACTCAAAGAACAATACTTCAATCAACTATTAGTTGGTCTGGTCTAGCTTAGCGTGATAAGACGTTAGATTTTTAAAGCAATATTTAGGGTTAGAATTCTGAAATTAAGAATGATGCAATTAGATTAAGAGGATGATCCCTATTATAGCAATTCAAGCAGTGTTTTTATAATATATTTTTTTCTTTATTTTCTTTTTAAAACTATAATAAGTAGTTTTGTATTTGGATGTATGTATTTAAAAGTATTTCAAAATGTGTTTTCTTAGAAAGATATTTTTAGTAGTTTAAAAAAATCATTTTTGGAAGTTTATTTCTTCGCCCGTTTTTTTTCAAAACTTGTTGAAATATTTTATTATAAAAAATAAGTATTTTTCTTTTAAAAAAAGGCCTATCGTTCTTAATATTTGAACCATAATCATAAATGAAATTCAAGTAGGATTGTCAACATTTTGGCTTTGGTTCAAACCAAAATAATCAGAATATGAATCTGATAAGTTATTTCGATATTTGATTTTAGTTCAACATTCGACAAAGTCAAACTAATATTCGATGCCACCAAGTGATGTATTTTAGCGATTTGGTACTATTCTAATTTACCCAGAGGTCTTGTGTTTGAATTTTGAAAATGCAGTTGCTCTTAGTAGGAAAAATTTTACACTTAGATGATTAATTTGACATGACTCAAGCCCAAATTTAGTTGGTATTTATTGGCATTGGACACCGAATGATCAATGATATATATATATATATATATATATGTTCGATAAGAATTGAAAATCAGATAAAGAAATTCAACCCAATTGACAATAAAGAATAAATGAACAATGATTGAAGCACACTTTACTTAAAAACAATCGAGTGGCCCCAACAATTGATGGGCTCACCCGTTTTTTGGCAATGTTGTTTCTCAATGATTTATTAGGATCAACTATGAAGACGACTCTGCACCATTCAACCATACCTTCTGTCCCCTCCCCAAAGTCTTGTAATTTTTCATGAAAAATAAAGTATATAGATTTTTATTGTACTTAAGAGTGATGAAAAGAATTCGGACCTAATTTGATTTGTGCTCTCCAACTTTTAAGTTGGTAGAAAAAAATTATCTTTAGTTTGTGATATAAACTCTTCAAAATGGGTTGATGAGGATGGGTACGTGTGTTTGTTGAATTAAATTACTAGATCTTCCTTAAAAGATGTATATTTATGTATTTTTTTTTTTAATTTTCAATTCAAACAACATTTACAGAAATATTTATTCAGCAACTTTGAAGACAAATTATTATGGCGATTAAAGACCTTTTAGTTTAGTAAGAAGCATCAGTGCAATATCATTTACAGAAATCTTATTTTTCGTGTGCAAGCAGGTAAAAGTAAAACAAAATGAGAATCACTTGGCAACATAGATAACATCAAATTTGAAATGAACTTAAAAATGACTCAATTTTTCATGACGTCCAAAAATAAAAAATGATCACTTAGATAAGTATACCCTTGTGGAGGCAGAAATGAAGGGAAGATAACTTTTGTTAGCTTATCCTTAGCTATAATATAAACATGAAGGATAGACAAAAATTTAAGGAAACTAAGACTTGTCCTAAATCTAATGACATATCACATATGTTAAAACCTCAGCTTTTCATGCTCTAGCTTCTCACATCTTTGCACCCCTGGAGATCAGAATATCCCCATATGGTACCTTTTGTTCGACTTTAATGCAGTCCCGTGTTGCAAGAACTGTCATATAAGCAGCATTATTCAGAAAACATCGATAAATGCTAAGATTTTATCTTGTAATAATAGGAATTTGCACAAATGAAGTGACGATGAGTACCACAAGTTTGGTAAAAAAGACATGCTGCTCTCTTTTTGTTCATTCCCAAAGCTAACTGGTTTAGAGATTCTACTTTGGCCGATCCCTGTGTGTCAAAATGATTCTTCAAGTGCCTGTTTTCATCACATCCACCATTGAAATTAACTTATAATATATTTTTTTAAGCATATGCTATCATTCTTGGATAAGTACAGTATATGAAAATTTAAGGAAGAAGATTACATTCTGATGGAATCAGTTATCCGGTCGAGTTCCTGATTAATGACTGGTTGTTTTTGTGTTTGTGTTGGTCCAGTTTCTACCAAAAGATCTGCAAAATTAACAAGAACATCGGAGTAATTGTCTATATGGACGAGCTGTGGGATGAAATTTAACTAAAGACGAAATAATTTCTGGCTCGGTTACCGTTATCTGGTGTCAACCCATTTTTGGATAGTTTAGCTAACTTAAAGTTTGGATCAGGATGCTGCCATGAAAACTCCTCTGCCACTGGTTCAAGACCATTTCCGCTGTTCTTAGAAGCAGAAAAGGGTCTCTTTTTACCTGACCTGAATCATATGAATGCATGATCAATCAAGAACTTAGAATTTGGTGGATTATGGAGTTGAACAATTTGCATGCCAATTTCAATGCTTATTGATATTGAACCCAATGAACTACATCGGGAATAGTTACATTGATTAGACTCACCGTCCTGAATTGATATCTGAATTGTGGGAGAAGAAACCATTGCCAGACCCGGAGCTGGGAATTGACCTTAATTCATCACCTATAGCATCATATAGGCACGCATTTGTTCATTGGGAAGTTCAAAACATTTTGTACATTAATACACACATAGTTACCAGCATACCAGAATTTCCAGGGGTGGTCATCAGGTTGGCCTTGGAGGCACTCACTCCATTGGCCTCATGCACTCCCCATTCATTGTTCCTGAGGTTGTACCTGAGCTCCTCCACTAATATCTCTGGAGGCATCTCATTATTATTTGCATTTGCTCTTTGCTTCTCTATGGAAATTCCCATTGATTGGGAGCCAACTCTACTATGAAAATCTTCAAAGGGCTTCATAATTCAAGTTCTTAATTAGATAAAATCAAAGTTCCCAGTTCCAGAAACTTACTTCGAGAGGAAGAAGTGACTTACATCTCCCGTTGGTTCCATAAAGTGCATTCTTTCTGGTGGAGATGCTGATGACAGTTCTGGTGGCTGAGGCTGAGAGGATCTTCCTGTATGAACATGGAAAACTTTAACCTTTAACGTTTCTTAGAAAAGGAAGATTAACGCATATAAAGTGAAAAAAATCTGACCAGAAGGTGAATCATGTGGAGGTTGGGTACTTCTCACCCACATTTCCAAAAGGGGTGCTGGATAATGAACTTGTCTATTTCCATTTGTGACCAACTTCTCCACCAGTACAACAGAAGGCAGGGCCATGACGGTGGTTATCTTCATCATAGACAAGGCATCCATGGGCTGCTGCTGATTGATTCTAATGTTATTCATATTAGATTATATAAAGCTTATTCCAAGATAGATGGAAAATGAACCAAATAATGGTGCATGCTTTAGTATATAAAGCCACTGAGGAGGTGGTGCTTTGCTCGTGACACTGCTCTGCTAATTCATCTCTTTTGCTTTGCATTTGGTATTTGAGCAGAATGAAACAATCTAAGAGGTGGAAAAAATGCAAAAGGATCACCTTTCGTTTCTTTCCTCTTTTTGACACGATATCAGAAGAATTCTGAAGCCAAGATTGATATATCTGACCAGGAATGATAGTTTGGTCATAGTCCATTACGAGAGCTGCAGGTTTTCTTGCCCTCTTTTGGGGAAGCCTTTGCCTCATTTTATCCTGCTAATCCAAAAATATGCATGAATACAATAGAATCAATGAATCAAGCTGATACTGCACTAATTTACATGCATATTAGACTACCAGCTTAGCTTCCTTGCTTTCATCAGATTGCTGCTTGACTTTTTCCTCAGGATGTTGTTTGTTGATTTCATCAGCTGCAAGAATTTCAGACATTTGAACAATAGAGCTTAAATGGAAAAATTATTTGTCTTATACACTACATAAATGAAAAATGGCATCACAAGGTTATTTGAGCCTGAGAACAAGCTCATACGTAATTCAGAAAGGGATGATGCATGAGCAACTAGCAGAATACAGCCCTATTATTATCCTCAGATGTCAGTACTCAGTACATCTGGAAAACAGCAACTGGAAGTCTAAATTATTTCTAAAGAATAAGATTTCGAATTAGGTTTTATCTGATTTCATTCCAGTTTTTCATTTTATTGTGTCTTTCAGTTGATCTATTTTTGGCGCACAATATACAGCCGAACAGTCATTCCCTCTTTCTGCTTTTTGTATAGTTGATTAATTACTCAAGCGAGCGATGAGAGAGATTTATCACACGTTAAGTATCATGTCCTTTTGGCATATTTGCGAACTTAAAAATGGAAACGATTTATATTTCAAAAAAATCCTGGAAGTACTTTTGAAAACAGAGAAAACCAGTTGCTGGTGTCACTGCAGAGAATGAAGCTGAAGGTAAGCTTAATGGGAGTGGACATACTCCTGCCGTCCTAGTAACTATTTTGGCTACCAGCAATACTCATTTGGTTCTTACGTTTATGGAGCTCCACTGGAGGAGGTGGTGATGGTATGAGAATTGGGATCTCACTTTGCTCTGCTGGAGTAAAATTTATTTGTGTCTCCTCATCCCCTTCAATATCGAACCTGTCAGGTCACTCCAGAGTCAAGAAAAATAGGTTTGGATAAGTGAGTAAAATGAATAGTCATAGCATCCCAAAATCCAGATGAACAGAGGAAAGTTTGCTAGATGTGCAACTTTGACGAATATTGATTTCCAATAGTTACAGTTTCTATTTTCACCTTTCGAATCCTCTCAAGGGGGAAAAAAAATCACCTTTCGAAGCGATTGAAAGCAGTGGCATCTGCTTGATGTGGTTCGTAGTCATCAACTAAGGTAATATTAGCAGCATCAGCTGCAATAAAGATAGTTAAGGACAAAGGGGTTAGTTGATTTTTTCAACTAGAAAAATGGGAATGGAATTGCCAGCAAAAGTATGCCCATGTTTAAGGAACCACAATTACCCTGATGGTGGTCCTGGTTTAGATCACCCTTGAGGTTTTGATTTAAATAAGGGTCATCCACACTATCCAGCCTCTGCTCAAAAGAAATTTCTGTGTTAGACCTGAGGTACAGTGATTTCTATATAATAGGATTTTTATAGTAGCCAGCGTGATGAAGAAGATAGAAACCACATTTGCAGTTTTTCCATCATGACTAATAGGAAGCCAAAAAGGCCCTTTTAATACATCAGCAGAAAAAGAAAATTATGCATTGCCAGCTGCCACAGGATGGCATGCTATATCTTCTAGTTCATTTTAGAACTAGTAAGCACATAAATAAGTCATCAACCTCGACTTCTCTTAAAAGACATTTCACTGACTAGATAATGTAAGAACCTTAAATGGAATACCATTGATTTGTCACGAAGAACAAAAAAGAAGATAGAATACCATTGCAATATAGGAGGTCTGTTGAAAATCCATAACAGTCCCAGTAGAACTTGGAAGTGACTCTTCCACCTCCCCCAGGTCTTCATCACGATTCGGGGGCAATGTAACAGCTTCATATCTACATAACCCAAGAACAATGAAGAAGAAAATAGGGAAGGGAATTAAAATCATTGCCCATCAGCTTTTTCAGTACTAGTACTTTACTATCATCTTCCTTGCCAGGATCTGAAAAGCCAATAAGAGTGCCGTGTGCTGCTTGCGTTCAAGGCAAAAAATCACAATAGCCCCTGGCTTTTATGACTGTTTCATAAATATGCGAAAGCAATATCTTAAACTATGCAACCTATAACTAGGAAAATATATCACTTCAGACAATTTGTAGTAAAACAGACGCAATCCCTAATTTTCATAAAATTCTGCTGCATAAATGTGCACTGATTCAAGGCTGATTGAGAACAATATCAATAATGAAAAGAGGATCATGGGACTCACTTGGCTTGGGATTTGCCCTTGGGCAGTCTGGTTGGATCCGATGGAGCAGTTTTAACTTTCCAAGCTTCATTTATTTCCACCTAAGGAAAACAAAGTAGTAATCTCAAAATCAAGAAAAATAAATCCTAATTCCCGCAATTGAGTCATGATTAGAAACGTTGAAAGGAAAAAATAGGGTGGGGGAGGATTGATCGATTGTATCTGCGAGAATTATTGTTCATACCAGCAGGCGGGTAACATCATCTGTAAAACGCCACAAAAACAACACCAATCACAGCCCAAATGATCAAAAAACTAAAGAAAAGGAAAAGTGATTGGGTGAAAGGCAATTTATTGCAGAGATTGGTCTTTGTATTTGAACCAAAAAGGGAGCAAATATTTCAACAAGATTGAAGTAAATGAATACTAACCGTAGAGGAGTTTTACTTTTCTTTCGTAAACAATTACAACTCCACCTGAAATATTATATAGAAACCGAAGGGAACGTCAAGATTCCGTTCACGAAAAATTAAATAAGATAAACAGAAACTGAATGCGAAATACCCATTAGAATTCCCGAAAGTCTGAGAGCCATTGGAACTGAAGGATTCAAAATCTCTTCACTGTAACAAAATCAGCTGAAAATTAGCGATATATAGACTCGTAAATTAAAATCGGTTTCTTAAAATTTCTGGGTTCAAAATTTACCAGATTTTGATAATGTTGAGTTTGTCTAGCTTTTTCCGGTGTATCTTTGCATGCATCGTCGCCGCCATCCTTCAAAAACACCCATATACACAAAGCATTAGAATCTCAGTTCACGAACTGGAATATATAGTACAAAAACAGCTTCAAAACAACAAAAAAAAAAAACAAAAAAGAACTCCGGAATTCGTCAAACAAAAATTAAATTCATCTCAAACTTATGGGTTTTTTGGCTATAAACCAAAGGTATTTCTCCGAAACAACGTTCTGAACCAATAAGCCGAGCACGTGGCAGCTAAGATGAAAAACCACACACGCATACAATCACCATGAACTCAAATCCACGACAATCCTCGAATCGATCAACCGAAACAATTCAACTTGCACAAAACTCCAGAGGGAAAAAAAAACGATCAAATGTTTCCAAGATCAAAACAGAGTACAAAGTTTATTTCGCACTATGCATAACAGCAGTCACTGTTCTTCTCCATGTTTATGCTTCATGAAACTCAGACTAACTCATCACGCATAACTGAAATCACGATTGCTGCGTCATGTAATGGAACTGCAAATTTGTTTCCATCCACACAGTACACATGCAAATATGTAAAAGAGTGAAGAAATTAAGCAAATGCTACACCATATTTGGCCGAGTGGAGCTTTGCGAGCTAGCAGCTGGTGAGAGTAAAACATGTTGATCCGATTGTTGGTGAAATGTGAGAGCCACCAGTGACCTCAGCTATATATAAACTTGTCTCTGTGTGTGTGTGTGGGTAGAGAGAGAGAGAGAGAGAGAGAGAGAGAGTGGGAGAGAGCGCGTGCATAGGTTTGTATGCAGAGCATAGCCTGTGTAGTGTAACAAACTGATTGCCCGCCAAGCAGAGAGAAAGTTGTGCATGTGGGGTGGGGTGGGGGGCAATGCGGGAAGAATGTTCTGTGTGCTAAAGTTACAGACAGATGCACAAATTTTGTATGCTCCCTATCACCTCATTTAATTTGACAATGCCAATCAAAAATTTTGCAACTTAATAATAAGCGGTTAAATTGTACATGATAATGATAGTGTTTTATTTTATTACGTCAATATATTTTCGTTCATAATTTGCAATACATTTGATTATATATTGCCTCATGTGGGTTGAAATCTCTCTCTCTCTCTCTCTCTCTCTCTATATATATATATATATATATATATTAGAGATAATTACTTTTTTTGTCCTCTATATTTATGGTGTTTTCAATTTTGTCCTCTCCGTTTATAAAATTTTTCAATTTTTTCCTCTTCGAATATCAATGTTTCGATTGTCGTCCAATTTTGGGTATAACTTCTCGCCGGTAATGACGTGGCGATTTTCTGGCCATTTATGGTGATGACCGAAAAAATAGCAATTTGCGATCAGAAAATCGTCACATCATCGCTGGTGAAAAGTTATGTGCAAAATCGGATGACAATCGAAACATTGATAATCGGAGAGGACAAAATTGAAAATTTTGAAACAAAGAGAGCAAAATCGAAAATAGGCTAAATATAAAGGATATAAATTGCAATTATCCCATATATTTTAAATGGAGTATTTGTTAAAAAGTACTTATTATTTCCAGTAGTTTATAGCGAAACGTATTCTTTTTCTCTCTATCTATCTTTATCTTTCTTATTATTTTTTTGGAGTGTTAAGGAATTAAAGTTTATTTTTTAAAATGACAATTCTATTTTATTTAAAGTAATTTTTTCTTTTTTGTTGATGTGCAACTCTCAAGAATAACCTTCCCGGAATTTCATTCCACCCATTGTAAGTTATCAACATATAAATCTTGTTCAATACAGAGTGGACTCCGTGTTAATTTCTTTTTTCCTTCCACTTTTTTATACGCAGTCAAATGAAGGAAAACGATTTTTTCAGTCTCATTTCTCTTCTTTCCAATCCCTTTCCTCCCATTTGTTTCCCCTGTCAAACAAACTATAAGAAAAAAAACCCATGATCAATTTTAAAATTTAACAGCTTCTTGTAGGCAAATTTTACCTCCCATACCACTAAATCGCCAAAGCTCTGACCGAAAAGAGAATCTGGGAGCAAAATACAAGTTCTACGTATTTTGAGTAACAAAGTATAGCAAAAACAATAATTTTTTTTTGATGAGTTAACAAAGAATAATTTACTGAACAGTGTTTTATAATTGTTTTTTATACTTATAATGAGAAACGTTTACGTATCATGCCGGGTAATTCATGTTTGAATTTAGGATGGTGTCGACGTTAGTTTTGCTCAACAGTAGTAACACTTGTCTTATCAATGGTTAAATAATTGTGAATTTGTTATGCAAACAGCACTCACGTTAGTATATTTCAACTTATTATGCAAATATTTGTTATCAATGGTTTATTTGATATGACATAGCTTATTTATCTATATTAGTAAGAAACACGCACTTTGCACGTGACAATTCACACTTGTCTTATTTTTTCAAAAAAATGCAAGTTATGTTACAACATAAATACATTGAAAACATTGTAGTTTTTTAAAGTAATATTATGAATGAGTAAAAATTAATGAAATTGGTAACTTTATTATATTATCATTACATATAGGATAAATTACATTAAGCGCCCCAATCTTTAGGGTATTTTGTATTTTGATATTTAATTTTTGTAAATGTACGTTTTGGTACTCAACTTTTATCATTTGTACATTGGTGGTCTTTTTTCACTATTTTGATGGAATTTTTGCAGAATATTAGGGAATATTTCAAGGGATATTGGGAAATATTCCTCCAAAATAGTGTAAAAAGGACCATCAATGCATAAATAATAAAGGTTGGATACCAAATCGTACATTTATAAAAGTTGAGTACCAAAGTACATAAAACTCTAAAGATTGAAGTGCTTAACATATTTTACCCTTAATATATCACACTAAGAGTTTTTCAGGTTACTTTGATTCTTTATAATTTTTTTTTTTTTTGATAGTAGCTTTTTCTATGAGTAGTTACTAAGATTAATCTATCAAAAGGCTTAAACTATTGTAATTGAAGTTTTTACAAAATCAAATATATATTTGAGGTTTTGTTTTTTGAAAAAAAAATCAATATTTTGTAATAGTTTTTACTTTCAATATTTGCAGATAAAAAGATGTACATATATTCTAAAATTAACATATACAATTATTAAATATCAATATTTACTTAAAGAGCATAACTATTTATTATCTTTCTTTGTTAAAGTATTTCTAGTAGTTCTTTCCTTTACTATTAATTTTAAAAATGTTCAAAACATCTTTTAAGATGTGTGTAAAAAAATAGTAATTAAACTTTTGTATGTGCATACTTCAAATAAGATCAATCATATTGACATTAAATATGTCAATATAAATTTTAAACTTCTTATGTTTTTTCATGTGTACATATGTTAAGATGATACTGAATAATTACAAATGTTTATATCATTTGTTTAAAGTCCGTTCATATATGTTTTCTTTTAATACAATTTGATTGCATTAATTTCTAACTGTACTATATATATATATATACATATATATATATATATATATATATGTTGGTGTTGTATTCGTTAATTAATAAACATAGAATAGCTTAACTATTATTCTTATTCCTTATTATATTTGTGAAAATTTTAGTTTATAGTAAATTAAATATTAAAGTATATCACATTCTGTATTTATTATATCATTATTTTCCATTGTAGCACCACTACCACTGATTTTAATAGAGTAAAGTCAAAACCTATGTTGTTGTTTTCCTCCAAATCCCTCATTATTTTCATTTATGCTTACACAATTATCTTTATTCCAGTCTTCACCGCTATTGTCCTCTACTCCACCTTTACCATTAAATCCACATCTCATATTACAACCATTACTTTTTAACAACAACCTCCATTGTCACCTCCACCTCTAACTTCAGTGCCTCATACAGCAACTGTTACACGAAATCACTACTATACTAGAATACTTTCTTTAAAAAAAAAAGGAAAAAAAGGCATATTATCATTTGTAAATTATAATGTATAATTTTTTATGATTACCTGGTAGTTCAAATTTGTGCTTGTATAATATTCATATTAGCTAGTTGAAATTTTGATTATCTATACAGATTTTTGAATAATTATTTCACACAATAAATGGCAAATCCTATGTCGATTCTTTATACTTATTTTTTTTTTATATAAAATTAATGTAGAAAGAGTTAGATTCTTTGCAATATATTTTATTAATATATATTTTTTAAAACTTGCTAACTTTCTCTTTATTTAAGGTTATATCCTTAACCTTCTTTTAGTTTTATTATTTTTACTCCTCTTTATGACATATGTATTTTTTCTTTATGAGACTTACTCTATTTTCTTCTTTTCCTAATTGATTCATCATTAAATGTGAAGTTTGTAGAGCATAGTTTTTCCACTTACAATTTTTTATATTTATTTTGTCACTTACATTGTTTTTTAGATTTTTATTTCTATAGTACTATCAACTCACTAAAATATTATATAATTTCATATTTTATTTTTTTAATCCAAAGTTTATAATTTTCTACATATAAGTCATCTTTCATTTACATTCACACAAGACACATATGGATAATTTTTAACTTCATTAATTGCATCTTTCAGTTATTTACTTGCATTTTGATATAATAGTTGTTCGTTACATGGTAACATTATGCCCAATAAACTTAGTTGCATTTTGTAGTTTTTAAATTTTATATTGTTTACAAACTTGGGATTTCTTCTTTTTTCATGAATTATTACAATAATTACAATAAGAAAGACACAATAAATTGGTCTAATATTTTTTAAAGGAATTATAAAGGGAATTATTATACAATTGATAGTCAATAGTGTTATAAAAAAATAATATGTTTACTAAATTGTATCTATGTTGAACGGATTGAAGAGGATCACCAACTCTTTTTATTTATTTATTTGTATGAAAATAACTAACACCATAGAGTCCAATTAAAAGTTCAACTCCTTATTCATAGTTATAGTGTTTTTTTTCTTTTTCATTTAGTGCGTAATTTGAAGTCTAACTCTTAATTTTTAAATTACTAAAAGAAAATGAATAAATATAACTTACTAGGAGAGTTCTATGATTATTCACAATTGTAGGTGACTAATCTTAGTCATCCTGTAAAAAAATGCCATGTGTACAATTTTAAAATATTTTAATAGGTTGCAGGTTTTTTTTAATTTTTGGGCAACCTGCTATCCTGAGTCAAAATTTCTCCCTCCTCCCTCTCTCTCTCTCTCTCCATATTTCTAATTTCTCTCTCTCTCTCTCTCTCTCTCTCTCTCTCTCTCTCTCTCTCTATCTGACGTTCCATATTCGATCTATCTCTCTCTCAAATCATTCATTTAATTATTAACCTTAAACAAAAAAATTCCTTAATGATTAAGACTTCTTAGTATAAATTATTTCTACTACAATTTAAATATTTAGCTTCAATAAAATAAAAACTGCATCATATTTTATTTCATTACTTATAGATAATAAAATTATTATTCTCTTTTAAGTGTTCTCATGGATGAATTTAACTATTATTATTATTATTATTATTATTATTTTTATTTTTTTTTTTATGATATGGGGCGAATAATATTCGATATTCAATCATATAAGTACATATATTTTCTCCAAGTTATCATTAAAATATTGACTCGCTAGTATGAAAAATATTATATAAATTCATAGACGTACAAATAAAATACAAATTATAGGGGAAAAAAATTCAAATAAACTATTTACATTTATTTTGTTTATTTTTGAATAAGTCAAACAAACTATGTGCAAATAATATTTCATTATACATATTAACCATAACTATTCAAATCAATAAACTATTTTTATATTATTATTATTATTATTATTATTATTGTGTTTCATAGCATATCTCCATTAATAATCAAAGCACAATTTCTTTTACCAACTAATGCTTGTTGTGTTCCTCTCTTTGTATTTTATACATACAAATTGATTTTAAAAATATATTATTCAATATCACTACAAATCAATCATTTTGAAATAAATCTATCGATAAAATAAACAGCTTACTTAATAATGATATCCATATATTTTTTTTATTTTTTAAAACATAGATGTTCATATTCTATGTATATTCTTAAAATAATTTATAATGAATGTGATACATTTTTTGAATTATGTTAAAAATTTTAAATTAAATGTAAATTTTATCCAATATTAACATATATTCGAATTTTTGAGTTATAAATAATATTTATTTTGGTATCAATTTAGTATTTTAATTTTTTTATCACAATTTTCAATTAATTATCCCTGTTAATACACATTTCTGAAATTAAAAAAAGTTATAAAAAGTACCATGATATTTATAATTTAAAAATAAAAATAATGGTACCATGGTATTAAAACATAAAAAATTAACTGATTATAATGGTACCACAATATTATAATGGAACAATGGTATTAAAAAAAATAAAAAATTATAATGAGTACCATGGTTTCTTTTTTTTTATTTTAAAAATAAAATTTTAATTGGTTAATATTTAGTGGGCTGGTCTACTATAATAATGGTTGTATAAAAAATCCCTTGCTAACGTGTATAACATGTAGCCTTTCTAATTTAACTGCATAACAGGTTGCAGATCATATAAAGATTAATGGTTTAGATTAAATATCACAAATCTAATGGTTAGAATTAAAGGTGACTAACGTTAACCACCTACGAACTGTGACTAACGATAGAATTTCCCAACTTACTATCACTAATATAAAGTTATTTTAGTTTTCACATAAAAATAAAGAAACATAAAAGGGAGAAATGCACACAGCACCCCTGTATTATACCTAATAAACAAAAAAAATCCTGAGAAAAAAAATTACCCTAAAAAACCTCGTATCTTTTAAAATTTGCTCACTGCACCTCAGGGTTGATTTTTAGTCAAATAAACGTGAAAAGACTATTTTGCCCTCCTCATACATAGTCACTAACCCCCACCACTATCGTCCCTAGCCGCCGCCGCCGACGCCATCACCGCCGGCCGGTGCCGGCATTCACTATATTCACATCATTTCACTTCTCTCGATATCCTAAGCAAAACCCCTAACTTAATTTAATCAACGAACTACCTTTTTCCATTCAATTTCGCGACATCACCCTCAAAACACGAAGAGAATCCAAGGTCATGCCGTTTTTGCAAAACCCATTGATCAAATCACCATAAAATCCCGGGTCCTTGGCAGGCCCGCCAGGAAAATCGGGCCATGACACCCACTGGAAAACCTTGACGGCTCTCTTCGGGCTGCCGTTCTGGAAAAATGAGGAGACGACCATCTTCGCGATGGATAGTAGAATTAGGGGGTTTCTTGTGGCGGGATTGTGCTTGAGGGCGTTGAGGAAGTGCATCGGGTGGGTGAGATCGGGTTCGAGAGCGAGCCGGTGGATGAGGGTGGGGAGCAGGAGTGAGCGGAGAGGGGGATTGGCGGTGGAGAGGGCGGCAGAGATGAGATTAATCGCCTCTTTCAGGTGGTTCGAAGAGCAGAGGCGGGGGATGACGGCGTTGATTTGCTTCAGTTCTTCGTCGACGTGAGAGGGAAAGGGCTGCGCCGCGGCATGAGGGGAAGCAGAGGAGAGGATGGCGGCAGCGTGGTGGGACTTTGGTGGTGGTGGTGGTGGCTGGTGGCGGCGTGAGAGGGAGAGGACTGCGAGGCGGCGGAAGCAGCGTGAAGAAAAAAAAAATGAGGGGGACGACGGAGGTGTGGTGGTGGTGGTGGTCGCCATTGGTGGCGGCTGGGGCGGGGGGGGGGGGGGGGGGGGGGGGGTGGAAGGGAAATATGGTAGCTGATTTTTGGGTGTGGGTGTGGGGGTAGGGGTGGGTTTTTAGGGTTAGGTTTTTATTTTGTGTTTAATAAGAAAAAAGAAAAATATATAAATTATGAATAAAATTAAATGTAAGGATAAAATAGTAATTTCAAGGGATTAATATACATGAATTTTCGCAGTCAATGCGCATGTAATACACGAGGGTATTTTATGCAAGTTTTGAAAATTATAAGGTTTTTTAAAGTAATTTTTTTTTCATAGGGTTTTTTTTACTTTTTTTGAATAACACAGGGTAGTAAAATGATATTGACTCAAATATAAAATACTAATGATTTATTCACACTTTTATAGTAATAATAAAATAATAATAATAATAATAAGATAAGACACATAGATAAAAGTGTCCTTACTTTATCCATCATATATAAATTCAAATAATGGAATATAAAAAAAAAACAAATTGTAAAAATTCCTTTAAAGAAACTTATATATCCCAAAACCTCATGAAATTAATTTCAAATCCAAAAACACTTTTTAATATAAAAACTAATCTTAATAACTTATATATATATATATATATATATATCACTCACGCATGCACATTTGATAAAATTCGAACTCTAGCATTATATTTTCGATGTCTTTAAAAGTAGGATATATGTCCATTAGATAAAAAAAAAATTAATTTAAATTCAACTCGATCAAATTAGAGTTAATTATGTAGTAATTATTTTATATTTATCGTATGATTGTTAAATAACCTAGCAAGAATGACAATCACTTAATAAATATAATATATTTATTATATAATTTGTTGAATTTCACGAAAAAAGTTCCGATAAGAATTTTACTAGATGGGAAAAGCTCTTTTGACGGGTAAAATCGGTTTCATCCATCCCTTGAAATAAACATAAAATCTTATAAATGAGAAAGTAGCCCAGAATGATATTCTACAGGAAAGAGGAGTTTTCTATTTACCCGAATTGTAAGAAAAAGGGGTTTGAATGTGACCCGTTGCCTTGAGTATCAAATCTTGTCTTTACCATTGAAGACGCCATGAAAACTCACATGCCCAGCCATGCCCAGTCCCCACAGTTTCACATGCCTTTCACTCTGCAATCTGCATCATCATCTTCCACACTTATAATCTCTTCTTTTTTCCAAGAAAATGATTCAAAATTTTCATCATCTTCTTCCTCATGGAGAAATTAATCGAATTATCAGACCATGAAATCCGCATAGACTTCGCTTTGGGCTTCAAATGCCGCACCAACATTCGCCTCAAATCCCTCATTTCCACTGCCCCGGTGGCTTTCAAGGTCCAGACCTCCTCCCCCCACAAGTTCCTTGTCAACCCGCCCAGTGGACTCGTCCCGCCGCTCTCCTCCGCCACGTTCCAGATCGTCTTGAAACCGCAGTCCCAGATCCCCCCCACCTTCCCCCGCTCCCCCTCCGACCGCTTTCTCGTGAAAGCCGCCGCCGCATCTGATCTCAGTACTGAGTCGCCGGAGTCAGCCCAGTTCGAGCTCGTCAACAGGTGGTTCAACTCCGATCCCCACCGCCCCACCTACGACGTTAAGCTCAAGGTTTACTTCGTGGGCCCCTTTCTCCTCGCTCACGCGGTGGGCGCGGCGGATTTTGAGGCGGTGAGGAGCATCATAAAACGACAGCGCTCGGTTGTCTCCGATTTGCCCGCTCCGGACGCCGACCTGTTGTACCGGGTCGCGAATCGGTCACCCGACATTATGGGTTTGCTCTTGGAGGCGGGGCTGAGGGTTGACGACGTACACGGGGAACTATACGACGACGTCAGGTGGGCGTCGAGGGGGTGGACGGAATTGCACGTGGCGGCGGCGCTTGACCGGACGGAGGAGGTGGAGAAGCTCGTTAAGGAACGTGCGGTGGTGGAGTGCAGGGATAAGGAAGGGAGAACGCCGCTGCATTTGGCGGCGAGTAAAGGGCATTTGGGGATCGCTAATGTGTTGGTGGGCGCAGGCGCAAACGTGGACGCGAGGAGCAAGGACGGCCGGACGTCGTTGTACAGAGCGGCGGCGAACGGCGACCGCCGGATGGTGGAGATGCTTCTGGGGGCCGGCGGGGACCCCACCATCGGGGATGTGAATCACTGCCGTTCAGCCATTGATGTTGCACGAGATAAGGGCCATGTAAGTTCGTGTTACCTTTTCCGCCATTGAAATTCCAGTTTTTTTTTTCTCTGCCAATGTGTTCTTGGTTGTTCGCATGTTTATTGCTTTCTTTTCTATTTTTTTTTTCAAAAGTTGCCTTGTTTGTTTAACTATCAAGAACAGAGGACAATACAGCAATGCACATTTGAAATTGCTTCTATGCGTTTTAACCATATGCAAATAAGCCCTTAGCATTTTGATTTATATTTTCACATTAGGCTTTAGATCAACTGTTCGAAGCAATCTAAAGTCTGATCACGATATTTGGCATCTGCTGAAGAATGATATCGGTTTAACATTTTTTCTTACGGTCATTCTTACTTTCTGAAGTTAGAACATGGTGCATGTAAACGGCCATTCTTATGGTCTTCCTTTATTTTTTATTAACGATAACATATTTGATTCCTCAAGTACTCGTGTCACTGAATTAGTTGTATTTGCATTCCACTTGAGTTGAAATATCAAAATCAGCCGTGTCATTTATTAGAAGTCCAATTTTACCTTAGCTGCCTCAGTTTGAAATAACTCTTCACTTTCAAGAGTGAATTTAGCATCTTAAGTGCTGAACACCCCTCCCTTCTTCAATAGAACGAGTGATGCAATGCTTTGGGCAGTTTTGATCTCCCATCTGGCTGGTTTTTATCTGGAACTTGAGCCTGAGGAGGCCCTCGCCCTTGAAAACTGCTCATGCTCGATGAATTAGACTATATTCATTGCTTTTGGAGGATTTGGTTTTCACTGACATGAAGATTACCTTGGATCATTCTTGACAAAACACTCGAATTTCAACCTTTATCGGCTTCCAGTGACAGAACCAAACTCTCACAAAGTCTTATAGCCACCAATCACCTATGAATTTGCTAAACTTTAGTCACAGAGATACAAAAATAATTGCAAAGATGCACTTAGTACTATCAATAGCAGTAGCTGGTCCTTTAGAACTGTTTCTGCATTACATAGTATAACCAAGGTTGAGAACCAAAGCCATGTCATCACATGAGCAATTCAATATCTCTTGGACGGAAAAAGCTAAAATAATTGAGAAATGGGCTTGTTCTAAATCTTCTTTCAGAGTTGTCTTCCCCAGAAAGTGAATCGGACAATTTTATTGCTTGATATTAAGTTGTTGGTAGCATTTTCGTGTAGTATTTACTAAGTCTGAACTAAAACCTATCAGATTTGCTGGTTGATGCAATGATTGCAGTCTTTTAGTGATTGAAAGACATGTATGCTGTGCTATGAAAGTCTTTGCAAAGCGTAAAAATTTCAGGGACTGTGAATTTATTGATAGCGTGCATATTGCAACAGACTAGCTTTAGGAAATAAGAAACTTGCATGATGCACAGCGGTTGTTGATAGGTCTTCAGTTTGTATACACTTTGATGCATTTGTTCAATAAAACTTCTAGGGTGTCCTCCTCATGTGCAGAATAGAAACACTCTTGCATAATCTGATTGGAGGCTGATCCCAGTATCGATATTCGTCAGATATTCCATGCGAATGGCAAGTCTAAAATGGAAGATGTTCACAACTTGTCTTATTTAGTAATTCCAGAAAAATTCATTGTCTAGGGACATTGTAGAATCCCTTCTGTGGCTTAGCATTTCTATTTTTTAATACTTTGAACGCCCACAATAAAACAAGCCCTGTGGAGCTGAGGAGTCGGTTCAAACACACACTGCTCAATTAAGTTGCATTTTTTCTTTCTTCTATATCCTCTGCTTTTTACCTTGTTTGTGGAAATCATTTCTGGTCGACCACATTATCTATCTATCTATCTATCTATATATATATACATATATATTATACAAGCATATGAATAGTGCAGGATGATTTATGTTCTTCCTTTTCTGGTGATAATTAAAATGACCTTATACAAATGGTAACCGATAATTTAGATTTTAGTTAAACACTAGACAAATCAAATATACAAAATTATGAATAAAAGAGTCAGACTTGTAATTGGACTCTACAATACTAAATTAAAGGGTGACTTGGCCTTAAGATAAATTTTGGGATGTATTAATTGCAATCTATTTGTTTACTTGGTTCATTCTTGTAGCACCCATAAAATTAGAAATGTAGTTATGTGAGTTTAATTGATAGTCAATAATAATAATAATAATCATAACAATAATAATGGTTACTAGTCTATCAGGCACACTTGATGCCTTTGCAGACTAAAAATTGAATATGATTTAATCAAATATTTAGTTTTAATAGAATAAAATTGAGTTTTTAAAGTTTTTCTGTATATAAAAATATTTAGATATTTTTATAATTCACTCTATCTTTTTAACTTCTTTTTAATTTACTTATTAAACTTACAATAATTGAAAAAGGGAAATTAAAATAAGATTAAGTTGTTTGATTAAAAAAAAAATAGAAACAAAAAGTTAAAAGAGGAATGTGAGAAAGGATAGAGATCGAAAAATAAAAAACCATGTTGAGGGAGGCGAGAGGAAAGAGAAATGTGTGTATAGACTTTCAATCTTTCATAGTTGCAGGGCTATTTTAGAGAGAACACAATTAAACATACTAAATCAAAGTCGAAGGGTCTTCCACTTAATATACTAATGCATATAAACATACTAAATCAAAAGTCAAAGGGTCTCCCACTTAATATACTAGTGCTTATAGCATAGATATTGGAGTGCGTGCATACAAATTTCAGCAATAAAAAAGGGTAAAGGTATGTATGTAAGAACTAATATGCTAGGTGTCGCTTAAAAAGACATGAGTTATCACAACATCTGCCTAGTGGAAAGGATATTGCTACTTGTTTGGTCTTAAATTGACAAGTCATGCTATTCCATTATGGCTTGATTGATGCTAATTGCTACCCAATTGGGTAGATGTGCAACTCTTTCCCTGCCTGGCATGTGTCCGCCCGCTTTACCTTTTTGTTAGTATTATTTTTTGTTTTTTGTTTTGTTTTATTTTGTTTTTGTGCACTACAAACTAGGCAACTCTTCTTGTTTCAACCCAAATTGAGACTTGGATTAAAAAACTATTGTTTTTCATTTCACCACAAATTTCAAAAAATTCGTATTATTTTCTTGTCTTTATACTTTTTTATTATAATATTTAGTTTATCATCTTTATTATTGTAATTTATTAATTTTTTTAATAAAATTGGTGTATATTTGAGTAAGTACCTATAATTGACATATTGGCTTAAATATTGAATAAGAACCAACTAGTATACTTATAAAAATGTATTGGTACTTACATTCATACTTACACCAATTATTGGATTATACTGATTTTATTTTCTTAAAAAAATAAAATAAAAAATTATAACACTAAAAATGACAAACTAAATATTATAATAAAAAATAGAAAGATGAGAAGACAATATTCAGGCCAATTCTTGGGTTATACCAATTTTATTTTATTTTGTTTGTAAGAAATGAAATAAAAAATTTCATAAAGATGACATACTAAATGTTATAATAAAATATTTTTAGATCAGAAAATTTTATAATTTTCTATAATTTGGCGGCGGATTGGAAAATAATAGTTTTTAATCCAAGTCTCAAATTGATGAAAGAAGTGTTGGTTAGGTTAGTAGTATACGAAAGAAGACAAAACAATCAAAAAATAAAATACAGTAAAAGCAAGTGGACATGTGTGAAGTAGGGATATAGTTGGGCATCTACCCAATTGGGTAGCATCATACGTGATTTTAAAGGGAGCCTACGAAAAGAAATACACCCAAGTCAAACAACCCTCGCTCCCTTCCTCACCATTTCTCTGTCCACACACACAAAGTTAAATCACAAAGTTCATTGCATTATTATTTAATTATGAATATTGCCTCACTAAGTTACTCAAACTCACTATTGTGTGTTGAGAGAGAAATGGTTGTTTGAATGATGGTGATGGAGGATTTGGTGTCTTTCCTTTTGTCGCCCTCCATTAATTAAAATCATGCATAATAGGATGGTGACACTTAGACACGTAAGTTGTCAATTCAAGATTAAATAAGTAGTTAAATCATTTCCACTGTTATGATAAATCACATTTCTTTAGGTGACATGCATCCTATTAGTTGTTACATAGATACTCTTAAACCTGTTCGTTGTTGACATATGTGTAGACACTCTATCCTACATCATCATCATTGTAAGTTATCACTAATTATTTATTTATCTCATTTAATTATATGTCATGTGTCTAACTTTTGGGGTGTTACAATTCCTGTCTACTTGTTATTACTTTCCTGTTGCCTTTCTGTTAAATTGTTTGCATTGTTTCAATCTTTCTAAGATTGCATTGTGCTGATTTTCATTGACAGAATTGCCTGCCACTTCCCAGTATGAAGATTTTCCTGTTCGATTGGTTGCATTTATTTTGTAAACACGACACACCTAACCTTGGCTTATCAGGGATGGAGCCATAAATTCTTGATTGGGTGTTGGGGGGGGGGTGGCGGCGACCGACCCCTCCAGCCCCCCTTGGCTACGTCCCTGCTTGGATATATATAAACACATCCATGGAAAGATGTCTGAGTTCCATATCACAATTGAACTTCTTCATGCATGACCCCTTGTTCTATATGACATAGAATTTAAAGGCTCTTTTACAAGACAACTTGATGAGTATATCCTAACATAAATTGATATGGAAAATTACAAATACCCCCTTAATACTAGGTTCAGCTTTACAAATCCCACCTGCCGAGGGGGGTATTTGGAAAATATATCCAGAAAACAGTTTGTAATTTTTCATTGGGAGGTTTCATAATCATCCCTTTTTCCATTGACAATCCTAATCTGACAACATGCAGAGCGATATCATTAAACTACTGGAACGAGGCGAAGCAGTGCTTCGTGCTGCTAGACGAGGCGAGCTCGACATACTAGAATCACTACTTGAAAAGGGAGCTATTACAAATTACTGTGATCAATATGGTTTGACAGCACTACATGTGGCGGCTATTAAAGGCAACAAAGATGTGGTGATGACGCTCATTGAGTTTGGTGCTGACGTGGAATGCCGGGATGCTGAAGGTCACACGCCTCTGCATTTGGCTGTCGAAGGAGGGAACGCTGAGACCATTGAAGTTCTTATGAACAGAGGAGCTGATATGAATGCCAAGACCAAGAACGGCGCAACCCCTTTATATATATCCAAGTTGATGGAGTACCAGGAGATAACACAGCTTCTAATAGACAAAGGGGCTTGATCAGTATTTCCTTCAATCACATGCTCATCTCCCTTAATATGTAAGTAGAAGATTTAATCGCCAAAACAGCAGCATATTGTTAGTTAGAGGTAATTTGTTTCAAGATTTATGGTATTATTACAAGTTTGCCTAAACTAGAAGTGAAGATTTATACAGTTTTGGTGTCAAATTAACGATTGTATATAGTTTTACTAAACCCATTGGTCTAGCGGGATTAGGTGTTAAATCCCTTAAGTAACATCTAGTGTTTGTATCTTGAAATTGCGAATGGAGTAATTGGGTTGAGAGTTGTCCCCACATTGGACTTTTGAAACACCCGAATTCGGATTAGTCAACCACAAGGTTAGAAATCATATGGTTTAGACCTAAAAATAAAATTGTATGTAGTTTCAGTGTGTGGCTATTGGGTATTTTGAGAGGTTATTCTTAGAGCAATATTTTTGGTATTTGAGACTGAAACTTTTGGTTTCATCTCTGTAGCTAAATTTAGAACAAGGGGATGCATATTTTGGCTGTGCTAAGATTTTTTTTTTTTTTTTTTTTTTTTTTGATACAATCATTTCGGAACACTTCATAGATGTCAACTGAAAAACACCCCTACACACACGCACACACTCTGTAGCTATTTTTTATTTTTTATTTTTTATTTTTTATTAGTTTTGAATAATTGTGTGATTTGTGTGTAACTGATTATGAACTAATTAATCCCAATAGCCAATTCAATAAGTTTAACACATATGATATAAAAACTAACTATTTAAAATTCAAAAGATGTAAAAAGATGGGATTTTTTTATGGGAGATGGAAAAAGATGATTGTTGGAAAGATACAATGACTCGTGACAAACCTTATGCTATGCGTGAAAAAGATTAAGAAATTTAATTCACGTTCCCACAATCCCTATATTAATATATATATATATATATATATATTTCGTCTATGTATATATGTGTATATTAACACAAGAATCCAATTAATGTGAAAAATGTTTGAGATGGTTGCATGTCGGCACAACTATCCTTGATTAGTTGAAATGATAATAAAGCACAATAAAAATAATTTAAATGCATATGCGACATAAGCCGTACATTCATTGACTATCCACCTTTTATTTAATTTATAATCTTTGAATGAAATTAAATATGCAACTTTACCTATACGTCATGGATATTATCGTTATTTGTTGTTATTAAAATGTTGAATTGTCACCTTCGAAAAAGCATTGTCCTTCGTACACTAATGATGTGAAATTAGCATTCAAGGCCTGAAAAACACAAGTAAATTTTTATATCTTTATAAAAAAAAATCTAACTTAAATTGCAAAAATCGAGATTCTAATGTTTTACATAACTCATATCTTGTTTCAATCTCGTTATACAGACACACAGTGGAGCCATTAGTAGTTGGTGTACAGTAGGGTTGTAAAAAACGTTCGATGGCCCGAACATGACCCTTTTGGAAAAATAAATAAATAAAGTTTGAATTTTGAGTTTTTGGATTCGAGTCAAATCAAGTTAGACCTAAAAATTAATTCCAAAAATAAAATCAAGTTGAGTTAGGTTCGGATCAACCCAAATAACCATTTGTGGTACACTTTTAAGACTTTAACATTTGATATTATTTCTTTATTTTTCACTTATTTTATTTTTTCCCTTTATTAACATTCAAAAATACATATATAATTCATTTTTTCCTAAATTAAATAATGGGATTAAACTTGAAAAAAAAAATACTATAATTAAGAAACAGTTCAAATATTCTGTTTATCAAGAACAACTTAACAATGTAGTTATAGTCTTGCAATACTTGAAAAAATGTAAGAAATTGAAATAATGTATTTGGTTATCATATATCATTGTTTTTATTTTCTTTTCCTTTTCATACCCGCTAGTTTAATATTTGGCTTCACAATTTAAAATTTTCAACACAATTATAGACATTATATGTAGTACTCTTGAACCATTTTCTGAACAAAGAAAAAAAAACTCAATTTATATTGATAGGAAAAATGATAATGGTATAAACAATTATGTCATGATCTTTTTGCAAACAATACCATAAACAACTCTATCCTTTAAAGTTTAGATTGATATTTTTAAGTTATAGAGAATAACTATTTTTCACTCTAAATTAGTTAAAACATATTATATAATTTCTAAATTATATTCTTAGTGTTGAACACAAAAAGAATTATTAATTATTGAAAAATATAACATTTTTTTAAAAATAGAATGAATAATATAATTAAGTTCAGGTTAAGATAAATATTTTAATAGTTTATAAATTATATTGTTCCCTTCTCATTAGTTGCTTAAGTTTTATTGTGACTTGTTTAAGAAATTCCTACTCCATCGATCAAAAATTTTCAACTAATTTTATAGTTCTATAAAATGATATACAATTTCATGATGACATTTATGCTAATATATGGTCTTTATTTTAAGATATTAAATTAATTTCTTTTTTAATATCTCTTTTGTAGTTTTTCTTATAACATTTTTTAAATCATAATCAATTTTTTTAAAAAAATAATTTTGATGGGTTGGGTTGGATTAGGTTGGATTGTTGGGTGAGCTGAAAGTGAATCAGGTCAACTGAACCCAACCAGGTCAAGTACAAGTTAGATCTTTTGGGTCAAACATAGGGTAGGCTTGTTTTTTTTTTCTTTCTTTTTTTTTTTTGTTATACTCATATCTTAACTTGATTCGAATTCACTTGAACTGACACTCCTAATATACAGGAAGCAAGTGACCCTTAATTTTTCAAAAGCCCGCCTTTGCACGTGTATATACATATATAGGTATGTATAAAATATTAAAATGTAATACTAATCATCTTTATTAATCTCATTGACAAAATACTAATTTATATAAGATGATAATCAAATAAAAAATGTATCGATAAAGTTGAAAAGTTTTTACCTGAGCTTAAAAATAAGAAGCAAGTCTTAAAAACTTAAACACAAGGAGAGGAGGGAAAAAAATTAATAAAGGCTTAATGTTAAGGCACGAAATAACAAAAGGGGAAATTAAATATAAAACTTTAAAATAAAAAAATTGTTTTCTCAAATATACTAAAAAAAATATTTTGATATTCAGTTCAGTAGATAAAAAAAATGCCTAACCAAATACCATTTTTTAAGTGAAGAAAATGATACGTCCTGTGCTATTGAACTTCGAAGACCTCGAGGACTATATATCTATATTTTTTTATACAGTACTAGCACATTCTAATAACTGTTTGGGATTTTTTGGACTGGCTTTTTTCTTTTTTTTCTTTTTGCTCTCTTTCATCTCTTTTATTTTCTCTCATCTTGTCTCTCCTCTTATAAACGTGATACACATTTTTCTTTCTTTTCTTCTCACATCTATACTTTCAATATTTAATTTACTTTATTTATTTTTCATAATAAAATTAAATTCAATTTTTAATCAATTCTTTTTGTTTTTTCTAATATATAAATTTAGTTTTCAATCGATTTTTTTTTAATAATGTATAAAATTATAAATTTACTAAATACATGATTAAATTATATATATTTTTTTGTTTTACATACGTATAGAGTGTGTGCCACACTCGCTAGTCTTTATTAAACTTTTGAATAAAAGTTTTGGCTATGTCACTATTATATATGTATATATATTATGTATGTATGTATTTTTCTAATTGTGTATAAAGTTTTATCAAATTTCATATCAGCTTTGTTATCTGATTACTTACAAATGAAATAACTAATAATTGCTAGCTTCATATACCGACGTTATGAATTTTGTAACATTATTGTCCGATGTCCGACAACAAGTGGCCCCTCTCTCTCTCTCTCTCTCTCCATCAATCAGGGTTCTTTAATTTTATCAGCAAATATTCCCGCTTGTTATGTATATTCTGAACATATCTTAATGGGGCATAGCATTATTGGCCATGGAACAATCAGAAATTTTGATCAAAATATAATGTTTTGGACAATTTCATTTCAAATGGGGTTAATTGCACTGAAATTCCCACCAAAATACCCTCTTTACACTAGAAGAAAACTAATTTTAACAATTAAATTCTAAGCGACAATAATGAAGTGGCTGCTAAACATACATATTTAGCGACCAAAAGTTAATTAGTTGCTAAAGTTATATTCCGTGGATTCTTTTGTGACCAATCAATATTTGATAGTTATAATAGTCGCTATTATCTAGCAAGTCATAGCCAATATTATAATGACCAAAATTTGAATTTTTAGCGAAATTTTTTGTGGTCGTTGTAAATAAGTATCATTTGTGATCAAATTAATAACTAAATGTTGAGCCGTCTCTAAAGGTATTACAAATTAGGGATAACAAATTTTTGCTCTCCAAACTTTGTGCATTTTTAAACTGTATCACATTAACTTTTTTTTTATTTACTATTTGTCGTCTGAATTTTACGTTTTTTATTCCTCCGGAATTCCATCACATGCATATCATGTGACATAATTAAGGACAAGTATGTCATTTCAGCTAGTTAAATCCCACTCAAAATTTCTTTCTTTTAATAAGAGTCCAATGCTAGTTCTCTAAGTGAGAAAAGCTTAAGCCCCCTGCCCCCCTTTCATCACTGGACACATTTATTTTTCATTCAAAATGACGATTTAAACAATATTTGTACTTGTAAACATTATAAGTTCAAATTTCAAATTTTATTATTCTTTCTTCAATTTGTTATCCGAAGATATCTAATATATGGATAAAATTATGAATAAATTAATCTTTTAAATTCTTTAAATTCAATTTTCAAATTTCATTTATCTACTTTTGATATTTTACTTGCAATGTTTTTTAAAATATATCGAATATATGGATGGAATTGTAAAATAAATATTTTTTAATTATTAAGCATATGCATTGGAGGTAACTTATCAAAATTATATTAATAAATTCAATTTAATGAAATGAATTAATTTTGTCCCTTTAAATTGAAAAAAAATTATTTGATTATTTTATCCATATATTTTATATATTTGAAAAAAAATGAAGGTAAAATATCAATACTTTTTCTTTTTATAATACATAATCATTGCCCCTGCTAGAATTCGAATTATAGCATTACACTTCTTAAGCTTTTAAGACGGGTACATGTCCATTAACTGAAAAGCCTTAGATAAATAGATTTTGAAAATTAAACTTACACGGTGTAAATAATAACAATATTGTGTGCATCACATTTTGTGATGAAAATTGAATTTGCCCAAATGGTTGAAGAAGTAAGCTTAAAATAATGTCAACCCCTATATTTGGGTGTGAATTCCACATAAAGCAAATTCATTTTGAGGTGAGTTTTTCAAAACTTAGCCATCTAAAATAACACATTTGCCCTTAGTTATGTCACATGATATGCATGTGATGGAATTTCGGCAGAATATTTCAGCAGAAAATGCGCTAAGATGATAATATGTAAAAAACGTAAAGTTCATATGGCAAACGATAAAAAAAAAATTATATGATATAGTCTAAAGACATGCAAAGTTTGAAGGGCAAAAACTTTTTATCAATCCTTGCAATTAATCATTAACAACCAATCAATTTGGTGGTAAAATAGATATATATTTTATTGTGACTAACTTTATATGGTGGCTAGAAAAGTAATTACAAATAACCAATTTTTCATGATTGCTGAAAGAAATACTCATAACAAATATATACATATATATATATATATATATATTCTTGCACAAAATAAATAAAGATCCTTTAAATTCACTTGTAGTGCTTAAATTAATTTAAAAACTCACTTTAAATGTGCAAAAAATAATAAAAACTTGTACTTATAAAACAATTAACAACTTTTATAATTTCAAAAATTTATAAATTACATGGTTACAGAAATAAACAAATTACATAATTATAAAATTATAATTAAAATAAATTAATAAATTAAAATATATTTACAAAAAAACAATAATTTCACAAAGATATAATAACTAAAAAATATAACATATAAATAGATGCTTATAATAGACTAGTGGTAGAACTTTTTTATTCTTTAGTTGGAGATCAGGGCTCAAAATCCACCAAGCGCAAAATATGTTTCCTTGGCGCGTGCAATTGCCCTACATGAGGGACCATTCCGGGGCTCGTGGAAAAATATGTTTCCTTGGCGCGTGCAATTGCCCTACATTACGGAGCATTTCGGGGCTCGTGGTAGGGCTCCCCAACAGTAGTTTCGTGGACCTTTGGTGGCAACCAAAAACCGATGATGGTTTTTACGTTGAAAATTCCATTGGAGTTTTGTGAATAGGAATGGCAGCGGGTCGGGTCTGGTACGGGTTTGGTCGGACCTGAGACCCGACCCGCCAGAAATTTTTGGACCCGAGACCCGTCCCAGACCCGACGGGTCTCGGACCCGCCCCGACCTGCCAGAGACCCGAACCCGGCGGGTTGGACCCGTTGAACCCGTCGGGTTAAAAAACCCGTCCCAACCCGCCAAACCCGACCCGTAAACCCACTCCAATAACTAAAATTTTTATTTTTTAACAACTTCAAATATCCAAAACAACATTCATATACCTACAAGGGAATATCCAAACAACTTCAAATAATCAAATCATCTTCAAACAACTTCAAATAATCAAATATCATGTTTCATATGCAAATTTACCATATAAAATTCAAAAAAAATCAAAAACACAACTTTACAGTGGGCTTCAATAGTTCAATATGAATTCTACTAACATATCATTTAATGCTTGAAAGACATATCATTTAATGCTTGAAATACATATCTTTGGATTCTATAAAATTCATTTTACATATGCTCAATACACTACATTGTTTTACACACTACACTACTTACACTGTTACACACTACACGGATTGAGAAAGCAAAACACTACACTACTTACACTGTTACATACTACACGGACTGAGAAAGAAAAAAAGCGGCACGACGGAGGTTGGTGAGATGCGGTTGGGCAGTGGAGCTGTGGGGCTAGGCCGCGGTGGAGCTGTGCGCTGCGGGTGCGGGCTGGGGCGCTGCTGAGCTGGGCGCGGCGGGCTGGGCGTTGCTGATCTGGGCGCGGCGGGGCTGGACGCAGTGGACCTGGGCGCGGCGGATCTGGGCGCAGCGGGGCTGGGCGCGACGGACCTCGAGGCTGGGCGCGGCGGACCTGGGCACGGCGGGGCTGGGCGCGACGGACCTGGGCGCTGCGTTGCGGGCCTGGGCGGCGGTGAGCGGCGGATAGCAACGGCCGGCGGAGAGTGGGAAAGAGAAAGACGAGAGTGAGATTGAGATTTGAGGGCAAGGACGACTGGAGTCTGGAGTCACTGGATGAATAAATTGATTAGTGTTGCTAGATCTAGAATTGTAGATCTGAAAACTTTTTAATTTTAAAGATTTTTTTAATTGTTTTTATTTATATATTTATATTATATGTATTTATATATATATATATATATACGGGTCGGGTTCAAGTGAACCCGAGACCCGACCCGAACCCGTGCGGGTCTAAAATTCTAGACCCGCGACCCGTCCCATACCCGATTATTCGGGTTCAAACCCGCCCCTCGCGGGTCGGGTCCGGGTTAGGGACCCGCAAAACCCGGCCCATTGCCATCCCTATTTGTGAAAGATGATTGTTTTTCTTTTTTCATTGAATGTGGTCGTTATACAATTAACTATAACAACCATGCAAATATTATAAAGACCAAAGCTTTTACATTAGCGAGTGAAAATTTTTTCAGTGATAATATCATCTTCAACGACCAAGTTCATAACCCGTCACTAAGCACTTTTAGTAACTACTCTATTGTGGCTACCGGTGACTAATTTAATTTTGGTCACTGTAAATTTTAGTGATCGTTTTCGCACTTTTAATAACCATTTATTATAGTGCTACCAACTCGATCCCGCATCGATCTTTTATAATTATATTTACAGTAATCTCCCCTTCAAGTTTCAATTTAGGGGTGGCAATTTCTGACCCAATACGACAATCCAATATGAACCCAACACGAAAATAGCGGGTTAGGGTTGAGAGTTCATGGGTTGGGTTGAAAATAGGTCGAATACAAAAGTGACTTGAAAAATATGGGTTGGGTTGGGTTGACTTGTGGGTTACCCAGACAACCCGAATCCTTTTATAGGTTAACCGATAACCCAACCCAAACCGACCCAAATCATTTTTTTAATCTTTTTTTTCTCTTTTTCCTCTCATTTAGAGAAAAATATATTATGTATAAATAATAAATCATAACATTTTGATGTGTTATAATTAATCATTAATAATATAATATTGAAAAATCTATGAAAAAGAGAATAGGAAATTTTTTATTTATTAAACACAAAAACTATTAAACACAAAAACTATTAGATATTTAAAGATAAGAGCTCGATAAATCTTTTAAATAAGTGAAAAGTTAATTTGAATGAAAAACTATAATTATGTTAAGTTATCATCTTCTTCTTCCCTCCAAAAAAGTATATCTTCTTCTTTTAATTGTTTATTTTCATTCATTAAAGTTTTATATCGATTTATTTTAATATTGAATTAAATTTTTTTATCAAACATTTTTACGGTATATTATAAATAAAATTTAAATAAAGTAGAGTAGAAAATGAACTCATCAATTTCTAATGTAAATTCCAAATATGTATTTTGTATGTAGCCGACCATCACTACAAGTATGTATTAGTAACAAATCAATTACAAATTTTGTATTCTTTGCTAGATTTCATTATAACAAATTTGTTAGTAAATATCTTGTTACTAATTGTTTATTTAGTCATATTTATATTGAATTCTGTCATTAATGATCACATGATATGATGATACTTTAAAACTGTGACAAAATGTAAAAATTTCTTTATCACAAAATTTTCGGTAGACTTAGTGAAAGGGTGCTTTTTTATAGTGCATACAAAATAAATGTATATATAGTATAGTTAGCTAAATGAAAATTTAGGGGAAAATCAACTTTTAACTAGTAAATTATAATTATTTTAATTTTTCCATTAGAAAAGTTGGAATTTTTGTTTAAAACACGTCAACTCGGGTTGACACGAACCCAATCAAGTTGGGTTAGGGTTGAGGTTTCATGAGTTTGATAGGTTATGAATTGGGTTAGGATTGCGAAATTTTGTATTATACCTCTACCTCTACCTCTACCTCTACCTCAACTCAATCCAAACCCACCGACCCACCTGAATTGCCACCCCTACAGTTTCATTGTTCAACAAACTCTCCATCCCATTACAATTTTTAACATTAACAAAAACTATTACTTGAAGAATCAGTAAATACTAAAGCGCAAACTCATATTCTGAAATTTTGGTATTTTTATTATTTTTTAATTACTTTTAGTTGGGTGTAATTAAGTCGTTTTATATTGTCTTTTTGGATTTTGTAATGATGGAAACTTAAAGGGTAGGTCATTGAAATTATGAAAAAAATGATATTGTTGATATTTCGGAAGGGGCATCGTTATAATTAATCCTATAAACTATTAATAATTGGTCACTACTAGAAAAATGATCTAATTTGATAGATATATATAACATGATATTTTAAAAGTTTCTTTATTATACACCTATTTTGACATTTTATAAAAAGTGTTTCAATAAATTATACTAAATTTTAATATCAATGTATCTTTCAGAAATTATAAAGTATTAAAATAGACTATTGTTGCACTTAAATATATAATACTTTAGCTAGTGTCATCAAATTAAGGGTCCTTTTGGATAAGTTAAAAAAAAGTGCTTGCCGAGCTGTGTTTTTTATAGCAAAGTTTTTTTTTAAGTTAAATAATTTTATATTTGACTACAGTAATTAAAAGTATTTTAAAATGTGTTTTTATTTAAAATTATTTTGCATAGTTTTAAAAAAAAAAGCCACTTTTAATTTGGGTTTTTGGGCCTTATTCTAGCTTCTATTTTTTTTTTTTTTAAAAAGTCAATTAAATACAATTTTTTTGACTGAAGTCCATCTCTTCAAAAAATAATTAAGTGCTTCTCTCTTAAATTTTTTTTATCCAAATAGACTATAAAAATGTTGTTTGTGATATTTTAGAAAAGTCAAAATAGGTGCACGATTGAGATATTTTTGAAAGTAATTACGATATACGTGTTAATATATATATATATATATACGTGTGTGTGTGTGTGTGTGTGTGTATTAAGTGATAGTTTTTCCTTGTTATGGAAACTGCAGAAACTTCGGAGAAGTTTCCTTTGTAACATCTTCATGGTCCCAAAATCAAGTGCAGAAAGAGAAATGAGAGAGAAAGAGAGAGACCTTTGCAATTGTTCCCTAGTTGTATTATTATTATTTACCAATACTCAAAACGTCTCCCAGGATCTTCAAAATCCCAAGGGACATTGTTTGTACATACAAAAAGACAAATAACTATGAAAACGTTAGCCATAAACGATAAAATTTACCCCTATTGTCGTCACTCCTTGATAGATTGTAAACCATACAATCATATATGATATGGCTAAGGACTGCCATTAAACTGTTGGGAGGGAAAAAAAAAAAATCTAAAACACTTCCAAATTTTGGAAAAGAAAATCCCAGTAATTTATTCGTTGTCCTTTCTCTTTTTGTCGCTTTCATATTTTCTGTCAAACATGAAACACATTTCACTTTTTCAAATTATTTTTTATTGCGTGGGTTTGATAGAATTATTTAAACAAGTGCAGTGAATGTATTATTTTAAGTGTGAAATTCTAGTTAAGTTAAAGACATCTGTAATACATGCGCATAATATATTTAGATTTTTTAAAATGTATCTTTAAGCGTATTTGATTTTTCGTCGAATTTTTTACGAGCCGATTAATTGTAATTCAGCTTGCATTAGAAATGTCATATAATATGGTATAATAATCTCACCTAAAAGGTGAATTTTTGACACTTTAAATTATGCATTTTAATTGGCTCTTCTATATTATCCATCTTATTCCTAAAATTGACATGTGAAATTACTAAAAAATAACATTCAATGGGGGCAAAATTGAATTTTTGTATTCTTAATACCATATTACACATACAAATCAAACGTATACCTTTTTAAAGAATTTTAATTAAGAAAATTATTATACCAAAACAAACACATTTATAAAATATCAAAATACAGGATCCACCCACTAAAAACATTAAATATCTTATATGCGAAATTCATTATCAAGTATGCCCTAAATATATCAATATTGCATTCAAGCAGAGTTGCTAAGGGTTCGACGTTTTTGGACCATAAAAATTGATGTGGTATGTTTGTCGGATAGTAATTTATGTCTATTATATAATAGGTTGTTTGTATTTTATAATTAATGATAACCGATATAATAATTTATTCTTAATTTTGAAAGTATTTATATAGAATATATATTGACATGCAATGAACGACTTTGTATTTAAGCATATGATTTTCTTCGAGATTTTCGGTAATTTTTTCAGCGGAATTCCATCGAAATCAACATTTTCAGTTTAAATTTCGATGGATTTTCGGCGGACCTGGTCGGTCGAAAAAACCTTTGTCATTTTTTGATTTTATGAGGAAATCCTGCCAAAAATATTTTTTTTTTCAATTTTTGTTAGTGTAATTATTGATGTACAGTGTAATTATCGATTTTTGTCAAAAAATAAATAAACCAGTTTTTATTATATATATATATATATTCATGTGCAATTACAATTTGTAGTATTGTCAAGGTTTGTTTAAGCTGTCAATAACAAATTGTTGTCTATAATTACTCATTTACATATTTTTAAAGCTATGAATCTCTCTTAACTTCTAGATAGGGATGGCAACGGGGCGGGTATGGGGCGGGTTTGGCCAAACCCGGGACCCGCCCCGCCGGGGAAATTTTGGACCCGGCCCCGGACCCGGGTGGACCCGCTGGGTCCGGGTTGGACCCGGTAGACCCGGGTTAAGTTTTAAAAAAAAAAAAAAAAAATTTTTTTAAAAAAAATTGATATTATTACAACTTTATAAATATGAAAAAAAATAATAGCACTACTAAAACATCATTATCACATATTTATTTGTACATATTTTGAAATCATAACTTAATTATTAATGTTATATAATTATTTTTATATACAAGAGTATCATATTTATTTTTTTAAGTAACTATTTATATAATATATACTTTTATATATGAAATATAGATGTATATTATATAAATTTACATAAAATAATAAATAAAAATATATAAAAATAACTAACTGGGGCGGGTTCGGGGCGGGTCTGGGTCCAAAAAATGAAGACCCGGGACCCGCCCCGGACCCGGTTAGGAGTCTTCAAACCCGCCCCATTAGGGGCGGATCCGGGTTCGGGTCCAACCCGGACCCATTGCCATCCCTACTTCTAGATGCCTATTACATAAAGAGATTTATTTATTGTTTCTAGACAAAGTATAATTAACTTACTATTTATATCACAGAGCAGCAACATCTTAGTCGATTGGACGCATTCGATATGTATAAAAGATGGAAGGAGATATGGTTTAATTATATATTTTAATTTTGTGCAACTAAATACTTATTAATATGTTTATATGCAACACATTCTCTAATAAAGGTTTTTAATGTATTGATCCATTTTTTGAAAAGTAAGAAAAAATAAATCAAAAATAAAATGAAGTTTAAAAAAAGAAAGAAAGAGTTGGTAATGTTGTTAGTAAAAGTGGACCAAAAAACCGAAGCAATTTGAACTGCCACGTTGATGTAATCTGTTGAATCCCAGTACAAAACAACTTTAGTTCACATGCATGTTGTACGGAGAGGGTGTACGTGGATGTGGTGATAGCTTATCAGATGTTCTAAACATTTGTACAGTATATAATGAATTTTAAGTTGAGAATGAGTTATTGCATTTTTTGGATAATTAAGAAAGTGAAAATTATAGGAAAGTATTATTGGTGATGATGATTTTATAATTAACTTGAGTGAAATTGAACAAGTTTGTTATAACTTAAAAAAATATTATATTATTTTAAAATATTACTTTAATATATCCTATTATAAATAATTTCAATCATCTTATAAAATATTTTAAAAAACTCATAGCCAAAGGCCCTCTTCGTTATCCCTGATCCAATTCGTTTAAATGAATGCTAATTATGTAGCAAGTTTATTATACATTGTATAATTGATACGTACTTCAAACTATTTATACGATTTTAAAGACTCAATTCAATGCAAAATTAGTTGAAATGTGTTGGAATCATGATTCTCGACCCATTTCACCACCCTTATATAATACAATAGATGGATGGGATTGTGTCATAGAAATTAAAGAATCCTGAGACAGATTTTATGATTTCAAATCATAAAAACAGCCACAATTCGGAGAATAAGATGTTTTTATGATAATTACTAAATACAATAACAAGTGATTTGAGTATTTTCCTATATATAGCAAACACTGCACTTCACCCGTGCCAAACAAACTGACTAGCTCGTACCTACTAACCCAATCAAAACGGAAGTCGCAAAATCGCGCCTCTCTCTCTCATCTTCACCACCACCTCCACCAGAAGGTCCACCGCCCACCCCCACCCCACCATGCATCCATATCTCCTCCTCTCACTCACCTTACTTCTTCCACTCTCCACCGCCGCATCACCGCTGGACTACCACTCCCGCTTCACCAAACGCCGCCACCAACTCCGTAGCTCCGGCGCATCTCCCCCAGAATACATCGAGGTCACGCGCCCCCTCCCCTTCGAATCGCAGTCCCCCTCATGCAAGCTCCAGGCCCTCTCCCACAGCTTCGGGAACACAGTTGACCTCCTCCCTACCGAAGCCACCTACACCGCTCCGGCCAACTGCAACTGGTCACGCGCGGTTCTCCACCTCTCCGGGGCCTCCGATGGACCCCAGCTGGACCGCATCACCGCCGTCTGGCTAGCCGGCGCCGAGATCCTCCGCACCAGCACCCCCGTGCCCACCACCGACGGAGTGGTCTGGAATGTTCGGAAGGACGTCACGAAATACTCCTGCCTCCTCAGACAATCGAACATCACTCTCTCCGTCATGCTCGAGAACTCCATTGACGACGTCTTCACCGGCCTTTATAGCCTGAACCTCACCTTCGTTTTCTATAACACCAGCAACGGTAGTTCCGGGGGCACCTCCAAATCTCCATTAATATCTCTGTACCCACCCATTAGGAAATTGAAAAATACCATAAATTCATCGTCGTCATCGAAGTCCAGAGTTCCTCTAAACCTGAACGTAAAACCTGCAGATTCGATTATCCCTATTTGCGCAGGTGGGGATGAAGGGTTTTGGTTCAAAATTCAGAGCGAATCCGACGCTGTTTACCAGGGAGTCACAATCCCAAACAACACCTATAGAGCTGTGATCGAGGTTTACGTGTCCTTCCATGGCGATGATGAGCAATGGTTCACAAATCCCCCAGATTCATACATTGAGATGAACGGTTTGGACACAAAATCCGGCCATGGGGCGCATCGTGAGGTCCAGGTGATGCTAGACGACATTGTAGTTGGATCAGTGGTTCCATTTCCAGTGATCTTGCCAGGAGTGATCAATCCCCTGTCCTGGGAGCCTGTAGTTGCAATTGGGGCTTTTGATTTGCCTACTTATGAATTCGAATTGAGCCCATTTTTAGGCATGTTGCTTGATGGGGATGCGCATTATATCGGCCTCGGGGTGGCCGAAGCTATCCCGTTCTGGCTCATCAATGCGAACCTGCATCTATGGCTGGATGAGAAAGTGGACAAGGTTCAGGCCGGAGCTATTAAGTACAAGACTCCCAAGAGCAGCATCGAACGCGAGTCCACTTTCGAAGAGCTCAATGGGAAATTCCAGATCGAAAGGGATTGGAGGAGCGAGTTCTCGGGGTGGGTGAACTGCAGCGCTGGCAATCTCACCATCACTGCATCACAGAAGGTGAAGTTTGAGAGCACGGTGAAGTTCATCGAATGCGGAACAGAGAAGTTGGTGAAGCAAGAAGTGAAGGTGAAGAACAAGGTGAAGGTGGAGTCCAAGTCAGGGAAATCGATCTCAAATCGCAACTTGGAGAAGAAATATCCCCTGAAAATGTCCATCACGACGCAGGCTGGATCAGCTGAGGACACGTACTTGATGTTCACGAAGTTGGAGCACACGCTGGAGGAGCAGGACGAGGACGGCAATTACGAGAGCGAGCTGGAGAACACTCAGAAGTCTGATGGATGGGTATTTGTGAGGGATCATGATTTGCTGTCTGGTCAGGGAACTACCACTCAAAGCTACAGCTTGAAGGATAACAATGGCTGCTATTCTAGGAAGGTATCGGCCGCGTTGGGCGCGATCAAGAGCGATACCAAGAACTTGCTTTGTTCAACAGCTGTGGCTTGAGTTTGAGTTAGCTCCCATTCTTATTGTTGTGTTTCATTCCCAGGTTCTCTTCGTTAATTAACATGTGGTTCCATTTCTTTCCATGTAATGTTTGGGGATTTTTGTGTGGCATGATTTCATAATAGTTTCATTAGAGATTGTATATATTACTGCATGGCGCTTCGAGGTTTATAATAACAAGTTGGTTCAAGTTACAAGTTCAGTTTCTTTCTGCCTGTGGCGATTCAGGTAGGGGTGTAAACGAATTGATTTTTTAGGATCGAGTTCGAATTCGACTAAATTTGAGTGAGCTTGAGCTCGAGCTCAAATCAAAATGATGAAACTCAAACTCGAGCTCATTTTTTATAAATATATATATTTTTAATAAATTATTATTTTTCTAATAAAATTTATAAATATCTTGAACATTTAAATCATAACAAGCACTAATTCTTTTTATAAAAATCTATTATTAATATTGCATTTTTACTTATTACTTATCCATTTAAAAATATAAAATATCACAAAAAAAAAAAAAAACTCACAAGCCTTCATGAACTTTTAAACGTTCACAAATAATCCTGAACTCGGTTCATCAAAAAGCTTGAGCTTGAACTCGAAAAAATCGAGCTTGAGTTGCTCAAGTTGAATAGATTTATTATGCTCATGAGGTGGTTCGATTCATCTTACATCCCCAGATTGGAGTGTTTCTTTTGGTATTCCACTACGAGGAAAGAACGAAAGTGGAAATACTACAATACCCTCCCACAAATTGTGTAAACTACATTCCTTCTAGAGTTTTTAGTGAATAAAAAATTATTAAAAAAAAACAACAATTCCCCGATAATATTTTTGTTGGGTGAAACTTCGTTCACTGAATCATTAGTTGCAGTAAAATGTAGTTTCTTTTTTATTTGTCAAAATAAAATCGCACACTTGATAAGTTTGCCAAAAAATGAAAAAGAATGTCACGGAATGGTACAAATTAGTACAATTATTGTGCATCACAAATTCACTATCATTTGTACGATTTTTTGACACGGACACAACCACTACAATTAAATAATGCTCGATGGTATTGTCATTTTCAAATGTCTAGCATCATCTTCTTCATTGTCATTGTTGTCGCTACAATTCTGAACCATCCAAAACTGAATTGTACATACGCATGCATGGTCGAGAAGTTTTAACCTTTCAATTCCAATTCCAAAGCCTCCCATCACGTAAAACGAAGTACACACGCAAATACAATAATAGTGATTTTTATGTACTGAGGGTACCTGTGAACAAGCATATCTTTAATTTGTAAAACTCAATATTCCCACAAAGACATCCAGTTCAAAATGTCTATATTACTCCTCTGTGACATTCTTTTCTTTTTTTTAACACTACGGACAAAACGACGACAAGTGCTATATGTTTATCTTGCTTTATAATTTTGTTCGTTTAAATTACACATAATTTATCACTGGGAAAAGATTTCGAACTACCGATAGGTAAAGAATATAAGTAGTTAAACATAAGATATCTTCACGCGATAGCTTCTCTATTGGGGGCGCCAGGAGTCTTTCCGGCTCACAAGAAACCGTTGTTGATGCACATTTACGGACCAGTGAAGGGATTTCAGAATTGGTTTGAGATTGTTTATTGTCTCCATTGTGTCTTGAACTAGCAGATATCCACCCGGTCTTAATACACGATCCATCTCTGCGGCTATTTCTATTATATCACACCTGAGAAAGTTAAACAAGCTACCTCAGCTGAAGTATCTAAGACATTGGGACTATTAGTAGACAACAATCACCTTCAATATAGAATTTTCAGAAATATTATAAACTATAATTGAAAAGGCTTCCATCAGTACCTCTCAAACAAGTTTTTGAAGAGGAAACTGGCGTGTAGAAGATCATAGGTTCGAGGGTAGGTGTTGAAAGATTCACACCAATCATGGTAAACTCCGATCAACCCTCTATCAAAAATGGCAGATAAAGCATCTGGTTCATGAATTGGAACAACGTTCATCACCCATAGGGGTAGCTTTATGAGAGCAGCAGCAAATCTACAAGCAGCATGAGGAAAAGGACCGAAATGTTTAACAAGAATATCATCAAGGAAAGATGAAGAAACCTATTGGTTTTAGAAAAGATGAGGCGGAAAGCCTAGCTTACCCTCCATAACCTGCATTCATATCCATCACATTCCTCACATTTGACCAATTTATGCCAACTTCTCTGACATAAACTTCTGAGATGAGTGCAGACCAGTGTTCGGTATCCTTTTTGATGGTTTCTACAGCATCTGGTTCTGCTGATAGGCTTGTAGGAGTGCTGCTGAGCCTTTCCGGCCAGGGTGGGGGCCACTTGTCTGAGTCACGAGGAAGTGGCACTAGGCAATCCTCCAGAGGCGCATACCTATTAGCAACAACATACATATGGTACATATGGTAAGGGCCGATTATCAATATAATAGTGATGAAGATAATGATCATCAAATTTGTATACAGTACCATGAATTATTTGACCTATTGCCCAATTGGCACGGTGGTGGTTTATTTTCTTTGCGACTCTGATAGCAGGAAGATGACACCGGCTTTTGGTATATGACAAGACCAATTTGCGAAAAATTAAAGAAAGTCTTTGTCACTGCCTTCCAGCACATTGCTTCAGTCAGGGCTACCATAGCTGCAAGAAACAGGAGATGCAATGTGAAATAATGCATGTGAACTGTGAGAAGAATATGACTTGGTTGATATTTAACTACACACACACACACCCAAAAAAAAAAAAAAAAGCGCCACCTCAGGTTTGGCCTTTTTTCACAAAATCCATTGTGGCATAAAAACCTAAAAATATTACAAATCCCACCTGCTGTAAGGTGGGTGTCTGTAACACAGAACTAAACATTAGGGGGGTATTCACGAATTTTTGTAGCACAAGAGATTTTGTTAAAGTGGGCCTAGTCTCAATGGGTTTTCACTTTTCCATAACCCTAAAATTTTTAGTAAAATTGGCCACAAAAATTATTTCAGAGAAATGGAATGATGTATACAAGGTTACTAACATTTCCAGACGTTTTGATGCTTCTCGTCACTTAAATAGACTGGTCTTGCCGACCATATAAAATATCCTCCAGGTCTAAGAATTCTGTTCAGCTCCATTAATGGTTTTCCACCTGCAATTTCCATTTATTACCAGTATAAACATAAATTTGTATAAAGAAAAACAAAATAGAGAAATCAAATCGTAGAAAGAGAGTGATACCACTAGCATCCCAATGAACACGGCAGCGTGCACAGTGAATTAAATCATAAGAATTATCAGGAAACGCCAGTTTTTGTGTTCCGATTACTGAGAGAATAGCAGGAATTCCTCGTTCAAGAGCAAATTGAATTTGAGCCTCATGAGTGTCCTTTGGGGCAAAAGACATGGTAATGACATTTCTGTCCAGCAACGAACCACCAAAGCTAGCAACTCCACAGCCAACATCTAAAACTACCCTTGTTCTCTTCCCCCATTCAATTGATGGTAAGGTCTGGAATAAACAAGACAGAAACGCGATCTTGATCATCATGAAGAACATACATGGATACGAAATCCAAATCAAAAGTTGTGAAAAAAATAGGGATGGTTACACCCCCTGAGCTTTGGTGTAAATACACTTAAACCGGTTGAGGTTTGCCTAATTACAAAAACCATTCTACTGTCGACTTTTTTCTTGCAGTTAGACACCATGAGGTTTGCATACCCCTAAACTACTGAAGGTAGGGTGTAACTTAGCAAATCTCAGGGGGTCTACATGTATTTACGCCAAACCTCAGGGTTCAGGGTAAAAATGGCAAATTGGAAAAGGTAAAAATGAAATCTCTATATATGTCACTCTAATCAATACTACCCCCACAACTTGGTGACCAAGAAGTGTAGCAGTATTTTACACCCTACATCACAATATAGCAACAACAACATGAAATAGATACTAATTCAGTATCATTACACGAGGACAGAGGCAATTAACTGCTCCTATCTGGAACGACAGCAAGAAAAAATCTATAGCCCATTTCATATCAAAACCAATCGATCCGTGTTTCAAGTGCTAGTCCTCATTCAAGCAATCCCAAAATAAAATGGCAGTGCAGTCGGTGAGCAAAACATGCATTACTTGTAGCTCTAGCGATTACCAACTTGTAACAGATGTTTAGCATTAGCAGTGTCAATCAACATTTTATGAGGCTTTATGTGGCCAGAGAATATAGACCTTAAGTGCCTTCAGAAAAATAAAAAGAAAACTAAAAAGAACCAAATTCACACAAAAATCATCTCGTAGCTATCCAAATATGGTACCAGGCAATGTAATAATCATTGTACAAGCTCTGACGCCAAAAAATCGTCTAGCATTTAAATTTCTTACAAGGGGATTATGCACTTATGCGCTGTAAAAGATGCACATGAGGACTGTTTAACTCCTACGCATCATTTCTCAAGAGTTAATATAGTGAGATTTTTACCATGTCTTCCAATGGTTAGCGTTAGAGACGCATGTCTCTTATTCTAGCTGTTAAGATCAACAATGCAGTAACATAAGCAATAAGCATATTGCTCAAATAAGTAATTTGGGCTGAACATTTGAAAGTCAACAAGTAACTACAGTAAAGACAATGTCGAATACCTTTTCAATAGAATCAATATATTGCTTAACTCCAGTCTTGAATTGTGTTCCACCACCCGGAAAAACAAAATAATCACCTGATTTTTCTACCCAATGCTGGTCCTTCTTGTAATCGACAAGCCTAGGATGAGGAACATTGTTGTACCATATCTGCAAGACAATTAAGTTAATACAATTAATAAGCAGTATCCATTGGATATAATAGTAACTATTAACAGAGTAGCCATCATAGATGTAGTAGCAACAAAGGACCCAGTTAGTATCCAGTACCGCCATGGTGAAGCTTTTTCGAAGCATTCTGCTTTCAAGTTTTAAACCAGAACCATATACAAGCAGAAATAGATGTAATGAAACCTCAAAACAACTGACAACAAAAGTAAATATGCCGAGATAGCTAAAATTTATTTCCAAGTAAAATCACTTCTATTGTACCAGTCAATTGCAAAGTCTAGAATACAAGAATTTTCAAAAATTCTCCAGCTAAGAGACTACTGAAACAACTGAAATCATTAATATATATCCGATTGTGAGCTGCAAGAAAAAAAACCGTCATGCGTGCCTGGGCAGAGTGTGTATGCAAAATTGAATTGAGTTATTGCTTGCAGAAAAAAGTGAATAGTAAAAGTTAAGCTGAATTTGCTCTCTCTTTATAAAACATCATTTTTGGCAACTACGACTCACGTCAAACACCAAGCCCAGCTGCTCAAGAGCTTGATCCAAGAACACTCGTCCAAGACTTTCAACAAACACCCCGGAAATAAGACAAGAACTGAACATAAACATCATATACAAAAGAAGAACATAAAGCTTACCACCTACGAATGAATGATCTCACCGTGTCCCTGCTCTTAGGCCACGGAACTGGAGTTCTATACCCTTGAGGCAGAGGAACCAAACACCTGGGACTGGGATGCGGGCAGTGCCTCTCCTTGTGCTCCATATGCCTACGAGAATGCAATTTCTTTATGGCACTCCAGTTATCCAAACACGGTATATCATCCGCGGCACCGGGTCCCGTACAGAGGTGCCACTCCACAGCAGCCACCACCTGATCGTCATCAGCAGCACTACGCGGGCTTCCACGAGTAGCAGTAGTGGTGTTGGCAATACCAGAGCGATTCTTGTTGAATGAATTAGAGGGACTGGAGGAAAAAGGGTTACGTCGAGTGAGATCGGCAATGGCGGTGGGAATGGAGTTCTGGGAATTGGAGATGAGGCGGACGGTGACGAATAATAGCAAGAGGACGAAGGCCAATATGAAGGGGTACTTTCTTGTTTTGGAGAGGGTCAGTTCTGATACTGCCATTTCAGTGTGTTTAATTGGGAATGTGGAGGAGATTTAGATCCTCATTTGGGATCTTGATTTTCCTGACACGTTTGTACAAATAGTAAGAAGAGATCTCCGCGTGTGCTCTGTGTGTGTGTTTGTGTGTGTGTGTGTGTGTGTGAGAGAGAGAGAGAGAGTCGGTGAGAGAAAGTAAAGGGGCGCATTGTGATTGAAACCATGGAGGAACAACTTTTAAGAAGTGATGGGATATTGGGATCTGGAGGGTGTCGGAATGAGAGTCGCTGTTTTTGTGCTGTGTGTGTTTTTGCTAACTTGGATCTCACCTCATTATCCATTATCACCAAACAAATACACACACACAGAAAATTTGAATGCGAATCATGATATGCAACCTAATTAGATATTAAATGCAACCTAAATAGAAGTGTAAGATGAATTGAGACAGCTTAAGAGTTTAATAAATTAGCTCAAATTAGGTTCGATTCAAATTCAATTTTTTTGAGTCCAAACTCATTGAACTTGAACTTTTTTACAAGTCGAGTTTGAATTTAAAAATAAGTATTCAAAAGCTCGCGACCAAATTCATGATCATTTATTTCTATGTTATTTTAATATATACTAAAAATAATATAAGTTATTTTAATACAAGTACCAAAATTATATATAATATTAGTATAAATATTCAAAATATTTATTTAATATTTCAATTATATGATATATGCATATCAAATATCAAAATTCATATTAATCCAAAATTTATAACAAATTCTACTATAAATAAGCTCGAATTTGAGCTCGAACTCCAATAAACTCGATTATAACTGATCAGAACTTGAGCAAAAAAAAAATTTAAATGAGCTTGAACCTAAAAATTTTTTAAACATTTTTAGATGAACTTAAACCTACTTAGTACAACATGCTTAGATATTAGGATGTCCTTTTTCTAGTTGGCTATGCCAACTACGTTGCCGGCACCTTAAACCGATCTTATAAATTAGGGATAATTACATCTACACCCCCTGAGGTTTGGTGTAATTACCGATATACCCCCTGACATTTGACTATTTAGAATTAGACCCCCTATTCGAAGATTTAATTAGAAACCCTGACGGTTTTATGAAAAAGACATTATTGCCCTTAAATATTTGAACCAAAAAAAAAAGAGAAAAAATCAGAGAAAAAAGGAGTTATGTGGATTGCCAAAAATACCCCTCTATCTTAGCATGTGTAATACGTTAATATGTTGTTGGGTTTGGTGAGAACAAGAGTTTTCTCAAATAACTATTCAGCTTCTCTTAAGAAACAAAAACCCTAGTTTCTTTGAGAGAGAAACGATATTTTCAGAAATCTCGGCAAAGATTTGAAACCCTAGTGTGTAAAATCGAAGATTTGAAACCGATTGAAAGCAAGATTGAGCACGTCTAAGTTCGATTTCAAGCTTGTTCTTCGATTTAATGAGGTAAGTGCTATGTTTCGATTTAATGAGGCTTTTTTTCATTCTCTTCTCTTCATCAATGAGCCTCACAATAACGTTCCTTCGAGATACAAAACCTTTGTCTCCGCCTCTGCGCTGTACTGGTTGAGGAGCGCTGTACCCTTCGTCTCCACCTCTGCGCTGTACTGGTCGAGGAGCGATGTACCCTTCGTCTCCGCCTCTGCGACAGAGCAACGCCGAACATGGTATCGTACTGGACGGAAGTGGTGGTGCTTGTTGTCGAAGTGGTGATGCGCGACAGAGCAGCGCCGAACACTTCGTTTTCTTCCATTACTGCTTCACCCCAGCTGTAGGTGCCACAACAAGAACAAGAACAGGAACAATAACTCTTTTTTTAAAGCCTTTCAAAGCCTTTTTTTCAATTTTTTTTTAAATCTAGTTTTGTCCGATTATTATTTTTGTTTAAGCTACACCACAATGAGGATGTGATGAGTATTGTGTAACAGTGTTTCTCACTTTAGTGGATGACAGTGTAACAGTGTTTTTCAAAATTTTTCTAACTAATTTTTTGATTTTTTCTTTTTTGGATACAGGTATGGAAGACAAGACTTATGACATTGTTGTTCACTGGGGGAAGAAAAAAGTCACACTACGGGACATTGATAGAGATAAGTATAATTACAAGGATTTTGTAGATGATATAAAGGGTCTTTTTAGTTTAGTTGATGTTGAGTTATTGGTAAGTAGTTGTATGCATGGTGTTAAAGAAAAAATGGATGTTATTTGTGATGTTGATGTATTGAAAATGTTTTAAAAAAACGAACAATGCTCTTCGTTTAATGTGTATGTTGAGGTGTTGAGTGACTTGTTTAATGTTGATGATGTTAATGATGTGAATAATTTTGAAGAGTCTGTTGGTGCACCACTTGATCATTCTGGAGAGAGTGAATATTATGATCGTAGTGACTATGAGAATAGTGATGATGAAACTTGGGGAAGTATGGGTGATGATAGTGATGGAGATTCATTGGAGAGTCAAAAACAGGAGAGTGAGGTGAGAAAGGGTAAGGGTAAGAAGGGTAGTGAGGGTAGTGAGGGTAGTAAGGGTAAGAAGGGTAGTGAGGGTAGTAAAGGTAGTAAAGTAAGAGTGCACCACTTTAATCCTGCTTATTATGTTATTCTGCTGCTGTTTTTTTATTTTTGATGTAAAAATTTGTAACTTTGTTTATTTATGTATAACAGGGATTGGTGGAGGCAATTAATGAGTTGGTGCCCCATGCTGCCAACAGGAGATGTGTTAGGCATATCTATGCCAATTTCAGACAACAATTCACTGGTGCTACTTTGAAGAAATACTTTTGGGCTGCATCAAGAGCATGGAACATCAGAGATTTCAATTTTGCACTTGACAAACTAAAGGATCTAAGGAGGCCAGCTTATGATTGGGTAATGAACTTACCAATAGAGCAGTGGGCTAGACACCGGTTTGATAGGAGATTGAAGAATGATCATGTAACCAACATTTTTTCAGAATCTTTTAACAATTGGATTGGAGAGCTGAGGAGCAAGCCCATTCTCACTTTAGTTGATGGATTGCGAGCTAATATGATGAACCTCATTCAACAAAGACGAATTAGGGCGCTAAAGTTTAAAAATATTGTGGTCCCTTATTGTCTCAAAGCATGCAATGAAGTGAGAAAAGAAGCTATAAAATGCAAGCTACTATTGGCTGGACCGAATGAGTTTGAGGTTAAAGATGGATGTGTCCACTATTATGTCAACTTGGAAAAGTGGACTTGTGATTGCAACCAATGGGATATTTCTGGGATTCCATGCAAACATGCGGCAGCCGGGATTGCTCATAAGAGGGATCAATTGGTGAAGTACGTCAACTCTAGATACTTGGTGGACAAGTACAAATCTGCTTACAGTCACCCTATTCATCCAATCCCAGAACACACTTTCTGGCCAAGGGACATGGAGTTCAACCCAAAGAATTTGCAACCTCCAATTAAAAGAAGACTACCTGGAAGACCTAAAAAGAGTAGAAATAAAGAACCTGGAGAGCCTGCAATTAAGAGAGGGTCAGGAGTGGTTAGATGTAAACTGTGCAATGCTGTGGGACACAACAAGAGAACTTGCCCTAACTTAAATCGGGTAAGAAAACAAAATTTCAGCTCTAAGTGTATTTTATTACTCATGATTCATTATATATTGACATGTTTCTTTCTCTTAGGTGACACAAGTAACAGCTAAGGGGAAATCTAGTAAAGGAAAAGGAGCAGTAGATACAAAAAGCAAAGAAAAAGGGGCTGAAACTTCTACAGCTTCTAACCCCAAGGTAAAGTCATATTAATGGGCATTTTTTTGACATGTTAATTTATTCATCTAATATTTTTCAATGTTCAATTTGTTTAGGATTCAAAGGGCAAATCTGTTGCAAGCAAACCTGCAGTGAAAATTGACACTCAACAAAAGGTAATACAAAAGTTGGCATGTTATTTACTTCAAATCAATATGCATATATCTTTGTTAACATGTTGGGATTCTGATTTTTTTTGTTAACTTATAGTCCAAATCAAAAGGGAAAAAAGCTCTAGATGCAAGTTCACAAAGCGCATCTAAGGAAAGAGTTGCACTCAAGCGAAACAAAAGGAATATATCTTCAAGTCAACCTGTACCACAAGTTCCATCGTTCCATTCTACAGCAGTCCCCTCTTTAAGCCAACCATCCCTCTATCCGGTACCAAGGCCACCTCAACCTTTACCAAGTTCGCGAAGTTTGGATGAAGTTTTGCAAGAAGCAAAGCGTAAACGTGCACAAGGTGATGAATAATGTCCGCAAATGTGATGTGAAAACTGTGTCTACCTTTCTTTTTGAGGGGAAACATATGGCTTTTTGGTTCATTTTGTCTATCTAGATTCATGTTTCATTTGGCTAAGGTCCATGATTATTTTTGTTTTACTTCAACAACTATGTATATATAGTTCATAGTGTTGACTCTATTTAATGGGCTATTTTGGCATGTGAAACAGAAATGGTTGAAAACAGAATTGTTTTTGTATATATAGCCCAGGATTGTTTTTGTGCCTAGAAATGGTTGAAAACATAAATGGTTGAAACAGAAATGTATAACAGCAGGATTGTTTTTTGTGCTATTTTGGCATGTGTAACAGAAATGATACAACTGAATTTGTTTAATTTTGGCATTCATTCCAGCAGTTTGTGATATGTAGGGTACAAATCCTAACATATTACTTTGCTATTAATTGATACAAGTGACCTAAAATGAGCAAACTAACAAGGAAGAGATTGAAAACAACAAGTTTATATATCAACCCTCCTTTATCACCAACAAAATCAGATTGCCTTCCTTGGACATTAGGGACATGTCTCCCATAAGAACTTTGAACTTCATTCTCTCCTTCAGCTTCAATTGGGTAGCACCATTTTGAGATCCCATGCTCCGGGCAACAATAGAAAAGCTTGCCCCAGTTGAGATCGGTATCCGCCACTTCAATGTATGTCCTTCTTCCACAACCAGGCCTCGAACATCTCTCTTTTTTGTATTTCAATACTCCAAAATTCCTATATGAGCTACTATATGATGAAGCCATGAGAAGAGGTGAAGGAAAAAAAATTGGCCCCTAGAGTTTAAATAGACCAAGATTCCCAACGGATATAAACGGCTAGTTAGTGAAGTTTTATCGAAACTTACATTTACACCCCTCAAGGTTATCGAAAATTACAAATACCCCCTCACAATATCTGAAAGTCTAACTTACACACCCACAGGGGTATTATCGTCATGCAAAAATGTCAAAAAAACGTGACAATTAATTCCCGCTCACGGAAGGGTATTTTAGGGAGATCGCAAATGAAAATTAACGTCAGCAACCAAAAACCCTAACGGCCGCTAACGGATGGGGGTTTTTGTTAACGGCACTAACGCAGAGGGGGTCTAATTGTAAATAGTCAAATGTCAGGGGGTGTATTGGTAATTACACCAAACCTCAGGGGTTGTAGATGTATTTATTCTTATAAATTATTCACGACTTTCCCTATTACGTGTTTTTCTCAATTCACTCTACTAAAATCGTGACATCATTATCAAACATACGGCACGCATCCAACCACCTAGGCCTGTCAATGGGTAGGGTTTTATCCTACCCTAATCCTAACCCTAAAAATACCCGATTAAATATACCATATACCCTACCCTACCCAATTTAAATATTTACTCATTGGATATGTATATTGGGTATACCCTATTTTTAGGGTAAGGTATGTACCCTACCCAATCATATATTTTTTTTATTTGTATTTTTTTGATAATGTGTTTTTTTTTTTGCTCACACAGATTGTTAACACATACACATGCATTTACACACACAGTTTTCACGCACACACACACTGCACACACACACATACACACACTGCACATGCACACACACAGCACACGCGCACACACTGCATACACACACACACACACACACACACAAGCCGCACACACACACCCAGTGCACACACTGCACACACACACACACACAGCACATACTGCACACGCACACACACACACACACTGCACATACACGCACGCGCACGCACACACTGCACGCACACATACACACTGCACACACTGCGCGCGCGCGCACGCACACACACACACACACACCGCGCACGCACACATACACACACTGCACATGCACGCACGAACGCACACACACACACTGCACACACAGCACACGCACACACACACACTGCACACACAGCACACGCACACACACACACACACACAGTGTGTGAAACACAGTTTCACACACACACACACACAGTGTGTGAAACAGAGTTTCATACACACACACACTGTGTGCAGTTTCACACACAGTGTGTGAAACACAGTTTCACACTGTCACTGTGTGCAGTTTCACACACACAGTTTCACACTGTCACTGTGTGCAGTGTGTGAAACTGTATGTTTTTCACACTGTCACTGTGTGCAGTTTCACACACACACACAGTGTGTGAAACTGTATGTTTTCACAGTGAAACTGTGTTTTCACACAGTGTGTGTGTGTGTGTGCAGTGTGTTTGTGTGTGCGTGCAGTGTGTGTGTGTGTTTACACACAGTGATGTGCGTGCAGTGTGTTTGTGTGTGTGTGTGTGTGTGTGTGTGTGTGTTTATACACTGTGTGTGAAAATTGTGTGCAGTGTGTGTGTGTGTGTTTACACACAGTGTGTGTGAAAATTGTGTGCAGTGTGTGTGTAGTGTGTGTGTGTGTAGTGTGTGTGTGTGTTTACACACAATGTGTGTGAAAATTGTGTCCAGTGTGTGTGAAAAATATGTGCGCGTAGTGTGTGTGCAGTATGTGTGTGCGCTCTGTGTGTGTGTGTGTGTGTGTGTGTGTGTGTGAAAAATGTGTGCGCAGCGTGTGTGTGTGTGTGAAAAATGCGTGTGGTGTGTGAATACCCATTGGATAATGATGTATGTAGTGTATGAATACCCATTGGGTATCATTACCCAATAGGTAGTAATGGTTAATGCCCTACCCTAACCCATTAATTTGTAATAATATGAATTACGGTAAGGTATGGATAAATTTTAAAATTTTAGGATATGAATAGGATATGGGTAAATAAAAAATGAATACGGGTAGGGTAAAACCCTACCCATTGACAGGCCTACAACCACCCAATACAGTTTACCAATTTGCACCTATTAAACATGTGAAGCTATAAATTGCTCAAGCATCATCCTTGGATTTGTATGAAATTGGCCCTCAATATCCATATTCACGACAAGCAACAAAATGCAGAAAAAAAGGTTCTGCAGACTACCATTCTACAGTTAGTATCATACAGCCATTCGAGTCATGGTGCAAAACTGGGTCAAGAAAAAAAAAATTGTTGCACAAGTTTCTCTCAAAATTAAAGAAATCAGCACTTGTTGTTCACTCTGTTATCCCACTTCCAGAATTCTCCAGATCAATTTCTCCCATTCCTGTATCTTCTTCCTCTTCACTGTCTTCATCACCGCTAACCTCCTCATTTTCACGCCCAAGCTTAGCCATATGCTCTGCCAGTAATTTATCCTCCCGTTCACTCACCTGAACAAAACCAACCTCATCAAATACAAGCTGGAGAAGATCACACACACACACACGCGTGCGTAACGGAGGAGGAAGAAGAAGAAGAAAAACAAAAAAATATATTGTAAATGTATCGATCCTCACCGCTCTAGGTGCTTCCTTAACAGTAAGTTTTCCGTTATGACGTTCGATTTCCTGCGTGCATGCTTCAATTGCCTTGGTAAGGATTGCAATACCTTGCTCCTACATTACAAAATAAAATTAAGTAAAATTAGAAACTACACAATTTTCATGTGTTACTCCAAATTATTATTGGATGACAAAGACCAGAAATAGAATGGGCAACACATAATGGATTGACAAGAAATAGTCCAACAGCCACAGCTAAATCTTGATTGATATAATTGAGAAATCTTGTCATGGTAAGCTTCATAAGGAGAACACCGATTGCAGAATCTCCAGCGCACAATTTAGACTGGAGTTCAACAGCCACAGATAAATCTTAACAACACAATTAAGGATGCAATCCCGAGTTGTCAGGGTAAGCTTCATAGCAAGGATGCTGATTTCAGAATCTCAGTCATGCAAAGCAGCATGATAATGGTTGGGAATAGAACTCTGTTCCACTCATCATGATTCATAGCATTATCTCACACTTGGGAACAGAGTTTCACAATAGGACAAAAGAAGAGTTGTGATATGACATACTGAAACACGACTATATGGACTTTGGTGCACTCCCAGCATCACATTTTGACATGAGGATTAGCAATTCCATGTTTTTTCAGAAAATAATATCAAGATTAGTTCTAATTTATGGAAGTTTAGAAGAAAGTTTCTGAATGGAGAAGAGGCAAATTCAAGAATGGACAGCAAAGTATTGTGTGAAGTTCTCAGATAACCAATATAAAGATCAAGGAAGCCAATGAAGATGCCGGGGACCATTTGATGGAGGTCGAAAAATGCTCGCAAGTACTCTCATAGGAAGTGTTTTTGGTTAGCTGCTATAGAGACCAATCAAGCTGATTACAGTATTCCTAAGGCAGCACAAAATTAGATAGCTAGTCTGATGACCAAAAGTAGTTGGCGAGGGGTGGTATCTTAGCTTGCTCATTGTTACTGTATTTTGTGCAGGGGAGTGACCCTAAAAATGTGATTCATTCTATCAAGAAACACATCAATTTAGGCATTAAGTAGTTATGAACAAAGTATCTACACCCGGTAAACAGTGACATAAAGTCGAGTTTCGTGATATCGGCGATAGAATGTTTAGATGCTAATAAATCAGATAATACGTATCAGTTAGCATGAACTCAAATAAGATGTCATGAGCAACAGGCAACAGGATTAGTTAGAAAATAAAATTTTCTTCCCAACAGATTTGCGGGGGATAAGATCATAATGTTTTAACCACTATATAGAACAGTTAAATCGCAGGTAGGTGGCAATCTAAAGACTTCAAACCAAATTCATTCATCAAAATATTAGCATTTACCTTGTCAAGAGTCTGGGTATTAAGGACATACGCCGGAGGAGCAACAAGTTTAATTTTGACAGGGCAATCCTTGTTGCCAGCAGCTTCAGCTTTACGCATTGCTTCCTGCAGAGTTCAGCACAAATCAGTACTTGCGACAAAGAAACTTCACTTGCAAGAAGTTAGGAAGTTCCTGAAGAAGAAAATTCGGATTAGTTATCTGAAGGAGTGAAACCTTTATGTGCAGAACACCATCAAACTGAAAACATTTCATTTCAATATCTGCCCGAATCTTCAAAGGTTGCGGTGTCATTCTTCTCCTGATATTTTTCACTAAAGCATCTTTAACCTCCTCCGATATAGCAGGAACCACCTTTGTCACCTGCAGCAACAAAATGTAAATGGTTTGTACCAAAATTGTGAAGATAAAGGTAAAAGTTATGTGAATGAAGACTACCTCCGGTCCATCTGGACCAACTTCTTTGACTTCACGGGTGAGGGAATCAAGCACTGAATCAGGATCATTCACGATCACTTTAAATGCCTACGCTTTTGTATGCAAATCAATAAAAGTAGATATCCATAACATAGAAGTTGAGGCAATAATTGTAAATTGGGATTTAAAACTAATACATGAACTCACCTCAAATGCATGGCCATATTTCCTGTATAAAGGCCAACCAACGTGGATGTAGAGATCCTAACATAAAATACTCGGTATCAGTAGAACTCTTATCAAAACAGATCAAAAGTAATGGATACAAATGTCGCACATGACAGCAAAATAAAAGTTGGATCAATTTAGAGAAATGCAGAATCAAACAGCAACTTGGATTACAAGAAACAAAAAACTTCAATGTGGACGAAACATAAACAGCCTAACATAAAATGAAATCTGTTATAAAAACTTAGTGGAAAAATTGCATATCAAATTTAGCACACTACACACGATTCATCTAACAAGAATAACCTCAACACATACATGTAGCTGATTTTGGAAGTACAGTCCAGGAAAAGCATATTGACATTAAAAAACAGTGAAAACATGAGTTTCTGATGCCAATATCCTTGGCGGCCAAAACTCACTTCATGAGCCATATTAAATCCTCAAAGAATAGTGTTAGAGTTCTGGAAAGAGATCACCATTCAAATACATTCCAAAATGGAATGTGAACTCTTGAACTCAAAATGGATATCACTTATTGTGGGGTAGGGACACGGGGCTGGAATTATTTTTTTTGGCTAATAATAAAGTTCCACAATAGTTAAGTCCACTTGAATATGCACAAACTGACGATTTTGACATGTTTGTTGGAATTTGAGATTTATTTAGTAGAATGAATAGGTTTGAAAATATTAAATTTGATAGTAAAATAGAAATGTAGCTTCCGATCACGCATGTTTTCGGAAATGGAATAAAGGTAAGAATTAATAAATATATGTGACTTGGAAATATCTACAATTTCTCCACCCATATCTAGTTATGCATTCAACTACTCCTCCATAATAAAGACCCACTATTCAATATTTTTGTATCCAAATCAATTCATTGTTATCTTGTCCATAAGCTTAATTCTAATGACATATGTTTTTGGAAACAGAATAAAGATAAGAATTGATATATATATATATATATATATATATATGTGACTTGGAAATAGATGAAAATATTGTAGAAGCCAACTCACAGAATTAGGCTTACGGGCAAGAAAACAATGAATGGAGCTGAAGACAAAAATATTGAATAGTGGGTCTTTAATATGGAGAAGTAGTTGAATGAATAAATAGATACTAAAGGAGAAATTGTAGAATTGGCAACTTAGTTCACTTATACACACGAAGACAACCTCCCCCACCCAAACCCAAAACACACACACAAATGAACATAAACAAATACCAAACTAGAAAGAGATAATATGCAAATATATAAGTTCTTTTTTGCATATTTCAGTTCTCGCAAACATTAGGAAGTAACCAATAGTTACTCTTGCTATATATTCATAAGACAAGTCAGACATCCTTTAAATTTAAACATACAAAGACCAGACAAAGAAACTCAGAAGAGATATACTACCAAAAAGCAAAAGGAAAGATTTTACGTACTTAAACCATTTCTCTCACCCCATCATTCACCATAAAATCTTAACTTATTTCCTTCTCTCTTTATACTTACTCTTTTTCAATTTTTTGGTCTGGACTGGTATAAAGAAGAGTAATACAACATATTGCGACAACGCTCCCAATCCAGGAAAAGCTAGATCTCATCAATCGCAAAGCCCATTATCTACATAACTTTAAGCCAAGTTGACCAAAATATCAAACTAACAAGGTTTACTTTATTCATATTGTACCTAGACTATAGTCAAGTAATCGTTCAACAAAAACAAGGGGGTATTAAATTAGCAATGGAGGTAAGTGTTTCTATTATAGAATGCAACTCTCTTTGGTCTCATGAGGCCAAGGAAACCTTCCCCACCCCTAGTGAAACCTTGATCTCCCCTCACATAGTATATCATATAATAAATCACAGATATACAACTTCAAATGCTAGACACTTGCACAAAAGATCCCGTTAAAAGCCATTGAACATCTAATTTCTATTTTTTTTTCTAAGCTATTCTGCTCCTACATTGTCGCTTAGAGCATGATAAAGGGAGCAGGGAGTAGGCCCAGAACTCTAGAAAAATGTCCATACTTCAGTTTCTCTGATTATAAGTGACTCTAGACCTATTTATTTATAAATTACTGCAGAGACCTAAATAAACTGCATAGATCATGAAAACAGGAATTAATCTCAATTTGTTCTATCGTATGCTTCCTAGTTGGGGATTACATAATTGGCTCTTACCCTCAAACACCAGACGCATCACAAGAAAATTAGACTTGAAGATACATATTGTACCAGTGTCCACAAAGAAAGTTAAATGCGTTGGCACTTAAGTATAGCACATACTACATACGCATTCTCATTATAGACAAAATTTTGAGGTGTGAAACTAAAAACTAATGTGAAATTTGACTCTCGGACTCTATAACCGAAAAAGTTACAAGCATTGTTTCGCTCTTCAAGTTTTACACAACACTTTGGTATCACCAAACCCCAAATCACTTCCGTTTCCTCACATTTCACGTAATATTAAGCCACCCAAGCCCAAGAAACATTTTCCAAGACAAACTATCAGAGCCCTTTGTCTCCCCAGCCCAAAATGTCAAGAAATGCTGGGAAACTAATTAAAGAAAACGAAATTCAATCAACAACTCACACAAAACCCTAAAACATACAGCATCAGCAACCAATCACGAAAAATACCAACCTCTAGGTCGATATTCATGGTCTCAGCAACATGTCGCATGATTGAATGCACGAGCTTACTCTTGTTGAACCTTTCTTCACACGCCTGAATATCCTCTTCGGAAACACGCCTCTTGCTAAGATCAATATAACCCTTTTCCTTATCAACACGGAGCACCATCACGGGCTCGATTCGGCCGACCTTGATGAGGCTGCTGATGCTACGAATGCGGCGGCGGGAGAGCTCGGAGAAGAGGATCATACCCTCTATATTGTTGTACTCCAGGAGTGAAACATACGCGCCGCTGTCGGCCATGCTCTTGACCTGTATCATGACCGCCTGGTCAACCTCCGGATACTTGGCCTCGTACATCCGGCACTCGAGATTCGGCCCGTTTGTCGCCATTGAACCTTATGAGGCTTTACTCGGGCCGAGAGTAGGGATTGGGGAATTAGGGTTAGTGTGGGTTTTTGCTTAAAGGAAATGTGAGAGAGAGGGAGATAAAACGTAAGAGAGAGAAACAAGGGGTTTTACTTTAGAGAGAGAATCAAACACAGTAGAAGAGGAGAGAGGAGGGACTGAAAATTAATAACGGTAAGTTGTCACAGCCCCCTCATGTCCCTTTTATATGAGAAAGACCCCCATTTTCTAAAATTCCCCGAGTTTAGCCCAATTTCCTTTTGGGCTTCGTTCGATTTTGTTCACTGGAATAATTTTCAACGTCAAAATAAAATTTATTATAATTTTTTGGAGATATATTCTTTATTAAGAAATATAATTAAAGTATTATAATCAATCTAAATTATTATATTAATGAAAAATATGTCTATTTATATCTTGTAAATGTTACTACTATTAAAAACAAACTATTTTACTAAAAAAATAATTACTGATTTTGCCTTGATAAATAGATTTATTTTACTTGGTGCGATTAATCCCCAAAAAAATATATTTTTAGAATCATAGATTTGCGATTCATGCAAACAAATTATTATTATTATTATTATTATTATTATTGGAATTGTAACTTTCTCAATTGCTAGTGTTGGGATCAAAGATTTATATCTCTTGTGATTTATTCGTATAGGTCAAAGATTCTCCGTTAGTTAAAATATGTGTTATATATACCCATCTAAAATATATATGTATGACTAAATAAAAAATACGTTTTCCAAAAAAATAATAAATACAAAGTACTTTCATTTTTCGTATACATTCTAAAATTAACATAACACTCTTTCTTTTGACATGATGTGCTTAATAATATATATATATATATATATATATACACATATATTGTACTTGTACTACATATTCTATACAATACTTGACAAATAATATGTTATTTTATGAAATATTTATTGTATTTAATTTAAATTTAGAATTTATAAAAATTATTTATTGGTAAAATTTGTCAAAATTAATTACAAGTGTTAACTAAATATCATATAAATTAAAAAATTGTAATATTTAAAAAACTATTAAGTATTATATAAATAATCGTGTATAAGTTATATTATGATTATAATTAAATAATTTCATGATAAATTTTAAATATTTTTTTGGATTATTTAAAGTAAACTACAAGTTTGATTTATGTAAAAATAATATCAAGACGAACTGTACTTCTACTTTTGAATAGTTTTTCAAATACGTTCTATGCTCATGTATTAACAAATCCACATATTATCCATTTTCTAGGCCAATTTTTTTCTGGTAATTTTGAAAAAAAAAAAATACTCATATTCTTTGTGAACGCATTAAATGTCCCGAATATTAATCGTCCCGTATTTAACTAACTAGGAAAAGATTTACAATCTCAAAAGCTCAAGATTTTTGAACTTGAGATTGTAGAGATTTATGTTTGAATTTCTACTTCGATTTAAAGTTATCATATTCGATCCCGATTTATTTACAGCCTAATTAATTTATCGAATTGATGGCTCAGTGTAAAATCTTGCAACGAGCAATTAACTTTCATTATATCATATCCTTTTTATCTTAAAATATAATCCGTAATGATATTTCCGACAATGATGTTACCGCATAAAATAGATATAGTATGAATTTATCATTGTCGTCACTATTGTTAACAACAGTATAACGTGGAATATTAAGAGATTAGGACAAATATAAAAAATGGCAGTGGAGTCGGTGAGCAAAACATGCATTACCAAGTTGTAACAGATACTTAGCATTAGCAGTGTCAATCAACATTTTATGAGGCTTTATGTGGCCAGGAGAATATAGATCTTAAGTGCCTTCAGAAAAATAAAAAGAACCAAATTCACACAAAAATCATCTCGTAGCTATCCAAAAACGGTATATCGTCCGCGGCACCGGGTCCCGTACAGAGGTGCCACTCCACAACAGCCACCACCTGATCGTCATCAGCACCACTACGCGGGCTTCCACGAGTAGTAGTAGTGGTATTGGCAATACCAGAGCGATTCTTGTTGAATGAATTAGAGGGATTGGAGGAAAAAGGGTTAGGTCGAGTGAGATCGGCAACGGCGGTGGGAATGGAGTTCTGGGAATTGGAGATGAGGCGGACGGTGACGAATAATAGTAAGAGGACGAAGTCCAATATGAAGGGGTACTTTCTTGTTTTGGAGAGGGTCAGTTCTGATACTGCCATTTCAGTGTGTTTTAACTGGGAATGTGGAGGAAATTTAGATCCTCGATTGGGATCTTGATTTTCCTGACACGTTTGTACAAATAGAAGAAAAGATCTCCGCGTGTGCTCTGTGTGTGTGTGTGTGTGAGAGAGAGAGAGAGAGAGAGTAAAGGGGCGGATTTTGATTGAAACCGTGGAGGAACAACTTTTAAGAAGTGATGGGATATTGGGATGTGGGGGGTGTCGGAATGAGAGTCACTGTTTTTGTGCTGGGCGTGTTTGCTAACTTGGATCTCACCTCATTACCCATTATCATGGTTGGATTTCGTTTTCTTTAATCAGTTTCCTAGCATTTCTTGACATTTTGGGCTGGGGAGACAAAGGGCTCTGATAGTTTGTCTTGGAAAATGTTTCTTGGGCTTGGGTGGCTTAACATTACTGTGAAGTGTGAGGAAACGGAAGTGATTTGGGGTTCGGTGATACCAAAGTGTTGTGTAAAACTTTAAGAGCGAAACAATACTTTTAACTTTTTCGATTATAGAGTCCGAGAGTCAAATATCATATTAGTGTTTAGTTTCACACCTCAAAATTTTGTCTATAATGAGAATGCGTATGTAGTATGTGCTATACTTAAGTGCAAACGCATTGAACTTTCTTTGTGGAAACTGGTACAATATGTATCTACATTGAGAAACTTCCAGGCCTCCATGGAGTTTCTTATGGCATTCAAGTCTAATTTTATTGTGATGCATCTGGTGTTTGAGGGTAAGAGCCAATTATGTAATCCCCAACTAGGAAGCATACGATAAAACAAATTGAGATTAATTCCTGTTTTCATGATCTATGCAGTTTATTTAGGTCTTTGCAGTAATTTATAAATAAATAGGTCTAGAGTCACTTATAATCAGAGAAACAAAAGTATGGACATTTTTCTAGAGTTCTGGGCCTACTCCCTGCTCCCTTTATCATGCTCTAAGCGACGATGTAGAAGCAGAATAGCTTAGAAAAAAAAATTGAAATTAGATGTTCAGTGGCTTTTAACGGGATCTTTTGTGCAAGTGTCTAGCATTTGAAGTTGTATATCTGTGATTTATTATATGATATACTATGTGAGGGGATATCAAGGTTTCACTGGGGGTGGGGAAGGTTTCCTTGGCCTCATGAGACCAAAGAGAGTTGCATTCTCTAATAGAAATACTTACCCCCATTGCTAATTGAATACCCTCTTGTTTTTGTTGAACGATTACTTGACTATATTATAGGTACAATATGAATAAAGTAAACCTTGTTAGTTCGATATTTTGGTCAACTTGGATTAAAGTTATGTAGTTAATGGGTTTTGTGATCGATGAGATCTAGCTTTTCCTGGATTGGGAGTGTTATCACAATATGTTGTATTACTCTTCTTTATACCAGTCCAGACCAAAAAATTGAAAAAGAGTAAGTATAATGAGAGAAGGGAATAAGTTAAGAGTTTATGGTGAATGATGTGCTGAGAGAAATGGTTTAGGTAGGTAAAATCTTTCCTTTTGCTTTTTGATAGTATATCTCATCTGAGTTTCTTTGTCTAGTCTTTGTATGTTTAAATTTAAAGGATGCCTGACTTGTCTTATGAATATATAGCAAGAGTAACTATTGGTTACTTCTTAATGTTTGCAAGAACTGAAATACGCAAAAAAGAACTTATATATTTGCATATTATCTCTTTCTATTTTGGTATTTGTTTATGTTCGTTTGGGTGTGTGTGTGTGTGTGTTGGGGTTGGGTAGGGGAGGTTGTCTTCGTGTGTATAAGTGAACTAAGTTGCCAATTCTACAATTTCTCCTTCAATATCTTTTTATTCATTCAACTACTTCTCCATATTAAAGACCCACTATTCAATATTTTTGTATTCTGCTCCATTCATTGTTTTCTTCTCCGTAAGCTTAATTCCGTGAGTTTGCTTCTACAATATTTTCATCTATTTCCAAGTCACATATATTTATCAATTTTTATATTTATTCTGTTTCCAAAAACATATGCAATCGGAATTAAGCTTATGAACAAGAAAACAATGAATTGATTTGGATACAAAAATATTGAACTAGTGGGTCCTTTATTATGGAGGAATAGTTGAATGCATAACTAGATGGGTGGAGAAATTGTAGATATTTCCAAGTCACATATATTTATTAATTCTTATCTTTATTCCATTTCCGAAAACATGCGTAATCAGGAAACTACAATTCTATTTTACTATCAAATTTAATATTTTCAAACCTAGTCATTCTACTAAATAAATCTCGAATTCCAACAAACATGTCGAAATAGTCAGTTTGTGCGTATTCAAGTGGACTTAACTATTGTGGAACTTTATTGTTAGCCAAAAAAATAATTCCAGCCCCGTGTCCACGCCCTACAATAAGTGATATACATTTTGAGTTCAAGAGTTCACATTCCATTGTGGAATGCATTTGAATGGTGATCTCTATCCAAAACTCGACACTATTTTTTGAGCATTTAATATGGCTCACGAAGTGAGCTTTGGCCACCAAGCATAGTGGCATCAGAAACTCACGTTTTCACTGTTTTTTAATGTCAATATGCTTTTCCTGGACTGTACTTCCAAAATCAGCTACATGCATGTGTTGAGGTTATTCTTGTTTGATGAATCGTGTGCAGTGATAAATTTGATATGCAATTTTTCCACTGAGTTTTTATAACAGATTTCATTTTATGTTAAGGCTGTTTATGTTTCATCCACATTGAAATTTTTTGTTTCTTGTAATCCAAGTTGTTGTTTGATTCTGCATTTCTCCAAATTGATCCTACTTTTATATTGCTATCATGTGCGACATTTGCATCCATTACTTTATGGTCTGTTTTGATATGAGTTCTACTGATACCGAGTATTTTATATTAGGATCTCTACATCCACGTTGGCTGGCCTTTATACAGGAAATATGGCCCTGCATTTGAGGTGAGTTCATGCGTTAGTTTTAAATCCCAATTTACAATTATTGCCTCAACTTCTATGTTATGGATATCTACTTTTATTGATTTGCATATGCCCGCTAACCTCTTATTTTCACGCCCAAGCTTAGCCATATGCTATGCCAGTAATATATCCTCCCGTTCACTCACCTGAACAAAACCAACCTCATCAAATACATGCTGGAGAAGATCATGCACGTGCGCACGTAAAGGGAGAAGAAGAAGAAGAAAAACGAAAAAATATATTGTATATGTATCGTTCCTCACCGCTCTAGGTGCTTCCTTAACCGTAAGTTTTCCTTTATGACATTCGATTTCCTGCGCGCATGCTTCAATTGCCTTGGTAAGGATTGCAATACCTTGCTCCTACATTACAAAATAAAATTAAGTAAAACTAGAAACTACACAATTTTCATGTGTTACTCCAAATTATTATTGGATGACAAAGACCAGAAATAGAATGGGCAACACATAATGGATTGCCATGAAATAGTCCAACAGCCACAGCTAAATCTTGATTGATATAATTGAGAAATCTTGTCATGGTAAGCTTCATGAGGAGAACACTGATTGCAGAATCTCCAGCGCACAATTTAGAGTGGAGTTCAACAGAACAGCCACAGCTAAATCTTAAAAACACAATTACGGATGCAATCCCGAGTTGTTAGGGTAAGCTTCATAGCAAGGATGCTGATTTCAGAACCTCAGTCATGCAAAGCAGCATGATAATGGTTGGGAATAGAACTCTGCTCCACTCAACATGATTCATAGCATTATCTCATACTTGGAACAGAGTTTCACAATTGGACAAAAGAAGAGTTGTGATATGATAAACTGACACGACAATATGGACTTTGGTGCACTCCCAGCATCACATTTTGACATGAGGATTAACAATTCCATGTTTTTTCAGAAAATAATATCAAGATTAGTTCTAATTTATGGAAGTTTACAAGGAAGTTTCTGAATGGGGAAGTGGTAAATTCAAGAATGGACAGCAAAGTATTGTGTGAAGTTCTCAGATAACCAATATAAAGTTCAAGGAAGCCAATGAAGATGCTGGGGACCATTTGACGGAGGTCGAAAAATGCTCGCAAGTACTCTCGTAGGAGTTGTTTTTGGTTAGCTGCTATAGACACCAATCAAGGCGATTACAGTATTCTTAAGGCGGCACAAAATTAGATAGCTAGTCTGATGACCAAAAGTGGTTGGCGAGGGGCGGTATCTTAGCTTGCTCATTATTACTGTATTTTGTGCAGGGTAGTGACCCTAAAAATGTGACTCATTCTATCAAGAAACACATCAAGTTAGGCATTAAGAACTTATGAACAAAGTATCTACTCCCGGTAAACAGTGAAATAAAGTTGAGTTTCGTGATATCGGCGATAGAATGTTTTGATGCTAATAAATCAGATAATAGGTATCAGTTAGCATGAACTCAAACAAGATGTCATGAGCAACAGGCAACAGGATTAGTTAGAAAATAAAATTTTCTTCTCAGCAGATTTGGGGGGGATAAGATCATAATGTTTTAACCACTATATAGAACAGTTAAATCTCAGGCAGTTGGCAATCTAAAGACTTCAAACCAAATTCATTCATCGAAATATTAGCATTTACCTTGTCAAGAGTCTGGGTATTAAGGACATATGCCGGAGGAGCAACAAGTTTAATTTTGACAGGGCAATCCTTGTTGCCAGCAGCTTCAGCTTTACGCATTGCTTCCTGCAGAGTTCAGCACAAATCAGTACTTGCGACAAAGAAACTTCACTTGCAAGAAGTTAGGAAGTTCCTGAAGAAGAAAATTCGGATTAGTTATCTGAAGGAGTGAAACCTTTATGTGCAGAACACCATCAAACTGAAAACATTTCATTTCAATATCTGCCCGTATCTTCAAAGGTTGCGGTGTCATTCTTCTCCTGATTATTTTCACTAAAGCATCTTTAACCTCCTCCGATATAGTAGGAACCACCTTTGTCACCTGCAGTAACAAAATGTAAATGGTTTGTACCAAAATTGTGAAGATAAAGGTAAAAGTTATGTGAATGAAGGCAACCTTCTGTCCATCTGGACCAACTTCATTGACTTTACGGGTGAGGGAATCAAGCACTGAATCAGGATCATTCACGATCACTTTAAATGCCTACGCTTTTACATGCAAATCAATAAAAGTAGATATCCATAACATAGAAGTTGAGGCAATAATTGTAAATTGGGATTTAAATCTAATACATGAACTCACCTCAAATGCATGGCCATATTTCCTGCATAAAGGCCAGTCAACGTCGATGTAGAGATCCTAACTTAAAATACTTGGTATCAGTAGAACTCATATCAAAACAAACCATAAAGTAATGGATATAAATGTCGCACATGACAGCAAAATAAAAGTTGGATCAATTTAGAGAAATGCAGAATCAAACAACAACTTGGATTACAAGAAACAAAAAACTTCAATGTGGATGAAACATAAACAGCCTAACATAAAACGAAATCTGTTATAAAAACTTAGTGGAAAAATTGCATATCAAATTTAGCACACTACACACGATTCATCTAACAAGAATAACCTCAACACATACATGTAGCTGATTTTGGAAGTACAGTCCAGGAAAAGCATATTGACATTAAAAGACACTGAAAACGTGACTTTCTGATGCCAATATCCTTGGCGGCCAAAACTCACTTCATGAGCCATATTAAATGCTCAAAGAATAGTGTTAGAGTTCTGGAAAGAGATCACCATTCAAACACATTCCAAAATGGAATGTGAACTCTTGAACTCAAAATGGATATCACTAATTGTGGGGTAGGGACACAGGGCTGGAATTATTTTTTTTGGCTAATAATAAAGTTCCACAATAGTTAAGTCCACTTGAATACGCACAAACTGACGATTTCGACATGTTTGTTGGGATTTGAGATTTATTTAGTAGAATGAATAGGTTTGAAAATATTAAATTTGATAGTAAAATAGAAATGTAGCTTCCGATCACGCATGTTTTCGGAAATGGAATAAAGGTAAGAATTAATAAATATATGCGACTTGGAAATATCTACAATTTCTCCACCCATATCTAATTATGCATTCAACTACTCCTCCATAATAAAGACCCACTATTCAATATTTTTGTATCCAAATCAATTCATTGTTATCTTGTCCATAAGCTTAATTCCGATTACATATGTTTTGGGAAACGGAATAAAGATAAGAATTGATATATATATGTGACTTGGAAATAGATGAAAATATTGTAGAAGCCAACTCACAGAGTTACGCTTACGGACAAGAAAACAATGAATGGAGCTGAAGACAAAAATATTGAGTAGTGGGTCTTTAATATGGAGAAGTAGTTGAATGAATAAATAGATATTGAAGGAGAAATTGTAGAATTGGCAACTTAGTTCACTTATACACACGAAGACAACCTCCCCCACCCAAACCCAACACACCCACACAAACGAACATAAACAAATACCAAACTAGAAAGAGATAATATGCAAATATATAAGGTTTTTTTTTGTATATTTCAGTTCTCGCAAACATTAGGAAGTAACCAATAGTTACTCTTGCTATATATTCATAAGACAAGTCAGACATCATTTAAATTTAAACATACAAAGACTAGACAAAGAAACTCAGATGAGATATACTCCCAAAAACCACAAGGAAAGATTTTAACTACTTAAATCATTTCTCTCAACACATCATTCACCATAAACTCTTAACTTATTATAGTCAAGTAATCGTTCAACAAAAACAAGGGGGTATTCAATTAGCAATGGAGGTAAGTGTTTTTATTATAGAATGCAACTCTCTTTGGTCTCATGAGGCCCACCCCCAGTGAAACCTTGATCTCCCCTCACATAGTATATCATTTAATAAATCACAGATATACAACTTCAAATGCTAGATACTTTCACAAAAGATCCCGTTCAAAGCCATTGAACATCTAATTTCTAATTTTTTTTCGAAGCGATTCTGCTCCTACATCGTCGCTTAGAGCATGATAAAGGGAGCAGGGAGTGGGCCCAGAACTCTAGAAAAATGTACATACTTCTGTTTCTCTGATTATAAGTGACTCTAGACCTATTTATTTATAAATCACTGCAAAGACCTAAATAAACTGCATAGATCATGAAAACAGGAATTAATCTCAATTTGTTTTATCGTATGCTTCCTAGTTGGGGATTACATAATTGGCTCTTACCCTCAAACACCAGATGCATCACAATAAAATTAGACTTGAATGCCATAAGAAACTCCATGGAGGCCTGGAAGTTTCTCAATGTAGATACATATTGTACCAGTTTCCACAAAGAAAGTTCAATGCGTTTGCACTTAAGTATAGCACATACTACATACGCATTCTCATTATAGACAAAATTTTGAGGTGTGAAACTAAACACTAATATGATATTTGACTCTCGGACTCTATAACCGAAAAAGTTAAAAGTATTGTTTCGCTCTTAAAGTTTTACACAACACTTTGGTATCACCGAACCCCAAATCACTTCCGTTTCCTCACACTTCACAGTAATGTTAAGCCACCCAAGCCCAAGAAACATTTTCCAAGACAAACTATCAGAGCCCTTTGTCTCCCCAGCCCAACATGTCAAGAAATGCTGGGAAACTAATTAAAGAAAACGAAATTCAATCAACGACTCACACAAAATACCAACCTCAAGGTCGATATTCATGGTCTCAGCAACATGTCGAAGGATTGAATGCACGACCTTACTCTTGTTGAACCTTTCTTTACGCGCCTGAATATCCTCTTCGAAAACACCCCACATGCTAAAATTTGGCCAGTTTGTTGCCATTGAAACTGATGAGGCTTTACTCGGGCCGAGAATAGGGATTGGGGAATTAGGGTTAGTGTGGGTTGGGGTTTTGCTTAGAGCCTTAGAGGAAATGTTAGAGAGAGGGAGATAAAACTTAAGAGAGAGAAACACGGGGTTTTACTTTAGAAAGAGAATCAAACACAATAGAAGAGGAGAGGGGAGGGACTGAAAATTAATAACGGTAAGTTGTCACAGCGCCCTCATGTCCTTTTTATATGAGAAAGACCCCTATTTTTCTAAAATTCCCCGAGTTTAGCTCAATTTCCTTTTTGGGCTTCGTTCGATTTTGTTGCTGGAATATTTTTCAATGTCAAAATCAAATCTATTATAAATTTTTGGAGATATATACTTTATTAAGAAAAAGAATTAAAGTAATATAATAAATCTAAATTATTATATTCAAGAAAAATATGTATATTTATATCTTGTAACTGTTACTACTATTAAAAACAAACTATTTTACTAAAAAAATAATTACTTATTTTGCCTTGATAAATAGATTTATTTTACTTGGTGCGATTAATCCCCAAAAAAAGATATTTTTAGAATCATAGATTTGCGATTCATGCAAACAAATTATTATTATTGTTATTATTATTGGAATTGTAACTTTCTAAATCGCTAGTATTGGGATCAAAGATTTATATCTCTTGTGATTTATTCGTATACGCTCAAAGATTCTCCGTTAGTTGAAATGTGTGTTATACCCATATAAAATATATATATATATATATATTGTACTTGTACATACTCTATACAATACTTGACAAATAATACTTTATTTTATGAAATATTTATTGTATTTAATTTAAATTTATAATGTATAACAATTATTTATTGGTAAAATTTGTCAAAATTAATTACAAGTGTTACTAAACATCATATAAATTAAAAAAGTGTAATATTTTAAAAATATTAAATATTATATAAATAATTGTGTATAAGTCATAATTAAATAATTTCATGATAAATTTCAAATATTGTTTTGGATTATTTAAAGTAAATACAAGTATGATTTATGTGAAAATAATATCAAAAAAAAAATTGTACTTTTACTTTTTGAATATTTTTCAAATATGTACTATACTCATGTATTAACTAATCCGTATATTGTCCATTTTCTAGGCCAAATTTTTTCTCGTAATTTTGAAAAAATATTCATATTCTTTATGAACGTATTAAATGTCCCGAATATTAATCGTCCCTTATTTAACTAACTAGGAAAAGATTTACATTCTCAAAAGCTCAAGATTTTTGAACTTGAGATTGTAGAGATTTATGTTTGAATTTTTACTTCGATTTAAAGTTATCATATTCGATCCTAATTTATTTACAGTCTAATTTATCGAATTGATGGTCCAGTGTAAAATCTTGCAATGAGTAATTAACTTTCATTATATCATATCCTTTATCATAAAATATAATCCTTAATGATATTTCCTGCAATGATGTTACCGCATAAAATAGATATGGTATGAATTTATCATTGCCATCGCCATTGTTAACAACAGTATAATGTGGAATATTAAGAGATATTAGGAAAAATATAATAATAAAGTTTTAAAAAAAATAAATAAATAAAGCAAAAATGCGTCGACAGCAGGATTCGAACCTGCGCAGGCAGAGCCCAACAGATTTCGAGTCTGTCTCCTTAACCACTCGGACATATCGACCCTGTTGGTATTCACGGTCATTTTATATAACTCTTCATTTTACTTGAATGTAAATCTCACTAAGAATATTTGCTGAATTTAAGTAACGTCTAATGATATTTGTTATGTCATGCAGCCACAATTTTATTTATATATTTATTCATGGGTCAAGGTTACTAGTGGTCATTAAAGTTTAATGTTAGAATCACTCTAATTCTCAAAGTTTAAATTTTCTTTGTGTGTGTGTGCGCGCGCACGTGTGTTGCCTTGTTCAAATAGTATATTATCGGCCAAGATACATTACATAAATCTCTGCGTGTGTGTTCTCTGCATGTTGGTAGTCAATTGCTGATTAATAGAAACAGGGTATCTGTAAATATTCATTTGTATGTGATGAGAATTGGTCCATTCTATTCATAGTACTCTGCGCTTGAAGTATAATTAAATTATGGATTTATATATAGTTAGTTGAGATTTTGAGATAGATACTGGAAGTCGAGCTTAATTGTTTCTTGTTTTTTGGGTGAGATGATTGATTGAGGAGTGAAATGCAGGGCAAGCAAGGGTTGGTCATGTACACAAAGACGAACTGGTCGAAAGGGATTTGAAGATGGGAGATATATACAAAATCGCAGCGGGCTTGGCTTTTTATTTGATTAATACTGCTGAGGGACAGAGGTTTCATGTAATCTTCAGCATCGATACAACGGAGAGCTTGGGATGGCATACATATCAGGTGTGTGTGTGTGTGTGTGTGTGTGTGTGCGTGTGTGTGTGTGTGTGTGTGTGCGCGCGCGCGCATGTGTGTGTACATGCGTGTGTGTGTGTGTGTGTGTGTGAGAGAGAGAGAGAGAGAGAAACTTTGCAATTAAGTTGAACTGAGAGAATTTCTTCGTATGTTGGCAGCCTTTCTACCTTGCCGGTGGAGCAAATCCAAAATCGGTTCTTTCTGGATTTGATCACTTTACCTTGTCTACAGCATTCAACGTAAGTGAACAAAATTTGTACATATGTATTTTTATCCGACTCACATTCACCAAGAGCTATGTGATCCATGAGTATTTATTTATTGACTTGAAGTTATAAAATCCCTTCTGTTAAGCCTAATTAGCATAAAAACTCGTGTGTTATAAAAATTTATCTTAAAAGTCTCATGTTTTTTAAAATTAGTACACTGCCCCTTTAAGCCATTTTCTGAAAATTTTAGCATGAAGTGCCAATTTTTCCCCTCATTAAAATTTGAAGAATAACATCACATTTTCTCTCATTTCCTACCAAAATCTTCCTATAGAAAATAAAAGAGTGGAAAATCAATTTGGAAACAAAATTCTAACCTTTGAGATTTCCTAAATATTTACTATCGATTTTCAAGACACGTGACAAATAGATACAAAATAAAGGGTTCATCTTACTAATTTTTAAAAATATAGGGTTCACCTTGCTAATTTTTAAAAATAGAGGGTTATCCTTGGTAATTTTTAAAAATAGAGGGTTCACCCTATTAATTTTTAAAAATACAAGGTTCAATTTCAAAAGGTTAAAAGAGTAATTTTGCATGCCTAAAACATGATCCTACATGCAAAAACCGCGCGTGTGACTTAAACCGTCGGTGGAGGGTCTTTTTTGATAAATTTTACATTTTATACTAATTTTTATTTCACAGAGTTTTTTGATTTCATTGACACTAACACGGGGGAGTCCCGTGATATTAACCCTTATTTATTCTTTGTGAAGTTTAGTTGAAAAATCCATGAGAATGACTAGAATGTTATTTATTTATAATATAAAGGACGAAAATGCGACAACTTGAACTTTAAGAACTAAAGTGATTTAAACTTTAAACTTTATGAATTATCAATGACATTAACCCTTTATTTTAAGTGGAAAATTACAATTTTGAAAGTTACAGGGACCCCTGCTTCAGTCCTCCTTGCATGGAAAACCAAAGGAAATTATACTGCCTCCATCTTGAATTTGAGGTTTTTTTTTTCTTTTTTTTTCGGTGTTGATTTGAGGCATATTCATATCGCGTTCATTATTCTTTCCCGGAAATAATTTTGAATAAGTTAGTCCACGTTTACAAAATTAAACTAGTGATCAAAATAGCAAATTGCTGTATGTTCTGAAATTAAGTGATAAAATATCATAAAATCTCATATATAGAAATAATAAGTTTATTACAAACATGGGCAATTTGATTTTGTTGCAGAAAACTAAACATTCTAATGTACGTAGAAAATAAAAATAATAGCTATGATAAACAAAAACAAAGAATAAAGAACGTGAAATTAAGCCTCAATTAAACTGCAAAATATGGTCCGGGTCTTCGTCTTCTTCTTCTTCTTCTTCTTCGTCTTCTATTTTTCCCTTTTTTTTCTCTATTGAAAATTGACTACGCTATTGTTTTATTACTATGGGACTAGATTAATATTTCATTTACAATATGGCTGATCATTGGTCTATGTCTTTTGCGCACTTCAAATTATTGTACTTTACACTTTATTTTTTCGATCCTTCTTCTTTTTTTACAACATTTTTTTTTCCGTCAAAATCTAAAATCTAGACACATCATTAGACAACCAATTAAAACGATGAACGTACCACCATTTCAAGATATTTATAAACAACGAAGAATTTTTGAGCAGTTCAAAGCTACATAATTCTCATCGCTCTACGATCTCTGTAATAGTTTGGCTCATCGACTGGGCAAACCCGACATGAAAATGGTTCCATTCTCGGCGAAAATAGGCAGCTCTAGAAGGAGCAACTAGATGATTTCGCGGCTGAGCATTGCCCGAGCAATTTGAATGGAAAAGGTCTATTTTTAGGGGATTTATTACTAGAAAAACTGTTTTTTGTAACTGATTTTGGCCTAAATCGATCACAAAAACAAGTTTGTGACCAAATATATGACTGAAACAATCGGTCACGAAAACCTTGGTCACAATATTTTTTGACCGAATGAGTTTGTGACCGATTTTTGTAATTGAAATTTTCTGTCACAAAAAATAAATAAAAAAAATAGTGACTGAAAATTCGGTCACAAAATTGAATTTTGTGATTGAAATTTTTGGTTAGAAAAAAAAAAGATAGTGATCGAAATTTCGGTAACAAAATTGGATTTTTGTGACTAAAGTTTTGGTCACAAAATTTAGAAATAAATCAAAATAGTGACCGAAATTTCGGTAACAAAATTTTAGTAAAATCAATATAAATTTATATTTGTACCATGAAATTTCCTTACCCACCCGACCCTCTCTTCCCCCCACCTAGACCCACTGACCCCAACCCCACTAGGACCCCACATGTTAAGTTTAAAATAAATATTTCTTCTTACGCTTGAGATGTAGTTTGAACTGTTGATCTCTAAGTTGATATTAGAATATCAAACCACTACACCACTTATGTTCTTTATGCATAGAATAATTTTCTTTATACTTAATATATATTTGTGGATATTCTAAATTTAAATTATCTAAATAAATTTCAAGTTTATCAATTTTGTAATTTATTGTTTTTACTAATTTTACATTTACCTTGAACTTATCAAAAATTTTGTTTTATTTGTGCATGAATTTCAAGTTTTTAGGGATAAAGTTTGATGGATTCATTGAGAATTATCACGAAACCGAAGACTTCAGATAATTTCATATTTGGTTGATGGAAGATTTAGAGAACCTCTCATATTAGTTTTGTATTTTGTGGAAAGGTTTTAAGCTATATTTAATAATAATAATTGGGATTTTTTCTTCTTATTACTAAAATATATTTTTTTAACACAAAATTAGGATGTTTTAACATTTATAAATATGATTCAAACATTTTAATTGCTATTAAATTCAAAATATTTAATATTATTTTTGTTATTAAATTTAAAATACTTTTCAAATTTCAAAATCATTATTCAAATAATTACATCATTTGGACCAATTATTCAATTCAATTGCTAACTCCCTCAATTCAATTGGTCAAATTATTCAATTCAATTGAATAGTTTACTCAATTATCCCGATTCGATTTTGATTAATTACTCAATTTCTCAAGTTCAATTGAACCAATTCGCGAGCTCCCCCAATTCAATTGGACCAATTACTCAACTCAACAAATTCCATTGAACCAATTACTCAATTCCCCCAACTCAATTGGACTAATTATCCAATTTCATCGATTCAATTGGACCATCAACTTAATTCCACCAATTCAATCGGACCAATTACTCAATTACATCAATTCAATTGGGTCGCCAAATAAATCTGTCACAACTTTCTAAACACCAAAGGATTTTGTAATTGATATTTCAGTCGCAAAATCCTTCCTCATATCAAAGGCGTTCGTGATCGATATTTTGGTCACAAAATACCCATTTTGTGACCGAAAAAATTTATCACAACTTTCTACACACCTTTCTCATATCAAAGGCGTTTGTGACCGATATTTCGATCATAGAATACTCATTTTGTGATTGAAAAAATTGGTTACAAATTTCTACACACCAAAGGATTTTGCGACGTAACTATCGGTCACAAAATCCTTCCCCATATCCAAGGAGTTTGTGACAAATATTTCTGTCACAAAAATACCCATTTTGTGATTGAAAAAATCGATCACAAATTTCTATACACCAAAGGATTTTGTGACAAATATTTCTGTCACAAAAATACTCATTTTTTGATTGAAAAAATCGATCACAAATTTCTACACACCAAAGGATTTTGTGACCGAATCGGTCACAAAATCCTTCCTCATATCATAGGAGTTCACCACAAATTAGTGCTGCATCAGTGTTCTCCACTCACCAATACATGCTACGTGTATTAGTGAACGATTAAGATAAGAAAAGACAAAAACTTATTATATGGGAAAATTTTTGAAATTTCTCTTTTCTTATTATCTTAACCGTTCACCAATACACATGGCGTGTGTTGGTAAGTGGAGAAGAAAATATAACATCATTTTGTAGCAGAGGATCCGAACTTGTAATTCAATCATATCGATCAGTACATTAGATGATATAATATATTGGGGACATGTGTGAAATAAAAATATAAATAATTTAGAACCTATTTGGATGGGTTCGTTTTATAGGAGAATCACTTATTTTTGAAAAAGGAAAAGAACACTTTAGTAAAAAACATTGTATTTGGATGGATTTAAAAAAAAAAAAAAAAAAATCTGGCTCTTTTTAGAAACTATCCAAAGTATGTTCAAATAAAAACACCATTTAAAATACTTTTAATTACTGTATTTAGATGCAAAAATACTTAATTTTAAAAAGTTCTACTAAAAAAGCACGAGTTGATTTTTAAGTCCATCCAAACTAGCCCAAATTGAGTTTAGTTGGGCTTTTTTTTGAAAAAAAAAAAAAAAAGAAAGAAGAAGCTAGAAAACATCCGGAGTAGTTTCAATCCAAAATATCTTTCAAAACACTTTTAATTACTTTATTTAAATGTAGAATTTTAAATAAAAGTACATTTAAATCACTTTTAATTACTCCATTTGCTTGGCTAAAAATAACTATATTTTAAAAAGCCCGGCTTGAAAAATACTTTTAAACATGTCCAAACAGGCTTTATTATGTTGTAAAAGTTTGATGATAAATGAAATTACAAATACTAGTAATCTTATTACATGAGTCTATTGTATAAATAATGTAGATTAATTATACTATGATTGAATGATTGTGTATGCATATATGACGTTTCAATTCGATAAATATTTATAGGGTGTTTCAAATTGATTATATAAAAAAAAATTTAAAAATAATGAACGTGTTTGGTTGCTATGGGCTTATAAAAAGTTTTTAGTTGTGTGATTCATCCAAAAAAAAAACCTTTAAACTTGAATGATTTACAAAAAATAGCCTCAAAATAGGACAAGAAAAACTTTAACTTCCATGCTCACAATAATTCTTGAATTGATTAATGAATCAGTTAAATATCTATTTGGTTGCTTTTGTACAACTATAATTTGCTTCTCTTTTATATTTATATCTTTTTGAGCCTTTAATGTAATGTTGGCGCATGTTCGACTATGCATTTTATGAATTTTTCGGTAAATAGTTTCTTTAAGATTAATTAGTTTTTGGATAGGTGAATTTGAAGATCCTTTTGAAGATAAAGTGTGTGTGTGTATATATATATTTTTTGGAAAAAAAAAGTTAGATCCACAAGTTTCAATGTAGTTGGATGTAGATCTTTTTTTTTAAGAAATTAATACATTTATTTGTTTTTTTTTAATAAGTGACTAATACATTTAACCGGTACAGGAAAAATGTAACATAAATCGTCTTCATAACTTTGTGAACAATTGCCACTAGGGTTTAGTGGTGGGAGGCTGAATTTGGATTATTGAAAGATTGGGTTCGAACTCTCTTATCATTTCTTCTTTCTCTTTAGGTGAATGTATATGTGTGGCATTTCAGTTAATATTTATAAAGGGTACTCAAGTTGACTGTATAAAAAAAAAAAAAAAAATTGCAAACCGTTCTCTCAGAGTTGGCCCTAAGGGTGAGCATAAATTTTTAAAAACCGCCTGAACCGCCCGCAGCGCACCATTTTTATCAATTGTTTGGAAAACTGTGGTTCAATAATTAAGTTCAAAATTGTATCAAAAAATTAGTTCAGTTCTAATTTTCTCTTCAAATGGCACCGAACTGAACCACTCATATATATTAAATATATATAAATTTATCCACTTTTTAATGTAAACTATTCAATATATACGATTCATTAATTACATTTTTAATTATTTCAAATTTTATTAGTTATTGTTTTAACCATTCAACATTTTAAATACATCAAACAATGCATTATTAAATTATGCATGGACTAAAATTTTAGTATATTATATTAGCCAAAATCTTATGAAGTTGTGTGGTAAAATCAATATTATTGATTGAGCTTGATTTAAATATGCAAAGTCATATTATATTTATTAGTTTTATGGATTCTATACATTTAATCTTCATATTTTTTATTTATATAAAATTTATTTTTATGCGTTGAATTTTTTAATATTAATTTTAAATATTTTATTGATATTAGAAGATGTCCAAGATACCTACACATGCGGGATACGGCATCCAGCCTTTGGGGTGGGACGTGATTTCTGGGCCCACCGTGGATTGGTAACGGGCTCGACGGTAATGTTGGGCTTCCATAGTATACCAAACTAGGGCTTTCAATGGACCGGATTTTAATTTTAGTTCAATTCAAATTTTAACATATTTGATTCATTATAATATTTAATAGATAAGATCTGATTATAGATATTCTTAATCTGAAATACATAGATAGAATATGAAGTCAAACAATTCAATCCGCTAAAGATTCGGTTCTGAAATTTAATGATATTTTTTTATTTCATTAATAATCTTATATATATAATGTTCATAAAGAAATTTAAATGGAATGCGATATATAAACCATTATACTATTTTTTATTTTTCAACGTAATTTTTTTTTAACAAAATAATGCATAATTTTTATAAAAATTTTAAAATAATTTTATACTTAATTAAATTTTATTTTTTACACAAGATATTTCTTCTTCTTCTTTTTTTTTATAATTGGTCACCTGATTTTAAAGTTTTGATTTTTATTAATTGTTAATTGAATCAGACTTTTTATCAAGTTTCATAAATTTTATTGGATTCGAACTCAATAGTAATGAATGTAAGTTCAATAGAATTCAGACGGATTCGGATATCAAGAAAGCTTGTCAGATTCTGATTCGAATTTTTTAAATTCAGTCTAAATCCATCCCACTGACAGCCCTACACCAAACAAGTTAATGCACTGAATATCTATTCAACAACTCCCGTTAATCCCTACCAAACGGCCTCTAAGTGTTACCATGACCCATTTAATATTTTTTTTTCTACATTTTTTTCAAAACAAATTATTAAATCATAAGATCATAATCAATTTTGACTAATTAAGATTACAACATTAGTATAATTTTCATTATAAAGTATCAATTATATTACATAATTAATTATATTATTATTACTTGTGCATTTGTTTCCCTTAAAAATATCATTTTTTTTTTCATTCAATAGTTTTTCTTCAACACTAATTATTAGTTTAGGAGTTTGTCCATCACAATCAAGTATGCTATTCATGTTTTATTAGTCTAAAACAGTCACAAAAATAATTTTAATTATTTCATCAAATAATGTTAGGTAACGAAAATTGTAAAAGTTTATATATATATATATACTTTTTTTCATGCTCCAGTTTTAAAATTGAAAGGTTAAAATTATTTGTAGTGCTTATTCACAGAAGATCGTTGATTAACATTCATTTTTTTACACTTATTACTCATTAGTTGCAATAAAAGTCTACACTTTTTAATGAAAATAATTGAAGAGATATAATAGGTTAAAAATCTATTTTCAAATTAGTAAATATCAAAAAGATGAAAAATGAAATCTAGTAATTATGATAATCAATTATAATATTTAAATTTATCGACATTATTTTATCTTATTTAAGTATTTCATGACCCTATTCGCTAATAAGTTCTTTGAATTTATTTTTTCTTTCTTTCTATTTGTTTTAATGAGATATTTTAAGATAGTACTCAAATATTTATTTAAAAAAGAAATCAAGGTATAATAGTAGTTTTTTTTTATTAGTAAAAAATGAATTGCATAATTTTACAACCTAAAAAGCAGATTTATAAAAAATTAATCAAAAATATGGAAAAATTAATTATTAAGTGAAGAATTATTATTTGGAAGAAAATACAATGGGATGAGTAATATGAGTATGATTTACCATACAATTGCCATTTTATTATTTTATAAAATTTAACAATACCTTCTCCTTGATTAGTGTAAAGTTGTCCCACTTCAATAATTTTGAAAGATACTAATCCCTTAAACATATTTTCCCCTATTTTATATATATATATATATATATATATACGAGTTCAACATCTTGGATTCTCATTCTTATTTGATGTCAAATAGTATCAAACAGATTAGTCCTAATTTTTCTTTTTCACATTGTAATTATTGGATCATGGGATATGAAGTGGGATGGGCCTGTGTAAGGCCCAGATAAGAGCTTTGAATTTTCTTTTATTTAAGAATACTTGCAGGAATACGTCTTAATCATTATATTTAAATTTTAAATATACCAAGTACATATATATATATATATATATATATATATATTATTGGTTGACTTCTAACTAGTGTTTATTAGTAGTCTGTTTGGCTAGATTTTAAAAATAGTGATTTTTGAGCTGTGCTTTTTGTAGTGTGTGTGTGTGTGTGTGTATATATATATATATTTTTTTACATATTAAGGAGTTTTGCATTTAGACACAGTAATCAAAAGTATTTTTGTTTGAAATTATTACAGAATAACTTTTAAAAAAGTCATTTGGGTATCTTTTCTGTTTGACTTCAAAAATTTTTTTTTTTTGCTCTGAAATATTTTCATTTCAAAAAATAAGTAATTTTCCTTAAAAAAAAAAAAAAGCACTCTCAACCTGAAAATTTAAATAATCTTACATGCTCTCCAAATTTTACACAAATTGCTCCTCTTTTATCAGGAGTCAATTTCCAAATTAGAGGGACACATGAAAATGTTATTTCGTTTTCTTATTGAACCAGTAAGCACGTTCTTCTGTCAATTCCATCTGAAAAACAATAAATGGATATAACCTAAGATTTGGCACCTTTTGACTTTAGAGAATAAATCGAAAAATTTTTGTATGAAATTCGATGTATGAACCTTATTTATGGATTAAATTTAAGAAAGAATTTGTGATTTGTGGCCATGAAAATGTTGTGAGAGTAAGGTATCCGTTGCTTGAGTGGCTACACTATTTGTGCATACTATTATTCTCCCCTTCAATCACAGTCGAGATCCTCTGCTACAAATTAGTGCTATATTTTTTTCTCCACTCACCAATACACGCCACGCGTATTAGTGAATGATTAAGATAAGAAAAGAAAAAAACTTATTATATGGGAAATTTTTGAAAATTCTCTTTCCTTCTCTTTTTGATTGCTTATTGTGCAACTATAATTTACTTTCTATTTTACATTTATGTCGCTTTGAGACTTTAATGTAATGTTGGCGCATGTTCGAACATGCATTCTATGAATTTTTCGGTAAATAGTTTCTTTAAGATTAATTAGTTTTTGTATAGGTGAATTTGAAGATTCTTTTGAAGATAAACTATATATAATGTTTTTTTTTTTTTTGTGGAAAAAAAAGTTAGATCCACAAGTTTGGATGTAGTTGGATATGGATTTTTTTTTTCCCAAAATTAATACATTTATTTGTTTTTTTTTATAAGTAACTAATACATTTAACCGGTATAGGGAAAATGAAACATAAATCATCTTCATAACTTTGTGAACAATTGGGAAAATGAAACATAAATCATTTTCATAACTTTGTGAACAATTACCATTAGGGTTGTAGTTTAGTGGTGGAAGGCTGAATTTGGATTATTGAGAGATTAAATTCGAACTCTCTTGTCATTTCTCTTTTCTTTTTAGGTGAATGTATGTGTGTGACGTTTCAATTAATATTTATAAAGGGTACCCGAGTTGATTGTATCAAACTAAAAAAAAAATAAAATTGCAAACCATTCTCTCAGAGTTGCCACTAGGGGTGATCATAAATTTTTAAAAATTGTCTGAATTGCCCGCACAACACCGTTTTTATCATTTTTTTGAAAAAATTGTGGTTCAATAACTAAGTTCAAAATTGAATTGAAAAATTGGTTCGGTTCAAATTTTCTCCTCAAATTGCACCAAGTTGGACCACTCACATCTATACTATTATAAAAAGAAAGCTGTTTTTGTCTCACAAGTAGCGGTTATTTATGTAATTTTAGAAAATTTGCCCTTCAATTTTATGTAAAATAAATAGAGATGTGTAAAATTGTGGCTAAAATTGAAAATCCACATGAAATTGATTCAATTCGGTTACCGAATTTTGATTTGTCAATTTAACCTTTTTAATTAGTAAACACATGCAATAAATAAACAAATAAAAAGGTCAATATTGTAATATTACATTCAATTTAAAAAATCCATGTTCTCAAACCAACAAACCACTTTCTCTAATTACAATTATTTGGTATTATGTTTTTTGTTTATTCTTTATCATGTAATTTTATTTCATGTTATTCTTTTATTTTTAAATTATTACAATTTAATAAATTATTTCAAATAATTCTTAAAAAAAATTCTTATTAAAGAAATTTAATAATATATTTGTATTTTCATTCTAAAAAAATATTTAACTACTAAATTGAAATATATATTTTTTTAGATTTTGCACACAAGTAGAGTGTGCGGTGTTGCTAGTATATTAAATATAAATAAATTTATCTATTTTAACTTAAACTCTTCAATATATAAGATAAATTCACTAATCACATTTTAAATTATTTCAAATTTTATTAGTTATTGTTTTAACCATTCAACATTTCAAATACATTTAACAATTCATTATTAAATTATGCATGGACTAAAACTTTAGTATGTTATATTCGTAAAAATCTTAAGAAGTTGCATGGCAAAATTAATATTATTGATTGAGCTTGATTTAAATACGCAAAGTCGCATTATATTTAGGGCGAATTACATCTACCTCCTCTGAGGTTTGGCGAAATTACATTTCAACCCACGATTTTTTGTAAATTACAATAAACCCCCTGTGGTACATTCCGTCTAACAATTTACCCCAACCATTTATGACCGTTAGGGTTCCGTTAGTTTTTGTATGTAAAGTTTCGATAGTACCCTTGAGGGGTTTTTTTGTAATATATATAAAATATTTGGGGTTGTATATTATGTATTACATCTTTGTGAGGCTAAAAGTAATAATTTGAAAAAATTGCTCTGTTTTCCGACAAGTTTTTCAGTGAACTTGAAGCGGGTCTTAAACTTTTCGACATGGAAAACACGTTTGTGAGGTCAATTATGGGCTAGAGTAGGTTTTATACATTTTTTGTTTATCACTTGTAATTATTACATATCACAGGGGGTTATTGTAATATACCCAAAAAAAATATGGGTTAAATTGTAATTTCACCAAACCGCAGGGGAGGTATATGTAATTTGCCCTATTTAATATCAGCAAAAAATAAAGGGCAAAACGGACTTTATGCACTTTCCATCCATCACTTGTAATTATTTCATACCATAGGGAGTTTATTGTAATTTACAAAAAATCGTGGGTTGAATTGTAATTTCGCCAAACCTTAGGGGAGGTAGATGTAATTCGCCCTTATATTTATTAGTTTTATGGTTCAAATACATTTAATCTTTATACTTTTTATTTATATAAAATTTATTTTCATGCATTGAATTTTTAATATTAATTTTAAATATTTTATTGATATTAGAAGATGATATTGTTCTTACTTTTGTCTAATTATTTCTTTTTCTCTTTAAAAACCCCCACAACACAACCAAATCGAAAACCATACTTTCAGTTTTAATTTAAAAAATCATAATTTAAAATATATTTTAATATAAACTGTATATTATAATTTGATTTTAAATATATTCAAAAAAATCAAATTTGACCCGCAATCACCCCTAGTTGCCACATTGAGGGTTCCCGTGGCTGAAAATTGTGGGGTATAAATTATAATTAATATTGATTTTGATGGGCTGTGACGTAATTAAACAATCTAATTCAAGCTAGCTAAAAATGCTGGACACGCCATCCGGCCGTTGGGGTGGGTTGTAATTTCCAGGACCACCCTTGATTATGTAACGGGCTCGACGGTAATATTGGCCTTTCCATAGCATACCAAACGAGGGCTTTGAATGGACCATATTTTAATTTGAGTTCAATCCAAATATTAACGTTTTTGATTGATTAAAATATTTAATACATAAGATTCGAATTTACCAATTATCAGTTGGTCTAATGGAAGGTTCGAACCTTGGCATTGTGAATGGAGCAACTGAATTGGGAGGGTCGCCACATAATGGGCCTCTGCAGTACCCGAGCCGGATTAATCGACCAATGAGTCGGAATCGGGTGGATAAAACCAAAAAAAAAAAAAAGATTCGATTGTAAATATTCATAATTTGAAATAAATAGATATAATATGAACTCAAGCGATTCGATCCGCTAAAGATTCGTATCTGAGTTTTAATGATACTTTCTATTACATTAATGATCTTATGCATATAATGTTCACAAAGAAGTTTAAATAGAATGTTATATATAAACCATTATACTATTTTTTATTCTTCAACGTAATTTTTAACAAAATAATGTATATTTTTTATAAATATTTTAAAATAATATTCTACATAATTAATTTTTTTTTTACACAAGAAATTTTTATGTTTTACTAATTGGTTACTTTATTTTAAAGCTTTGATTTTTATTAATTGTTAATTGAATCGGACTTTTTATCAAGGTTCATAAATTTTATTGGATTCAAACTCAATAGTAATGAATGTAAGTTCAATAGGATTCAGACGGATTCGGATATCAAGAAAGCTTGTCAGAATCCGATTTGAATTTTTTGAATTCAATCTAAATCTAGCCCATTGACAGCCCTACACCAAACAAGTTAATGCACTGAATATCTATTCAATAACTCTCGTTAATCCCTACTAAACGGCCTCTAAGTGTTACCCTGACCCATTTAATTTTTTTTTTTACATTTTTTTCAAAACAAATTATTAAATCATAAAATCATAATCAATTTTGACTAATTAAGATTACAACATTAGTATAATTTTCATTACAAAGTATCAATTATATTACATAATTATTATATTATTATTACTTGTGCATTTGTTTCCCTTAAAAATATCATATTTTTTTTCATTCAATAGTTTTTCTTCAACGGTAATTATTAGTTCCGGAGTATGTCCATCACGATCAAGTATGCTATTCATGTTTTACTACTCTAAAACAGTCACAAAAATAATTTTAATTATTTCATCAAATAATGTTAAGCAACGAAAATTGTAAAAGTTTTTTTATATATATACTTTTTTTCATGCACCAGTCTTAAAATTGAAAGGTTAAAATTATTTGTAGTGCTTATTCACAGAAGATCGTTGATTAACATTCATTTTTTTAAAGTTATTACTCATTAGTTGCAATTAAAGTCTAAACTTTTTTAATGAAAATAATTCAAGAGATATAATAGGTTAAAAATCTATTTTCAAATTAGTAAATATAAAAAAGTTGAAAAATGAAATCTAGTAATTATGATAATCAATTATAACATTTAAATTTATCGACATTATTTTATTTTATTTGAGTTTTTTCATGACTCTATTCGCTAATAAGTTCTTCTTTGAATTTCTTTTTTCTTTCTTTCTATTTGTTTTAATGAGATATTTTGAGATAGTACTCAAATATTTATTTAAAAAAGAAATCAAGGTATAATAGTAGTTTTTTTTTATTAGTAAAAGATGAATTGCATAATTTTACAAACTAAAAAGCAGATTTATAAAAAATTAATCAAAAATATGGAAAAATTAATTATTAAGTGAAGAATTATTATTTGGAAGAAAATACAATGGGATGAGTAATATGAGTATGATTTACCTTACAATTGCCATTTTATTATTTTATAAAATTTAACAATACCTTCTCCTTGATTAGTGTAAAGTTGTCCCCTCTTCAATAATTTTGAAAGATACTAATCCCTTAAACATATTTTTCCCTATTTATATATATATATATATATATATATATATATACACGAGTTCAACATCTTGGATTCTCATTCTTATTTGATGTCAAGTAGTATCAAACAGATTAGTCCTAATTTTTCTTTTTCACATTGTAATTATTGGATCATGGGATATGAAGTGGGATGGGCCTGTGTAAGGCCCAGATAAGAGCTTTGAATTTTCTTTTATTTAAGAATACTTGTAGGAATACGTCTTAATCATTCTATTTAAATTTTAAATATACCAAGTACATATATATATACATATATATATATATAAATATTATTGGTTGACTTCAAACTAGTGTTTATTAGTAGTCTGTTTGGCTAGATTTTAAAAATAGTGATTTTTGAGCGGTGCTTTTTGTAGTGTGTGTGTGTGTGTATATATATATATATATATTTTTTTTTTTACATATTAAGGAGTTTTGCATTTAGACACAGTAATCAAAGGTATTTTTATTTGAAATCATTACGGAATAACTTTAAAAAAGTCATTTGGGTATCTTTTCTGTTTGACTTCAAAAATTTTTTTTTTTTTGCTCTGAAATATTTTCATTTCAAAAAATAAGTAATTTTCCTTAAAAAAAAAAAGCCATCCGAATGGGCTCTCAACCTGAAAATTTAAATAATCTTACATGCTCTCCAAATTTAACACAAATTGCTCCTCTTTTATCAGGAGTCAATTTCCAAATTAGAGGGACACATGAAAATGTTATTTCATTTTCTTATTGAACCAGTAAGCACGTTCTTCTGTCAATTCCATCTGAAAAACAATAAATCGATATAACCTAAGATTTGGCACCTTTTGACTTTAGAGAATAAATCGAAAAAATTTTGTATGAAATTCGATGTATGAACCTTATTTATGGATTAAATTTAAGAAAGAATTTGTGATTTGTGGCCATGAAAATGTTGTGAGAGTAAGGTATCCGTTGCTTGAGTGGCTACACTATTTGTGCATACTATTATTCTCCCCTTCAATCACAGTCGAGATCCTCTGCTACAAATTAGTACTATATTTTTTTCTCCACTCACCAATACACGCCACGCGTATTAGTGAATGATTAAGATAAGAAAAGAAAAAAACTTATTATATGGGAAATTTTTGAAAATTCTCTTTCCTTCTCTTTTTGATTGCTTATTGTGCAACTATAATTTACTTTCTATTTTACATTTATGTCGCTTTGAGACTTTAATGTAATGTTGGCGCATGTTCGAACATGCATTCTATGAATTTTTCGGTAAATAGTTTCTTTAAGATTAATTAGTTTTTGTATAGGTGAATTTGAAGATTCTTTTGAAGATAAACTATATATAATGTTTTTTTTTTTTGTGGAAAAAAAAGTTAGATCCACAAGTTTGGATGTAGTTGGATATGGATTTTTTTTTTCCCAAAATTAATACATTTATTTGTTTTTTTTTATAAGTAACTAATACATTTAACCGGTATAGGGAAAATGAAACATAAATCATCTTCATAACTTTGTGAACAATTGGGAAAATGAAACATAAATCATTTTCATAACTTTGTGAACAATTACCATTAGGGTTGTAGTTTAGTGGTGGAAGGCTGAATTTGGATTATTGAGAGATTAAATTCGAACTCTCTTGTCATTTCTCTTTTCTTTTTAGGTGAATGTATGTGTGTGACGTTTCAATTAATATTTATAAAGGGTACCCGGGTTGATTGTATCAAACTAAAAAAAAAATAAAATTGCAAACCATTCTCTCAGAGTTGCCACTAGGGGTGATCATAAATTTTTAAAAATTGTCTGAATTGCCCGCACAACACCGTTTTTATCATTGTTTTTGAAAAAATTGTGGTTCAATAACTAAGTTCAAAATTGAATCGAAAAATTGGTTCGGTTCAAATTTTCTCCTCAAATTGCACCAAGTTGGACCACTCACATCTATACTATTATAAAAAGAAAGCTGTTTTTGTCTCACAAGTAGCGGTTATTTATGTAATTTTAGAAAATTTGCCCTTCAATTTTATGTAAAATAAATAGAGATGTGTAAAATTGTGGCTAAAATTGAAAATCCACATGAAATTGATTCAATTCGGTTACCGAATTTTGATGTGTCAATTTAACCTTTTTAATTAGTAAACACATGCAATAAATAAACAAATAAAAAGGTCAATATTGTAATATTACATTCAATTTAAAAAATCCATGTTCTCAAACCAACAAACTACTTTCTCTAATTACAATTATTTGGTATTATGTTTTTTGTTTATTCTTTATCATGTAATTTTATTTCATGTTATTCTTTTATTTTTAAATTATTACAATTTAATAAATTATTTCAAATAATTCTTAAAAAAAATTCTTATTAAAGAAATTTAATAATATATTTGTATTTTCATTCTAAAAAAATATTTAACTACTAAATTGAAATATATATTTTTTTAGATTTTGCACACAAGTAGAGTGTGCGGTGTTGCTAGTATATTAAATATAAATAAATTTATCTATTTTAACTTAAACTCTTCAATATATAAGATAAATTCACTAATCACATTTTAAATTATTTCAAATTTTATTAGTTATTGTTTTAACCATTCAACATTTCAAATACATTTAACAATTCATTATTAAATTATGCATGGACTAAAACTTTAGTATGTTATATTCGTAAAAATCTTAAGAAGTTGCATGGCAAAATTAATATTATTGATTGAGCTTGATTTAAATACGCAAAGTCGTATTATATTTAGGGCGAATTACATCTACCTCCTCTGAGGTTTGGCGAAATTACATTTCAACCCACGATTTTTTGTAAATTACAATAAACCCCCTGTGGTACATTCCGTCTAACAATTTACCCCAACCATTTATGACCGTTAGGGTTCCGTTAGTTTTTGTATGTAAAGTTTCGATAGTACCCTTGAGGGGTTTTTTTGTAATATATATAAAATATTTGGGGTTGTATATTATGTATTACATCTTTGTGAGGCTAAAAGTAATAATTTTGAAAAAATTGCTCTGTTTTCCGACAAGTTTTTCAGTGAACTTGAAGCGGGTCTTAAACTTTTCGACATGGAAAACACGTTTGTGAGGTCAATTGTGGGCTAGAGTAGGTTTTATACATTTTTTGTTTATCACTTGTAATTATTACATATCACAGGGGGTTATTGTAATATACCCAAAAAAAATATGGGTTAAATTGTAATTTCACCAAACCGCAGGGGAGGTAGATGTAATTTGCCCTATTTAATATCAGCAAAAAATAAAGGGCAAAACGGACTTTATGCACTTTCCATCCATCACTTGTAATTATTTCATACCACAGGGAGTTTATTGTAATTTACAAAAAATCGTGGGTTGAATTATAATTTCGCCAAACCTTAGGGGAGGTAGATGTAATTCGCCCTTATATTTATTAGTTTTATGGTTCAAATACATTTAATCTTTATACTTTTTATTTATATAAAATTTATTTTCATGCATTGAATTTTTAATATTAATTTTAAATATTTTATTAATATTAGAAGATGATATTGTTCTTACTTTTGTCTAATTATTTCTTTTTCTCTTTAAAAACCCCCACAACACAACCAAATCGAAAACCATACTTTCAGTTTTAATTTAAAAAATCATAATTTAAAATATATTTTAATATAAACTGTATATTATAATTTGATTTTAAATATATTCAAAAAATCAAATTTGACCCGCAATCACCCCTAGTTGCCACATTGAGGGTTCCCGTGGCTGAAAATTGTGGGGTATAAATTATAATTAATATTGATTTTGATGGGCTGTGACGTAATTAAACAATCTAATTCAAGCTAGCTAAAAATGCTGGACACGCCATCCGGCCGTTGGGGTGGGTTGTAATTTCCAGGACCACCCTTGATTAGGTAACGGGCTCGACGGTAATATTGGCCTTTCCATAGCATACCAAACGAGGGCTTTGAATGGACCATATTTTAATTTGAGTTCAATCCAAATATTAACGTTTTTGATTGATTAAAATATTTAATACATAAGATTCGAATTTACCAACTACCAGTTGGTCTAATGGAAGGTTCGAACCTTGGCATTGTGAATGGAGCAACTGAATTGGGAGGGTCGCCACATAATGGGCCTCTGCAGTACCCGAGCCGGATTAATCGACCAATGAGTCGGAATCGGGTGGATAAAACCAAAAAAAAAAAAAAGATTCGATTGTAAATATTCATAATTTGAAATAAATAGATATAATATGAACTCAAGCGATTCGATCCGCTAAAGATTCGTATCTGAGTTTTAATGATACTTTCTATTACATTAATGATCTTATGCATATAATGTTCATAAAGAAGTTTAAATAGAATGTTATATATAAACCATTATACTATTTTTTATTCTTCAACGTAATTTTTAACAAAATAATGTATATTTTTTATAAATATTTTAAAATAATATTCTACATAATTAATTTTTTTTTTTACACAAGAAATTTTTTTGTTTTACTAATTGGTTACTTTATTTTAAAGCTTTGATTTTTATTAATTGTTAATTGAATCGGACTTTTTATCAAGGTTCATAAATTTTATTGGATTCAAACTCAATAGTAATGAATGTAAGTTCAATAGGATTCAGACGGATTCGGATATCAAGAAAGCTTGTCAGAATCCGATTTGAATTTTTTGAATTCAATCTAAATCTAGCCCATTGACAGCCCTACACCAAACAAGTTAATGCACTGAATATCTATTCAATAACTCTCGTTAATCCCTACTAAACGGCCTCTAAGTGTTACCCTGACCCATTTAATTTTTTTTTTACATTTTTTTCAAAACAAATTATTAAATCATAAAATCATAATCAATTTTGACTAATTAAGATTACAACATTAGTATAATTTTCATTACAAAGTATCAATTATATTACATAATTATTATATTATTATTACTTGTGCATTTGTTTCCCTTAAAAATATCATATTTTTTTTCATTCAATAGTTTTTCTTCAACGGTAATTATTAGTTCCGGAGTATGTCCATCACGATCAAGTATGCTATTCATGTTTTACTACTCTAAAAGAGTCACAAAAATAATTTTAATTATTTCATCAAATAATGTTAGGCAACGAAAATTGTAAAAGTTTTTTTATATATATACTTTTTTTCATGCACCAGTCTTAAAATTGAAAGGTTAAAATTATTTGTAGTGCTTATTCACAGAAGATCGTTGATTAACATTCATTTTTTTAAAGTTATTACTCATTAGTTGCAATTAAAGTCTAAACTTTTTTAATGAAAATAATTCAAGAGATATAATAGGTTAAAAATCTATTTTCAAATTAGTAAATATAAAAAAGTTGAAAAATGAAATCTAGTAATTATGATAATCAATTATAACATTTAAATTTATCGACATTATTTTATTTTATTTGAGTTTTTTCATGACTCTATTCGCTAATAAGTTCTTCTTTGAATTTCTTTTTTCTTTCTTTCTATTTTTTTAAAGACATATTTTGAGATAGTACTTAGATATTTATTTAAAAAAGAAATCAAGGTATAATAGTATTTTTTTTGTTAGTAAAAGATGAATTGCATAATTTTACAAACTAAAACGTAGATTTATAAAAAAATTAATCAAAACTATGGAAAAATTAATTATTAAGTGAAGAATTATTATTTGGAAGAAAATACAATGGGATGAGTAATATGAGTATGAGTTACCTTACAATTGCCATTTTATTATTTTATAAAATTTAACAATACCTTCTCCTTGATTAGTGTAAAGTTGTCCCCTCTTCAATACTTTTGAAAGATACTAATCCCTTAAACATACTTTTCCCTATTATATATATGAGTTCAACATCTTGGATTCTCATTGTTATTTGATGCCAAATAGTATCAAACAGATTAGTCCTAATTTTTCTTTTTCACAATGTAATTATTGGATCATGGGATATGAACTGGGATTGGCCTGTGTAAGGTCCAGATAAGAGCTTTGAATTTTCTTTTATTTAAGAATGCTAGCAGGAATACGTCTTAATCATTATATTTAAATTTTAAATATACCAAGTACATATATATATATATATTCTGACTAGTGTTTATTAGTAGTCGGTTTGGCTAGATTTTAAAAATAGTGATTTTTGAGCTGTGCTTCTTGTAGTGTGTGTGTGTATTTTACATACCAAGTAGTTTTGTATTTAGATACAGTAATTAAAAGTGCTTTTATTTGAAGTCATTATAGAATAACTTCTAAAAACGTCATTTGGGTTTGTTTTCTGTCTGACTTCAGATTTTTTTTTGCTCTGAAACATTTTTATTTCAAAAAATAAGTAATTTTTCTTAATAAAAAAAAAGGGCCATCCGAATGGGCTCTCAACCTGAAAATTTAAATAATTTTACATGCTCTCCAAATTTAAACACAAATTGCTCCTCTTTTATCAAGAGTCAATTTCCAAATTAGGGGGACACATGAAAATGTTATTTCATTTTCTTACAGAACCAGTAAGCACGTTCTTTTGTCAATTCCATCTGAAAAACAATAAATAGATATAACCTAAGATTTGGCACCTTTTGACTTTAGAGAATAAATCGAAAAATTCTTGTATGAAATTCGGTGTATGAACCTTATTTATGGATTAAATTTAAGAAAGAATTTGTGATTAGCCGCCATGAAAATGTTGTGAGAGTGAGGTATCCGTTGCTTGAGTGGCTACACTATTTGTGCATACTATTATTCTCCCCTTCAATCACAGTCGAGATCCTCTGCTACAAATAAATGCTACATTTTTTTCTCCACTCACTAATACACACCACGCGTATTAGTGAACGATTAAGATAAGAAAAGAGAAAAACTTATTATACCGGAAATTTTTGAAAATTCTCTTTCCTTGTCTTAATCGCTCGCCATACACATTGCATGTATTGGTAAATGGAGGAAAAGATGTAACATCATTTTGTAATAGGGGATCCGGACTAATTCAATCATACCGATCAGTAAATTAGATGATATAATATATTGGGCACATGTGTTAAATAAAAATATAAATAATTTAGAACCTGTATGGATGGGTTCGTTTTATAAGAAAAGCACTTATTTTTGAAAAAGGAAAAGAACACTTTAGTAAAAAAAAAATTGTATTTGGATGGATTTAAAAACCAAAAACATAAACAAAAAAAAAATGTGGCTCTTTTTAGAAGCTATCCAAAGTATATTCAAATAAAAATATCTTTTAAAATACTTTTAATTACTGCATTTAAAAGCAAAAATACTTTATTCAAAAAAGTTCTACTAAAAAAAGCACGAGTCAATTTTTAAGACCATCCAAACTAGCCCAAATTGTGTTTAGTTGGGCTTTTTTTTTTAAAAAAGAAGAAGCTAGAAAACATCCGGAGTAATTTCAAACCAAAACATCTTTCAAAACACTTTTAATTACTTTATTTAAATGTAGAGTTTTAAATAAAAGCACATTTTATATCATTTTTAATTACTCCCTTTGTTTGGCTAAAAATAACTATATTGTAAAAAGCCCGGCGTGAAAAATACTTTTAAACATGTCCAAACAAGCTCTTATTATGTTGTAAAAGTTTGATGATAACTGATATTATAGATTCTAGTAATCTTATTACATGAGTCTATTGCATAAATAATGTGCTAAAAACTTTATCAAACATGGATTGAAACATAATAATCCATCATGTGAAAAATACGATTCCTATGAATTGATTAAGCACAGGATCTATAGTAAATAAACAAATAATATTTTTAATCATAATCATAAACCTTGATCCATTATAGAAGCGAAAGAAAATGGAGATAGGGTTTGTGGTCTTCTAAGCCAAGAAAAACGGCATAAATTTTCTGTATTCTCTCTTTTAGATAGGGCAGAAAGAAAAAAACATCGTTATATCTGACTTAGGGACCGTGCCCTAATGTATCTAATTATAACATTTTAATTATGAGCTCATCAAACATAATTAGAGTGTAATCGGGTTTCTATACATGAAAAGCTCATACTCAATATATAATATTTCTATAAACCCACTGAATTTATTTCATAATAGATCACACAATTGGACTCATTTAATGAGATAGCGGACCATGTACAATAATTTAAATATGTGAGACCACCACATTGGAGAAAAAATCCAACATAATGTAGATTAATTATACTATGATTGGATGAGTGTGTATGCATATATGACATTTCGATTTAATTGACATTTATAGGGTGTTTCAAATTAATTATATAAAAAAAAAAAAATCAAAACTAATGAACGTGTTTGGTTGCTATGGGCTTATAAAAAGTATTAAGTCGTGTGATTCATCCAAAAAAAACTTTAAACTTAATGACTTACAAAAAAAATGGCCTCAAAATAGGACAAGAAAAACTTTAACTTCCATGCTAACAATAATTCTTGAATTGATTAATGAATCAGTTAAGTATCTATTTGGTTGCTTATTGTACAACAATAATTTACTTTCTATTTTACATTTATATCGCTTTGAGACTTTTATGTAATGTTGGCGCATGTTCGACCATGCATTCTATGAATTTTTCGGTAAATAGTTTCTTTAAGATTAATTAGTTTTTGTATAGGTGAATTTGAAGATTCTTTTGATGATAAACTGTATATAATGCCTTTTTTTTTGTGGAAAAAAAAGTTAGATCCACAAGTTTCGATGTAGTTGGATATAGATTTTTTTTCTTTTCAAAATTAATACATTTATTTGTTTTTTTTTTTTTGATAAGTAACTAATACATTTAACCGGTACAAGGAAAATGAAACATAAATCATCTTCATAACTTTGTGAACAATTGGGAAAATGAAGCATAAATCATATTCATAACTTTGTGGACATTTGCCACTAGGGTTGTAGTTTAGTGGTGGAAGGCTAAATTTGGATTATTGAGAGATTAAGTTCGAACTCTCTTGTCATTTCTCTTTTCTCTTTAGGTGAATGTATGTGTGTGACGTTTCAGTTAACATTTATAAAGGGTACTCGAGTTGATTGTATCAAACTAAAAAAAAATAATTGCAAACCATTCTCTCAGCGTTGCCACTTGGTGTGCGCATAAATTTTTAAAAATTGTCTGAATTGTCCGCACAACACTGATTTTATCATTTTTTTGAAAAAACTGTGGTTCAATAATTAAGTTCAAAATTGTATTGAAAAATTGGTTCGGTTCTACTTTTCTCCTCAAATTGCATCGAGTTGAACCACTCACATCTATACTATTATAAAAAGAAAGATGTTTTTGTCTCACAAGTGGCGGTTATTTATGTAATTTTATAAAATTTGCCCGTCAATTTTATGTAAAATAAATAGAGATGTGTAAAATTGTGGCTAAAATTGAAAATCCACATGAAATTGATTCAATTCGGTTACCGAATTTTGATGTGTCAATTTTACCCTTTTAAGTAGTAAACACATTCAATAAATAAACAAATAAAAAGGTCAATATTGTAATATTACATTCAATTTAACAAACTCATGTTCTCAAACAACAAACCACTTTCTCTAATTACAATTATTTGGTATTATGTTTTTGGTTTATTCTTTATCATGTAATTTTATTTCATATTATTATTTTATTTTTTAATTATTACAATTTAATAAATTATTTCAAATAATTCTCAAAAAAATATTCTTATTAAAGAAATTTAATAATATATTTATATTTTCATTCTAAAAAAATATTTAACTACTAAATTGAAATATATATTTTTTTAGATTTTGCACACACATAGAGTGTGCGGTGTTGCTAGTATATTAAATATATATAAATTTATCTATTTTTAACTTAAACTCTTCAATATATAAGATAAATTCACTAATCACATTTGAAATTATTTCCAATTTTATTAGTTATTGCTTTAACCATTCAACATTTCAAATACATTTAACAATTCATTATTAAATTATGCATGAACTAAAACTTTAGTATGTTATATTCGTCAAAATCTTAAGAAGTTGCATGGTAAAATTAATATTATTGATTGAGCTTGATTTAAATACGCAAAGTCGTAATATATTTATTAGTTTTATGGTTCAAATACATTTAATCTTTATACTTTTTATTTATATAAAATTTATTTTCATACATTAAATTTTTAATATTAATTTTAAATATTTTATTGATATTAGAAGATGATATTGTTCTTACTTTTGTCTAATTATTTCTTTTTCTTTTTAAAAAGCCCCAAAATGCATCGAATCGAAAACCACACTTTCAATTTTAATTTAAAAAATCATAATTTAAAATATATTTTAATATAAACTGTATATGATAATTTGATTTTAAATATGTTCAAAAAATCAAAGTCGACCCGCAATCACCCCTAGTTGCCACGTTGAGGGTTCCCTCGGCTGAAAATTGTGGGGTATAAATTATAATTAATATTGATATTGATGGGCTGTGAAGTAATTAAACAATCTAATTCAAACTAGCTAAAAATACTGGACCCGCCATCCGGCCGTTGGGGTGGGTTGTAATTTCCGGGACCACCCTTGATTAGGTAACGGGCTCGACGGTAATATTGGCCTTTCCATAGTATACCAAACTAGGGCTTTGAATTGACCATATTTTAATTTGAGTTCAATCCAAATTTTAACATTTTTGATTGATTAAAATATTTAATAGATAAGATTCGATTGCACCAACTACCAGTTGGTCTAATAAGATGAAACGCTAGATCGCTTAAGCAAGGTCAAATGTTTGAACCTTGGCATTGTGAATGGAGCAATTGGGTTGGGAGGGTCGCCACATAATGGGCCTCTACAGTACCCAATCCGGATTAATCGGCCATTGAGCCGGAACCGGATGGATAAAACCAAAAAAAAAAAAAAACAAAAAGATTTGATTGTAAATATTCATAATTTGAAATAAATAGATAGAATAAGAACTCAAGCAATTCAATCCGCTAAAGATTCGGATCTGAATTTTAATGATACTTTTTATTACATTAATAATCTTATGCATATAATGTTCACAAAGAAGTTTAAATAGAATGTTATATATAAATCATTATACTATTTTTTATTCTTCAATGTAATTTTTAACAAAATAATGTATATTTTTTATAAATATTTTAAAATAATATTCTACTTAATTAAATTTTATTTTTTACACCTGAAATTTTTATGTTTTATTAATTGGTTACTTTATTTTAAAGCTTTAACTTTTATTAATTGTTAATTGAATCGGACTTTTTATCAAGTTTCATAAATTTTATTGGATTCAAACTCAATAGTAATGAATGTAAGTTCAATAGGATTCAGACGGATTCGGATATCAAGAAAGCTTGTCAGATTCCGATTCGAATTTTTTAAATTCAATCTAAATCTAGCCCATTGACAGCCCTACACCAAACAAGTTAATGCCCTGAATATCTATTCAATAACTCGCGTTAATCCCTCCCAAATGGCCTCTAAGTGTTACCCCGACCCATTTGATTTTTTTTTTAACATTTTTTTTTCAAAATAATTTATTAAATCATAAAATCATAATCAAGTTTGACTAATTAAGATTACAACATTAGTATAATTTTCATTATAAAGTATCAATTATATTACATAATTAATTATATTATTATTACTCGTGCATTTTTTTTCCTTAAAAATATCATTTTTTTTTCATTCAATAGTTTTTCTTCAACACTAATTATTAGTTTAGGAGTTTGTCCATCACAATCAAGTATTCTATTCATGTTTTACTAGTCTAAAACAGTCACAAAAATTATTTTAATTATTTCATCAAATGATGTTAGGCAACGAAAATTGTAAAAGTTTTTTTAATATATATATACTTTTTTTCATGCTCCAGTTTTAAAATTGAAAGGTTAAAATTATTTGTAGTGCTTATTCACAGAAGATCGTTGATTAACATTCATTTTTTTTACAGTTATTACTCATTAGTTGCAATAAAAGTCTACACTTTTTTAATGAAAATAATTCAAGAGATATAATAGGTTAAAAATCTATTTTCAAATTAGTAAATATCAAAAAGATGAAAAATGAAATCTAGTAACTATGATAATCAATTATAATATTTAAATTTATCGACACTATTTTATTTTATTTTATTTATGTTTTTTAATGACTCTATTCGCTAATAAGTTCTTCTTTGAATTTCTTGTTTTCTTTCTTTCTATTTTTTTTAAAGAGATATTTTGAGATAGTACTTAAATATTTATTTAAAAAAGAAATCAAGGTATAATAGTATTTTTTTTGTTAGTAAAAGATGAATTGCATAATTTTACAAACTAAAAAGGAGATTTATAAAAAATTAATCAAAAATATGGAAAAATTAATTATTAAGTGAAGAATTGTTATTTGGAAGAAAATACAATGGGATGAGTAATATGAATATGATTTACCTTACAAGTTACAATTGCCATTTTATTAATTTATAAAATTTAACAATCCCTTCTCCTTAATTAGTGAAAAGTTGTTCCCTCTTCAATCATTTTGAAAGATACTAACACCCTTAAACATATTTTTCCTATAATATATATATATATATATATATATATATATATATATATGAGTTCAACATCTTGGATTCTCATTATTATTTGATGCCAAATAGTATCAAACAGATTAGTCCTAATTTTTCTTTTTCACATTGTAATTATTGGATCATGGGATATGAAGTGGGATTGGCCTGTGTAAGGTCCGGATAACAGCTTTGAATTTTCTTTTATTTAAGAATACGTCTTAATCATTATATTTAAATTTTAAATATACCAAGTACATATATATATATATTAGGATTTTTTTTTGATTTTTTTATATTCCAAGTAGTTTTGCGTTTGGATACAATAATTAAAAGTACTTTTATTTGAAATTATTATGGAATAACTTTTAAAAAAATCAGTTGGATTTCTTTATTGTCTGACTTCAATTTTTTTATTTTTTTGCTCTGAAATATTTTTATTTCGAAAAATAAGTATTTTTTCTTAATTAAAAAAACGTCCATCCGAATCGACTCTCAACCTGAAAATTTAAAAAATCTTACATGCTCTCCAAATTTAAACACAAATTGCTCCTCTTTTATTAGGAGTCAATTTCCAAATTAGCGGGACACATGGAAGTGGTATTTCATTTCCTTGTAGAAGCATTAAGCACGTTCTTCTGTCAATTCCATCTGAAAAACAATAAATAGATAAATAACTTACCTAAAATTTGGCACCTTTTGACTTTAGAGAATAAATCGAAAATTCTTGTATGAAATTCGGTGTATGGATCTCATATATGGATCAAACGATTGAGATTGTATTATTTTTTTATATATTGATTTTTTTAAAAGTGAATGAATGATGTGATGCAATTTAAATTGTTTAGTGCATATGTGGCACTCCAATTGTACCAATTGCATATATAGTAGAATTTCACATCAAAGCACATGGATTGATGTCTCGGTATATGTTTACTCTTCTAATTTCATTTTTCCTCGGGAAAATTTATAATATATGAAGGGGGTCTTTTGATTAAGTTCTGTGTAAATCTTGACTGAACCCAAATTTTAGATATTTTTGAATTATTTTAATTCTACAAAAAGATATTCTATTGGTTAATGACGGCTAAATTTGGGAAAGTAACCAGAAGAGAGAGATTAATTAATGGGCTTTCATAATTTTAGGCAAGTAATAGAAATAAGTAATTGAGTGAAGTTTGACTTAAGGAAAATTTTTGTCTAGACCCAACTTGACCGCACCCAATCAATCATTTAACAAGTGTTAATACACTTGTTATGTGATTGACCACTCTTCTTAAATTGTACACCAATTACATGACAAGTGTAAAATACTCACCATGTGATTAGTTTCGGTGTGACCGAATCTGATACGGGTAAAAAAATTCCTTGACTTCAAGGAAGTAATTGATATGTTATAGGAAATCAATTATGGATCGACAAAAATATAGATTAGATTTTCCGTATGACTTTTACAATAGTTTGGTTCATCAAGGCTTTGGTGAGCTGCTTGAATGCGATTTGAGTTGATCGAGAAGGATTCAACATAGACTTTTTAACGCCCAAACTAAGTCAAAGAATATATGTAATAAAAAGTTAAAAGAAAAGCAATCTAAATATAGCGTTGGGACGTCATGCATTGTCAATTGGGCATGTTACTTGGCATAATCCTATTGCCTTGTTATCATAAGTTGCATTTGTAATATTTATAGCATTGAGGCTAGTGGGATATTACTTGGCATAATCCATTGTCTTTCTTATCATAAATTGCATGACTTGAATTAATTGGACTCTACAGAGGGTTTCATGCATTGTCAAGCTATTAACTAGGGATAGAGCCGGGGTTGCAGAGAGCGGTCGTCTCCCTCAAGTTCATATCGAGTTAGAATTTATATGTATTTTTATGTAAAATTTGAATTTCTACCCCTTCCTCTAAATCACAAAACTAAATTCCTTTGATATTTTGTAGAAATTTGATCTCTCTCCCTCAAATAAGAATTTCTGACTCCTTCCCTCCTTTTAACATCAGTAATATTGGGCTTTCCCATGTAATTTAATTGGCCGAGTAATATTTTACCCCTATCAATAACAAAACAAAACAAACCAAAATAAAAATGCAAATAAAACAAAGTTAATAATGGGATATGAAACAATTTATTATTTAAAAAAAAAAATGGTGGAGAAACAAATATTGTTGCTGTCGGTGCAACAAAAATTTGTGCAAGGAGAGGAGCCCACTTTGAGTTGTGGAGCCCAAACTATGACATCGCCATTTGTCACTTATCAGTTATCACTTATCACCAACGCTTTGTTTTTGTTTAAAGAAACATTTATTAGTACATGTTTTGTGAATTAAACAACAAAAATGAAAGAAGATTAACCGTATCAAACAGCAATATTCATAGCAGAATGCCAAAGATGTAGGCAAACAGATATGTAACCAAAAAAAAAAAAAAAAAAAAAAGAACGTATGGCGAAATGGAATAAAATTACAATTTACACATTTCTTTAATTAAAAATAATAAGTAATACCTGTTATTTTTGTTTAATGATTTCCTCGTTAACGAAAAATAATATAATTTATGAATAATTATGACATTGATATAACAGATGTGTAGCTTACTAGATTATATGCTAATCCAAATTAACTAAAGTGATCTGATAAAGAAACAAAAGAAATAAGAGAGAAGAATGAATATATATATATATATATATATATATATATTGCTGAAAATGATAGAGAATATTCACACTAGAGTAGAATAAGCAATATATTTTATGAATTTACATTAACAGAAGCACAAGAAAAGTTTTCTACAAGTTTGCCTAAACAAGAAGAGAAATCATGGAATAGATTATTAATCTGTAAACAAAGCCAATCGAGTGTTATTACAAAATTATGTGAGTTTTGTTTTAATATTTTCACAATTTAAATTTGTAATTAGTGAAAAATGTACAAAATGTAAAGAAAATTAAATTAAAAATTTGTTGGAGTCTCTTTGTGTAGAGAGGTAAGTGCCTTTTTGTATATGTTTTTAATTCTTGTCTTATAACATCTTTAAACATTTTATTCTTAATCTTACAGGAGGAGCAGTTAAAAAAGCCTTGTCTTAGCAGTGAATTCCATCGGAATTGTTTTATGTGGAAAACTGATAAGGGTCTAGATAAGAAAGTTGGTACATGGATTCACTCGAAGCCACAACATGTTATGATAAGTTAGGTTTGTATATTATATGCAAATTTTGACATTAAAGTGCTAACATAGTCGAATTTATAATTGCAGGACACACATGAGAGTCTGGTGGAGAGTTACTGGGAGGTCTGAGATGCTGACTTATCAGACCCCTCGACATAGGACATTGTAAACGAGTTGTTCAATAAGGCAGTCGGTCAACCTAACAAAAAGGGGTTGCAGACATGAGAAAAACTGTCAGTTGAGAACGATGACCTATTACCATGGCTATTTGATGCCTGGAAGTTCTTCCTCCCAGTCCGACTCGACAGCATTGCAGTTGTAGGAATAAGTCACTAGATTAGAGAGCAAAATGGTGGATCATAGCACATAGATGATGCAAAATGATGCAACAGATGTTCACAATAATGTCTCAGAACTCAGTGAACAACTCACAACAGCACAACCAAGCCCCTCAACCACCCCCGTACAGTGCCGACTCTGACAACGATGCTGGTGGCACAACTGATGAGGATAATTATGATTAGTGTGAATTTTGATTTGAAACAATTTGGTTTTAATTATGTTACTAATTTATTGGAGTATGTTATTTATAAATTTAGATAAATAATTGGTGTATTGGTATGTTTAAATTTTAATTCATGTTGTTGTATTCATATAAATTGTTGTACTGCTACATTTTAAATTTTAATTATAATCTTTCGTGTTCGTAAATTTTCAATATTTGACGCTATCTGCGTATATAACAAGAAAAAAAAAATATAAATAAAATGGAATTTTGAAAATTTTAAACAAAATCAGCATAATATTCCACTGAAATATTAATTATTTAAAAAAAGAAAAAAATTTCAATGGAATTTTCTTCGAAATTGGAAAAATTAAAAAAGGAAAAAAATTCAAAATTTCTATCAAAATATTAATGATTAAAAAAAAGGAAAAAAAAACATTTTGGCGAAACATCAGAAAAATTTAAAAAATAATAAATATTAGCCGCTGGAAGTCAACCAGAAACCCTCCGAAATGTAGCCACCAATAGTCCGCTGAAATATGAAAAACGACGAAAGTTTCTTCAGTGGAATAAGTCTGCCGAAATTCCACTGAAAAATTCGCAAAAATTACCCTTTTTTCTTGTGGTTGTACACAAAATGCAATGGAAGGAAAATCTATTTTTTTTCTTTTTTTTAATAGATATATTACAATCAATCAATTATATCAATGGTCCATTATAATTATTACGTTATATGCCAAATTAAGAACAAACTATTACAATTGAATATCATCAAATGATAACTAACGCAAACTACTATGTAGTAGGAAGAAACTTGTATTAAACTAGAAAAATACCTGCATTCATGGGAAATCGTAACTGCAACCTTAAGGTTATAGGGCATCAATAAAACTGTGTTTTTAAAAACTTGCACACGTCCCCCGCTATTAAGTTAGAACTAACAGTGTTAAATTTTTTTGTGAAATACCCATTATACCCTATTATTATAGGCCATTAGATCTTTAACATAGAAAATGAACGGTTCGAATTGATCCTTGACTATATATACATATATATATATAATATGAAAAAAGAAAATTTTTATTGGCATTCCAAAATTGTTATTGACACTCATTTTTACTCTTTTTATTGAAAAATTGACTAAAACACCCATTTATTTTAAAATATGATTTGATACACTGTACTCCCTCAACCATATGTTATGTTTCATTACTCCTCTTAAATATCAAATGCAACTTATATGCCATGTAATTAAAAAATTAGTCAAAATTGTCCTTACACCACTCATATTTATACAAATTTATTTATTTTTTGCACCAAAGGTGTGTGCGTTTCACTTTTCGTTATCTGGATAAAAAATGCAATATTTTCAGAAATATGGGTCCCCCCCCACCCCCCATTTTTCAACTGTAGAGGATATTTAACATTTCGTTGAAACTACAGGGGGAAATATGGAATTAACCCTTTATGCAATTACCTGATATCTTCAATAGGTCAAAGTTGAGAAAATTTTAATTTTCTTTCCTCATGTTTATATCAATTTCGATTTTAGTCTCTCACAAATTCACACTATTATTATATTTAGTCCCTCTGTTACATGATAGGATCAAATCTTATCCTACCATCAATTTTTCTATTAAAACACTTAGGTTAAATGCATTTTGCTCCCCCTAAAATAAGCAAGTAGCAGCAAAATCTCCTAAAAAGAAAAACAACCAAAAAGCCCCCTTGAAATACAAAATAGTATACATATTGATGAGTCAAATGCCATTTCACCATGCCACGTCATCACAATCTCCCAAACGTCACTAATCTGCTAAGTGTGGAATTGCTGCCCTCGAATCTGTCAAGGCCCTCGAAAGGGCACACCTACACACGCCAGCCTCGTTCCCCTTACAAAATCCTGCACAGGTTAGCAAGGGTGCCCTCGAAGGGAGAACTTGCCCTCGATGGCACTCTTATCGAGGGCCAAATCCCATTGCTAAGAAATTTTGGCGGGACAAATACAGCTGGAGATTACTGACAGACGCAGCCCGCTGCCACCTACTGCATCACGTTGGCACATGGGTCCATCCCATCAGACGTGGGCGCATTAAATGCCAAGTCATAAATACAATCCTTGGTCATAAATGCCCAAGATATCCCTTAAATGCCGGGTATGACCCCTCATTAATTATGAGTGAGGATAGCCGCCAAAAGATTGGGAAAAGGGGGACAAAAGGCACTTATTATAACAGTTACAGGGCTGAGGGTGACCGGATCCCACCAACCATGTCACCTCAGGCTCCTCACTCTCATATAAAAGCTCCACACGGCTCTCCACTCAAGGGTAAGAAAGATTCTTTGCCTTACAAGCCAAGATAATATCACTACTGTTCATCTTCTTCTTGAACCCACCACTGACTTGAGCATCGGAGAGCCTACGCCGGGGCAAAACCGGCTAGTCTCACGTGCGCTTCTCCCTCTTTAGCAGGTGGGCCACCAGCAAATACTATTACGAAAGTGCGCAGTACTCGGACATGTGGACCAACCAAATCCGGACCGCATCATTTGGCGCTAGAAGGAGGGCCTAATCCTGTTCAAGAGGTGATTTTTTTTCAAGCAAAGAAGAATGGTGAACACCTGGCGAACTCATATGTCCGTCACATCGGAGAGGAGCCACCGCGACCCTCCCGAAGTGACTCAACGGGCAGAGGAGGCCGTCAACGTCATAAACAGAGGAAAGGAACCTGCTGCGCCCGCACTACCCGCTGGGCTGGGGGCAGGACCCTCTCATGATCCCGCACCAGCTCAAGCCGCAGGGACGCAACAGGTTGAGCATACGGTCACCCTCCCCATCAGCCGGGTCAGACAGCTGTTGGGGGCCTGCGATGACCAAACCCTGGTTCGGTTACTATCCGGGGGGCTATCGCCATCCCCTAATGAGGTAGGGCCCCCAGCCGTATCTCGCCGTCGCGAAGCATCATGAGCCCCACCGGAGCCAGTCCCCACGTGAAGGGAGTCATAGACACAACCCCAGGGAAGAGGTCGCTGAATTAGGTAATGTAGCCACTCGAAGGGTCCTCCTGGCCGAAACGCCATGGATGCACCCGCTGGCATTGTCCGCGCCCTCGAAGGGGGGAGGAGCCGAAAGAGCTTGGCCCGCATGCGCCATCAGGTCAGCGACCTACAAGATGAGATAGATCGCATGTCCAGGCGTCACGAAGGAGATAGAAGCGTAAGGGTGGAAGCAACGCGACAGCTGCCTCCTTACAACCACCGATTGGAGAGATCTCCATTTATTTTGGAAATAGCCGAGTCCCGGTTGGCCCCGGATGAACGCATGCCCACCAGCCTACCCCGTTATGACGGTACTACGGACCCGCTGGAGCACCTGACTCATTATGAGGACGTAGTAGGGGTGGCAACCGGCAACCTCCATGTATGGGCCCGTCTCTTTTCTACCACCCTCCAAGGGATCGCCCTTACATGGCTTAAGAAGATGGAGCCATAATCCATCTCCTCCTATGAAGAACTAGCGGACACATTTTTGAGCCATTTCGCTGCCAAAATGTCTACTAAGTTGTCCCATACTCATTTGTATGGAGTAGTCCAGAAAGAAGATGAGAGCCTGCGTGCTTTCATGGAACGATTTAACAATGAGCTCCTCAAAGTGGAAGATGTGGGGGTCGAGTTTGTTCAGGCATGCGCTGTATCAGGCCCTAAAGAATGAGAAGTGTGCGGAGGCCATTATTATGCAGGCCCCCCGCACCATAGCCGGGATTCAGCAGCTGGCCTCCAAGTACATGGAGGTTGAGGAGCTCAACCTCATAAAGCACCTGCCCAAGACTAAAGGAGAAGGTAGCACCAAACCCCGGGAAGACAAATCAAGGGGCAAGGAAAGGAAGGAGGTGGTCAGGAAGTACAAAGAGTATTCTCCCCTTATCAAGACCCCAGCTGAGATTTTTTCACTTCTCGGGAGCCACGCGTTTTCAACGCCTAAAAGGATGCCCGAGGGGAGGAAAGCCCGGAGGAGTGGAAAATACTATGCCTACCACCGACAACCTGGGCACAATACAGAGGATTGCTATAACCTACAAGACGAGATCGAGGCCCTGATCCGTGGTGGAAAGCTCCAGGAATTTGTTAAGAAGCTGGAGTATTATGACCGCCAGGCCTCCCCGATCCATCGAGATCGGTCGAGGTCACCTAGAAAGGCGAGCCGTCAAAAGCATCCGGAAACTTCAAAAAGGGCTGGCAAGAGGCCCCTGAGCAACAATCACCCCACAAAGGGCACGATCCTCATGATCGCGGGAGGACCCGCCTGGGGTGATACCAGATCCTCTCGAAAGAAAGTTGGCAGGAAGCTCCGGTATGACCGGTTTGCCCTCGAGGATCCGGATTACCCCCAGCAGGTTAATGCTATCGAGGGATGCTCGATCGAGTTTACCGAAAATGACAGGATCCCTGTCCAGAGCCCAGAAGGTCTGATCGAGCAACCCGACTATCCTATGGTGGTAACGGCTGACGTAGCTAACTTCGCTGTTACCAAAACTCTGATCGACAACGGAAGCTCAGCCAATGTCGTATTCTACTCGACCTTGAAAAAGATGGACATGGGAAAGATGGACTTGGAGCCGGTTAAGACGCCCCTGGTAGGCTTTGGGGGATCCCAGATTCACCCTCTGGGGCAAATCAAATTGCCAACATCCCTCGGCAAAGTGCCCCACCGACGGACCTTGATGGTGAACTACCTAGTGGTGGACTCCCCCTTCGCCTATAATTTAATTTTGGGCAGATCGGCGCTTAATGCATTCCGAGCAGTGGTATCGACTTACCACCTCATGATGAAGTTCCCCACTGAGACCGGGATTGGACAGGTGAGATGCGATGTAGTTGACGCATGGACCTGCTACTCGGTCTCCCTTGGGATGAAGCCTGGGTCCTCGAAAAGGAAATCACCCGAGGCCAGCTCGGATAGCGACTCTGGATGAGCAGAACTGCCTCCGACGAAAACGAGGAAGCTCGAAGACAGCAGGATCGAGCCCACCGGAGAATTTAAGACCATTGAGTTGGAGCCCGGTAACCCCGAGAAAACGACCAAGATAGGGGCTCAACTCGACGGAGCTAAGGAAATGATGCTTGTTCACTTCTTGAGAGAGAACAAGGACGTGTTTGCATGGCAGCCCTCGGATTTCCCTGGGATAAGCCCTGAGGTCATTGTGCACCGATTGAATGTGGATCCCACCTTCAAGCCTGTTAAACAGAAGAAGAGGGTCTTCGGGGCCGAAAGAAACAAGATTATCGAGGGGGAGGTGAACAAGTTATTGAAGGCCGGCTATATCATGCCTATATACTTCCCGGAGTGGCTGTGCAACGTGGTAGTGGTCCCAAAAGAGCAAGGAAAGTGGAGGATGTGCAATGACTTCACGGACCTCAACAAGGCATGCCCAAAGGACCCCTACCCACTCCCTCGAATCGATCAGCTTGTCGACTCGACGGCAGGCTGCGAAATGATGAGTATGATGGATGCCTATCAAGGGTACTATCAGATCTCTATGGCCCCGGAAGACCAATCCAAGACTTCGTTTGTGGTAGAGATGGGGGTCTACTGTTTCCTGGTTATGCCATTCGGCCTCAAGAATGCGGGGGCGACCTATCAGAGGTTAGTGAATCTCATCTTTAAAGAGTTGATAGGATGGATTGTCGAAGTGTACGTGGACGACATGATCGTTAAGAGTCCGGAGGAGAGGGACCACCTCGAACATCTTAAAGAGGTCTTTCAAGTACTAAGAGAATTTGGTTTAAAACTCAACCCCTCGAAATGCACATTTGGAGTTCGAGGGGGGAAGTTCCTAGGTTATATGGTCAGCGAGAGGGGCATCGAGGCCAATCCAGAGAAAATCGAGGCATTGCAAAAAATCGGGTCTCCCAAATCAATTAAGGACGTCCAGAGGCTCTGTGGCCGGATTGTATCGCTGAATAGATTCATATCTCGGTCGGCGGACCGGAACCTCCTCTTCGTCAAAAAGCTGAGGAAAGTTCCTGATTTTCAGTGGACCCCCGAATGTGAGCAAGCCCTGCGCGAGCTCAAGGAATATCTGGCCACGCCGCCTCTACTAGCAAAACCGAGTCCCGGAGAAAAGCTGTATGTGTATCTCGCTGTATCTCCGGAAGCGGTCAGCTCAGTAATTGTGGTAATAAGGGATCGGAAGCACATACCGGTATATTATCTCAGCAAAGTGTTGCAAGGGCCAGAAAAGAACTACCTGGAGATAGAGAAATTTGCATTGGCCCTCATCCACTCCGCAAGGAAGCTGAGGCAATACTTCCAGTCACATTCTATGGTAGTGCTTACCGATCAACCTCTCCGGCAGGTCATCTCAAAGCCTAACACGTCGGGCCGGCTTATCAAGTGGGCTATAGAGCTCGGGGAATTCGATATATCATATCAGCCCAGAACCGCCATCCAAGCCCAAGTGCTGGCTGATTTCCTCCTCGAAAGAGTGGGACTGCCGGAAGAGAGTCCACCTGACATCGACCCATGGCTCCTGCATGTAGATGGGTCATCCACCACGCAAGGAGGGGGGGCTGGGATCACTTTACAGAGCCCCGAAGGTGATGTGGTGGAATTCGCAATCAGGCTCAATTTCCCTGTCACAAACAATGAAGCAGAATATGAGGCCCTCATAGCGGGCCTCGAATTGGCAGTTCGAGAAGGAGTATCCCATATCCGAGCCTTTACCGATTCTCAATTAGTCTCCTATCAGATTGGGGGAGTATACGAAGCCCGGGATGCTATGATGACAAAGTACCTCGAACATGTTACCAAAATGAAGGAAAGTTTCAAATCTTTCACTTTGGAGCAGATCCCGAGGGAAGAAAATGAGCGTGCGGGACGCGCTGTCTAAATTTGCAAGTGCCCTGAAAGGCACGAGGGATCATGTAGTCAGATTTCAGACTCTCGACACTTCTGTAATCCGCAAGGGGAGCGCCTCGATCATGCCCATCCAGCCCCTCGAACCCAGTTGGCAGGATGAAATCCGCGCTTTCTTATCGGGGGAAAAGATATTTGACCAAAACCAATCGAGGAGATTAAGAAGGCAGTAGTGCGAGATATGCTTTGGACAGTGAGGGAAGGTTATTTCGGAAATCTTTTCTGGGACCCCCGCTCAGATGTCTCCTCCCCTCGGAGGCCCGAGAGGTGATGCAGTCTATTCACGAGGGAAGTTGTGGGAATCATGCGGGAGGAAGGTCATTATCCAAAAAGATTATGAGAAGCGGCTTTTACTGGCCAACCATTCTACGGGATGCATTTGATTACACCCGGAAATGCCCGAAGTGCCAACTTTATGCCAACCTTCCTCACAAATCGGTGGCCGAGATGGTGAATGTGGAGATTTCGTGGCCCTTTGATAAATGGGGAATCGATGTAGTTGGACCTTTCCCTATGGGAAAAGGCCAAAGAAAATTTGCTATAGTGGCCGTGGAATACTTCACTAAGTGGGTCGAGGCGGAAGCTGTTCCTAAAATAACCGATGCCTCGATCCGATCCTTCATATGGAAGAATATTATCTGTCGTTTTGGGGTCCCTCAAGTGCTGATATCAGATAATGGTACCCAGTTTCAAAGTCGAGCCACAATGGAATGGTGTCAGAGCCATGGCATCGAGCAACGGTTCACATCCGTGGGGAATCCCCAAGCCAATGGCCAAGTGGAGGTAACCAACCGCATCATTCTCCAAAACCTTAAAACTGTGTTGGGTGTTCTCAAGGGAGAATGGGCGGATGAATTGCCGGGGGTCTTGTGGGCTTATCGCACCACCCCTCGAGCAGCGACGGCAGACTCCCCGTATGCCTTGGTGTATGGGTCCGAGGTGGTCATTCTAGCGGAAATATTGCACGACACCGCCAGAGTTGCATACTTTGAGAAGTCCAGGAATGAGGAGAACCGAGCCTCGAAGCTAAATTTGCTCGAGGAAAGACGAGGTGCTGCCTGGTCGAGGATGCAAAGATATCGAGCCTCGATGGCCCGAGCATATAATAAAGGAGTACGCCCCAGAAATTTCCAACTTGGCGACTTGGTCCTGAAAAAGGTTGAAGTATCCAAGCACGTGGGAAAATTAGACCCTAACTGGGAGGGGCCTTACAAAGTTGTGAAGGTTTCAAAAAATAATGCGTACCGGCTCGAGGACATGGAAGGAAGGGAACTACCTCGACCATGGAATGCTGCGAATCTCAGAAAATTTTATGTATAAGATAAGTTTGCTCGATCCCTCCTCGATAGTTGTTAGAAAATTGTGTCGAGGATGCTTGTTGTCTCGAGGAAAATGTAAAAATGTTAAATAAAAATCACTTTCCTCTTAATTACCTTTGAATTGTTCGCACTTTTATTATTAAGCCTCAATGAAGTATAGTTTGGCGCGATGATAAAACTCCCGTGTCCCTCGATTCCACTTATGATTTGACCAATTTCATTTTACTTCATATAGAAGGGACAACGCCCCTCGATTTCATCAAAGCATCATTTAACTACAAAAATAAGAAATAAAGAACAGTAATATGAATTTGAAAGCTAATCCTTATATTTAACAGGGGAAGCCTCGAATGGGCCATTTCATTAAGGAAGCCCGAGGGCAAAAAAGTTACAAGGACAAGCGGGTAAAAAACAAAAAGGGGGAAAGACCACAAAATGGGATGGGGGGATTATTGGGCCTAGTCGCTAAGTTCGATAGGCCTATCCTCCTGACCCTCTTCGCCCCCGTCACCGGCAAACGCCCCCGCTCCGTCCTCTCCATCTTCGTCCTCGGGGTCATTGAAAGTACTAGGCTCGACCATTCGTTCCTTCCAGGTCTCGGGAGACGGTGCGGAAGGCATTTGAACGTCCTCTTCCCCCGATGACTCGCCCTTTGCAGTCTCCGGTGGTGGAATTTCGAGGCGGCGGAAGGCAAAGTTGAATTCGCTTCCTTGGAAGTCGAACTCTTTGGATTTCCCCGTCGAGGGCGAAGCCTCATCCACCGGCGCCCCGCTGCGGTCAAAGGAGAGCCCAACTGACTCTCGATCGAAGTCCTCTCTTAATTCACCTCGAATTTGGAGCTGATCGAGGACTAGTTCTATGGCCTCCGCAGAATCTTGGAAACCAAGGTACGTCCTGATGTAGTCGAACGCCTCGCTCACGAAGAATCTCGAGAAGGCCCGCTTGACCCTCTTATGGCGTCGTGCGGGGAATATCCACTCAGCCCTCTGCAGCCCCGCCTTAACGCCCTCGCTATAGTTATGATGAGCCTTGGCCTCCACCTCGGCAACCCTGTTGTTGACCACCTCGAGGCGCTCTTTGGCGAAGTCGCGAGCCATTTCGGCCTGCTCGCACAATTCCCGTGTGTCCTCCCAAGCTTTGGCCGTGCGCTTAACTTCGTCGTCTAGACCCGCACACCTCTTCTCGAGCTCTGCGATGCGAGTCTGGGCGGATTCAAGGAGTTGCTGACTCTCCTGCAACTGCCCTCGAAGAGTATCGTTTGCCGAGGCCAGTTCCCCGGCAAGTACTTCGGCCTCTTCGAGGCGCTTTTCTACCTCAGCCGGCGCCTGTTTATTCTTTTTCTTCTCCTCACGGAGGAGCCTCTTGTACTTGTTCTTCCCCCGCCGGAAGACGCTCGCGCGACGGAGGAAATGGTGAGACAAGGGGGCAACCACCTGTCCATAAGATCGACAAATGAGTAAAGAGTCATTAAAGGAAAGATGAATGAAGTTTTGGGGGCGTATATCCTTACCCCAATTAGAGCGTTGGCCAGATTAGTCTCCAGATCAGCCATGGAGCACTTCAGTAGCGCCCGATAGTCGTTAGGAAACTGAAGACCCCGGAGAAGGGCCAAATTCATCTTCGTATCCATCTCGTTGGCCCCTATCCCAGTGATACGAAGATTGGAGTGGTGTTGCCCGAGGTGAACAGGATTACTGGGCCCCGCGTCAACACATTTGAGGATCTCGTCCTCCTCGTCTGTTTCCGGGGGCTCAGGGCTTGCCACCCTTTTACCTTTCCCCGTGGGGATTGGCTTCTGCTTCTTGGCCCCACGAGCAGCCTCTTCATCCGCCGCCCTCTTTCGAGAGCCCTCAGTGCCTCCTTCACGAATCGAGACACCCGGCAAGACTCTGCGAGGGGCGGCATCCCTAGGACTTGGCCGGGTCGAAGGCGCTGACTGCGTCGTCCCAGTGGGGGGGCTAGCAGAACTCACCCTTACCCGAGGCGAGGCCTCAGTGGGTGCCCCAGTTGATGTTGGCCTTGACGAAGGCCTTGAAGTAGCAGCGGGGGTCGGCGCCCTAGGGGCTGGAGTCGGCACTGTAGCGGGAGCCTCAGGTGGAGGCGTTGCTTGTTCCGAGGGCGGAGCGCTACCCTCATCGCCCAGCGGTGCCCCCTCGGCTAGTGTAATCCCCTCGGCTGATCGAGGAATTTCAGCCTCTGTCTCTTCCGCCCCAACCTCTTGGCTGGAACCCTCTCCAGCCCCAGTATCTTTTCTTGGCTTCCTCGCCTTCTGAGTGACGGGTCTGTGGAACGGCGTCACCCTAGGTCGAGGGGGCTAACTTTGGCCTCTTTGACGATCGAGCCTCGCCAACAATGCCTTACGTGCGTCCATCAGAATTTCTAGAGCTGCAAAAAAGAAAAACTATTATCCTGCTAGAGCCTCGAGAAACATTACAAAACGCAGGAAAAACAAGGGAAAGAAGACTTAGGCCCTAAGGTGGTTCTCGATAAAAGGGTTGACACCGCGTACCGGGACGCTCGCCGGGGCCGGGGTCACCAGTGGCGCTCGAGAGGCGGCGCGCGCGAAGTATGTCCTCGGAGGTCAGATAAATCGCGCACATCCTCCCCATCTTCGCCAAGTCCTCCACTTTCCCCTCGTCAAAGCTTGGCTCCTCGTGGAACTGATTCCGATTAAGTATGGGAGGCTGACGCCAAGTCAAGGACATCCCCAACTGCCCTCGATCCTCCACAAAAACGAACTTCCTCTTCCATCCCGATCCATGGGGGGATTTGAAGCCGTCTAACACCTTCGAGGAGCCAGAACGGGCTGATAAGTACAGGAACCCAGGCCCATCATCTGCTGATTCGCCGGACCCGATCGAACCGACTCGTTCGATCGGAAGAACTCCAAAACATTGGCCGGGCTTGCCTCTTCCTTCAAACACTTCATGATCACCACGAAGGCAATAATGATCATGATGGAATTTGGCACCAATTGACAAGGGCAAACCCCGGTAAACTCCAGCAACCGCCGGACTTTGGGAGGAAAAGGAAGGCGCAATCCCGCCTCGAAGTGATGAAGATTGAGGGCCACACATCCTTCCCTTGGCTCTACCATATTCTCCGTTGGGCCCGGCATATGAATAGGGAACTGGACCCCATATTCTTCCCTGATCTTCTCAACCTCTGCCACGGTGATGTTGCTGGTCATATCCCGAGGGAGGGAGGCTGTTTGAAACCTGCCCATCCCGGCGCCTCATGTTTTTGGGCTTTTTGACGGGGACGCGCTCGATCCTACGTCCCCCCTACTGGGCCCCGACGTCTTCCTCCTAGGGCGGGGGCGAGCATCCTCAGGCGCGTTACCCGGCGCCTCTTCTCTCGTGCCGCCCTCTGACGGCGCCCCGGCGAGCGTAGCTCCTGTGTCCTCGCTAGCGCGACCCGCCCCGGTGCCTGAAACCGACTGGGAGGGGAGGCGAACCTCCCTCTCCGCCGCCAAGTCCTTAGGCGTGGGGTCAGAGTCGTCCAGTGTCTTTCTCTTGGGTCCCATGGCGGCTAGGGTTTTTTACGAAAAAGGAGAAACTTAAGAAGGAAAATGGGATTCACTTGAAATAGCGACGAAAACCTGTAAATGTCGCGAATGTGGTGGAAATCTTTAAACCGGTCGTCCGAATAAGTATAGCAGGCGGGCGAAAAATTGGATTGTGGTGAAACCTGCAACTATTTATAGGTTATATGGGAAATCACCCACCATTATGACACCTCGGGCGCGATGACCCAAAAAGCCTGCAATAATGGCGAGAGAGCACGACCTTTCGCGTGCAAACCCTTCGGCCGCCCAAAATTAATGGCTGGGGACACGACACGTCCCCCCAACTAGGCGCGTGGACGGACAGGCCGAAAAGGTGCGGCTCCCCATGCCCCAATGCCGATTCAAATTCAAAAAATAAAAGGACGCCTGACATCTTGCTCATAAATGCACTCTTGAAGGCTGACGTCCTCGTCACATTCAAGAGTGGGGGGGCTAATGATGAGTCAAATGCCATTTCACCATACCACGTCATCACAATCTCTCAAACGTCACTAATCTGCTAAGTGTGGAATTGCTGCCCTCGAATCTGTCAAGGCCCTCGAAAGGGCACACCTACACACGCCAGCCTCGTTCCCCTTACAAAATCCTGCACAGGTTAGCAAGGGTGCCCTCGAAGGGAGAACTTGCCCTCGATGGCACTCTCATCGAGGGCCAAATCCCATTGCTAAGAAATTTTGGCGGGACAAATACAGCTGGAGATTACTGACAGACGCAACCCGCTGCCACCTACTGCATCACGTTGGCACATGGGTCCATCCCATCAGACGTGGGCGCATTAAATGCCAAGTCATAAATACAATCCTTGGTCATAAATGCCCAAGATATCCCTTAAATGCCGGGTATGACCCCTCATTAATGATGAGTGAGGATAGCCGCCAAAAGATTGGGAAAAAGGGGACAAAGGCACTTATTATAACAGCTACAGGGCTGAGGGTGACCGGATCCCACCAACCATGTCACATCAGGCTCCTCACTCTCATATAAAAGCTCCACACGGCTCTCCACTCAAGGGTAAGAAAGATTCTTTGCCTTACAAGCCAAGATAATATCACTACTGTTCATCTTCTTCTTGAACCCACCACTGACTTGAGCGTCGAAGAGCCTATGCCGGGGCAAAACCGGCTAGCCTCACGTGCGCTTCTCCCTCTTTAGCAGGTGGGCCACCAGCAAATACTATTACGGAAGTGTGCAGTACTCGGACACGTGGACCAACCAAATCCGGACCGCATCACATATATATACATATATAAAAGATAATAAATAAAACACATGTATAAAAAACTCCCAACCCACCCTTCTTTTTTTTTTTTTTTTAATGTGTGGTTACGTGCGTATCTATATATATATATATGTATACATATAATAGTATATATATATATATTATATGCATACATATACTAGTGGGGACTTTTTTTTTTTTTAAATAAATGAAATTCTTATACTATGGTCATATCCAATATGTAATCAATTTTGAGATTTAATAAAGTTTCGATAATCAATTTAATAATGTGTGTTCTGTTCCTTGTTTCTTTTTAGCAGGTGGGATGAGGGTGGTTGGGTGTAGGTGTGGGGTGGGGTTTGGAAAAAAATTATATATAGAGAAAAAGAAAAAATATATATATGTATTTATATATATATAATCAAAAAATTAAGATATATATAGAAATTTTTTGGTGTTATTTTATATATTTTTATATTATTTAATTTTTTATATTATTTTTCTTATATGATATTTTTAGATTAAATTTTATATTTGTAATATCTATTGTGTCTATTATATATATATATATATATATTATGTGTGCATGTATATATATATATATATTATGTGTGCATGTTGTATAAAAGTTGAAAGGGCTCTCTAGCTAGTTTTTTATTTATTTATGGAGGCTTTCAATCATTCATCTATTCATAGAGGGCAAAATGCGTATAATTTGTCAAAACACGTGAAAAGTATGTGACCAATCCGTTAGTTTTTAACAAAAGAGTTAATGAAAGAATCAGATTAGATAAAAAAAAATGTAACGCTAGGAATGAAATGTGATAGTGCAAACTCGTGAGGGACCAAAATTGCAATCAATGTAAACATAAAGGATGAAAAATGAAATTTTCTCATAAAAGTTTTATAATCAAAAAATTTTTTGCAGTCATTGTGCTGTGGTGGTCAAAAATATGGAGACAGTCTGAAAATTATTTGAAAAAATTGATAATTTTTTTTTCAAATTGTCACATCTAGCCTCGTGAGTTTGTTGAACGTGAGAGTTGCCTTGATGCCCATTGAGTAAACTCGAACAACTCGTCTAAAAATTAAAATAGATATCCAATAATTGCACTTGAATTCAAGATGTAGCTCTAATATGTGTAGTGTAGCACGTTGCCCCTTATAGTCGGCTAAATTTATAAGGAATTCATTTTTTTTTTCCTTAATTTTCTAATATGCGGTAGAATGCTACACAATAGAAATGACAAAAATTATCAAGTCCCAAACCTTACTAATAAGTTCATAATTATAGTATTATAGTATTATATACATATAAAGGGGGTAGATCCTTTAATAACTACTTTAGTCTCTCCACTTCTTTAATTTATCACTTTTTTTAAAACTTTATTTCTTCTATTTTCTTTCTTCTTTTCTCATCCCCTACACGTTCTTTTACTTTTATTTTTTAGTATCTCTTATCTCTTCAGTCTTCTCTCTCATGTAACATTATTAAATAATTTTCAACTCTATTATATAATTATTTTTAATCACATGACTTTATCTTATTTTATTTTTATACTTTAAATTATTTTAAATTTAATAAAAGTTAATATAAAAAGATTAATAAATCTTATAATTTGATTTATCATGATTTTTTATATTTTGCTTACGCATAAAGTGTGCCCGTTTGATTAGTAACTTATCATGACATTGAAGTTATATCTCAAAAGTCAATATGGTTTGTTACTCATATTATTGGAGTGGACTTCGAAATTTATAGTCGTTTATTTATTTATGAATAATTATTATCTAACCTACAATACCTAACTGTTTTAAATAAGTGACAAGCAATAATAAATTTTTTTATCTAAATTTTGTGATAAGAATTAAAACAGTAACAATTCGGTCAAACAATTTATGGTTTTCACTTAATTTCAAGTGAAAATGGTTGATATATTTTTTAAAAATCAACTATTTTCGTTCAATTGTTAATTTATCACTTTAGCTAGTCAGCCCCAAAAGAAATGCACAATTATGCCCAGCACCCGGTATTAGTTAACTTTTCTTTCTTTCTCTCTTTCTTTCTTTTTCTTTTTCTTTTTCTTTTTATAAGTCTTTGACATAGCTAAAAAGACTTTTATCTACTTTTCGCTGTCATTCTCTCGTTTGCTCAACATAAGTTCTTTAATTACATAATTTCATTTTATTTTTCTTTTCATTTATATAAAATTAATAAATATATTGAATAATTAAAAAAATATAAAATCATGTAAAATATTGATGAATGTTTAAATCTTACAAGTCAGATCTAAGCACATAATTAATTGCATAATATATATATATATATATATATATTATTTTCTCCTTTTTCTATTTTTATCTCTCTTCTCCCCCCTCTCTCACATTCCTCTTTTTGAAACTTTGTTATCCTATATATTTCTATATATTTTTTAATTAAATTAATTAATTGATTTTAAATTTATATTTTAACTCATCATACATTTAATAAATATATTATAAGTGTTGACATGGAAATTTTAAATTATTTTTCCAGTTATATATTTTATGAGATAATTATTAAAGATTAAATCTCTATTAAATTGAAATTAAAATTTGATATTATCTTATCATTATATGTATATGTCTATTGAAAAAGATAACTATAAAGAACATTTGAATTTATCCCAACTTTCCATTCAACACTTATATAAATGGGTTATAAGTTTATATAAACGTCACCAATCAAAGAAGGAAAAACAATGCAAGAGAATGAGGACATCGGGGAAAAGGAGTAACCGAAAAGGAAGGGGAAGACACCTAGAAAAGTGAAGAAGTCGTATGGAAAAGTTCCCTCCCAATTTCTACAAACTTGAAGAAGGAGAATTGCCAAGTATTTCAACAAGTGTTCTTCGTTAAAGTTTTACAAATCTTTGGAGGCACTCAATAAGCTTTTGAGTTGAAGAAGCCATATGGAAAAGCTCTCTCTTAATTTTTACAAACTTAAAAATTGCTAAGGAGAAGATACTCGGAAAAGGAGGAGAAGAAGTCATATGGAAAAATTCTCTTCCAATTTCTACCAATTTGAAGGAGAATTGCCAAGTATGTTAACAAGTGTTCTTCTAAGTTCTACAAGTCTTCGAGCGCAATCAATAAGCCTTTGAGTCAAAGAAGCCATATGAAAAATCTCTCTCCCAATTTCTACGAACTTGAAGAATGAGAATTGTCAAGTATTTCAATAAGTTTTCTTCAAAATTCTACAAATCTTCGGATGTAGTCAATAAGTTTTTGAATTGACTACGACGTCAAATTCACAAATTTCCAACATGCAGTCAACAAACCTTTGAGTTGATTGCATTTTAGATTCTATAAATTTTCAAGATGCGGTCAACAAGCCTTTGAGGTGACTGCAATGTCAAATTTACAAATCTCCAACTGTGGTCAACAAGCTTTTGAGCCGACAGTATGGTAAAATCCACAAATCTTCAAGATGCGGTCTCCAAACCAAACCGACTGCACATAAGTCTTGCAAATCAAATTCACAAGTTCAAAAAGTCTTTATGTTCAAAAACAAAAATTGGTCAACAGATGTTTTTTCATGCAATCCATTTCATTTCTCTGGTATCCATCCATCAAGTTATCAAACCTCAACCACCTCTTTTACTTGAAAAACACACTTTTTAAGCCATTGAGAAGAATAACATGCAGGAGTCAAGAATCAGGGGATCATATATTATTTTTGTTCAAAATTTAATTGCGAACAATAAATAATAAAAAATACAATATAAATAGTAAAAATAATTAAGAAAGTATATATTTACTAAGAGAATTTAATGAAACATTAACTTCATACTATGGAAATTTAATCATTTAATTATACTATATTTTAATTTTATTTTGCATACGTATTGAATGTGCTCGATACGTTAGTATAAATTAATGACTACTGACATGCCACCTACACACATTCAAAAGTCGAACTCTGGCAATAAATTCCTCACGTCTTCAAAGACCGGATACATATCCATTAGTCAAAAGCGCCTGCATCTGAAAACTGTTTGAACTTATAATTAAACTAGCAACACCGCACACTTTATGTGTGGGCAAAATATAAAAAAAATATATATTTCAATTTAGTACTTAATTTTATATATTTCAATTTAGTACTTAATTTTTTTTAGGATGAAAATATCAATATATTATTAAATTTCTTTTATAAGAATACTTTTTAAAGAATTATTTGAAATAATTTATTAAATTATAATAATTTAAAAATAAAATAATTATATGAAATAAAATTACATAATAAAGAATAAACACAAAAAGAAAAAAAAAACCATGTTATTATAATTAGAGAAAGTGGTTTGTGGGTTGAAAACATAAGTTTTTTTTTAAATTGGATGTAATATTACAATATTGACCTTTTTATTTGCTTATTTATTACATGTGTTTACTAATTAAAAGGATAAATTTGACATATCAAAATTTGGTATCCGAGTTGAATTAATTTCATGTGAATTTTTCAATTTTAGTTCATAATTTTACTTATCTCTTTTTGTTCCACATAAATTGATGGGTAAATTTTATAAAATTACATAATTAACCGTTATTTATTAAATAAAAATAGCTTTTTTTTTATAATAGTACAGATTAATCTTACATTTTTATTCTTGCAAGTATGCTTTGCCCAGTATAAATAATGGAAAAACAGCATACAAGGTTCACACAGTTTTTGAAAAGTAGCAAAAACAAAAACTGCTTCTTTAAAAAGGGAAGCAAAAGTTTTTAAACATTGCTTGGGTGTGTAAAAACTTGAAACCTCTTACCCCATTAGAGAGAGCGAGAGAGGGTGGTGGTGAGGTAGTTCAAACACGCATAGCCTGCTGTTGGGTTTCATTTTGAAACCCGAAATCCCATTTCCAAATTCGGATCTGCTGTGCGGAGCCTCACAAACAAGGCAGTTGGTTTCAACATCCCAATGATCTGATGGTAAGAAAAGTCTTGTCCTGCAAAGATTTATCGTATTTGTCTTTGTCAAATGATTTTTGTGGATTTGTTTGCATTTTTGTTGTGTATTTTGTTTTGGGTACCTTCCAAAGATCTGTGATCGTGAGTTTTCTGCTATCCCATTTGACTATTTGTGTGATCTTGGATAGGATAAAAATAGCTGTAGTTTCCTACCCATTTTTTTGGTGTTACTATGTGAATTTTGAAATAATCTGCAATTGCAAAGGTGAAAGTTGAGAGGAAATCAGAATGGCATTGGGATCTTGTAATAAAACTGTTATTTTGATGACTTTAACTATTTAACATAAGAAGATGTACCAAGCTCTGGTTGACAAGTATCCGGAGAGATCAAGGATTAGGATTCCAGGATGTTTTAGGATTGATTTAACAGGGTCAGTGGGGTTGTGGGAAGCTGTTGCTGATTGACGTCAAGATTGCCATCTTCCGCTGTTGTACATACGGAGCAATATGTATGTTTGACTTGCATCGTTATAGAAATTGCAGGTCATTGCTCAACAATGCTAGAAACATGATTCAGAAATGATCTTTTGATGCTCATAGTTCTTCTTATATCAATTTCTGACTAGTAGGGCAGGATCCATGTAGCTGAGTCATAAACATGTACGGATGAAGTTTTTTCGAGCTGTGTTACATTGAGTTGAATCGCTTTCCCTGGCTCACCATGCATTCAATTCCAAGGTTCCATATTCTCAATGATCTGATCTTATTCAAATTGGAGTAAGTTTCTTGATCATTAATATACTGGCTGGGGGTGGAGGGGACAAGAAATGCTTAGATTCATAGCGGAAGGGTATCTTCACCATTCTTGGCCTTTTGGCAAGGCCTTGGGTTTGTTAGGAGATATCTAAGAAAATGACATTTCATGGTCTAGAAGAAGTTTTGAAGATATAGAATTCATCTATATTTTTCTGGGGAATCTCATTTTAAGCTGCCAAATCAAATGCTACTGTTTTTTTCCTCGTGTTATACATAAATAACTAATGGAGCACAGAAATTATTTCCTTTTCTCTTGTGCTTCTGACTGCAGTTATGTTTATAGTACCGAAGAAATTATATATTTATCTTAATCAAGAGTCACTTAAGTTTGCTCAGGGATTGTGAGGATCCTCATAAAATAGCTAATACTAGAATCTGTCTTTTTGATAGTTATGCAAGTATATTCTAATTAGTTATTAGTTCTTTTCTTTCTTTAAGAAGACTTTTAAGTATGCCCAGAATATTTAAAATGGTCTCCTATTTTGTTATAGCATGTTCCAGAAGAGGTGACCCCAATTGTTTGGATAGCAACTGGTAAGTTCTGCAAATATGGTCTTCAGTAAATTTGCAGATTTATTTTCCTCCGAAGCAACCCGTTCGTCAGCCTCCAAGGCCTCTCCTTTTTCATATAAATCACCTGGATTGCCCCCTATTTCTGGTTCTCTTCATGCTTATAAGTTCTCCAGCCCAGGAAAAAAGAGTACTTTGAGACTCTCCTCATCCCTTCAAGATTTTTCCACTTATCGCCAACTTGATCTAGAGGAAGGTGATCTCGGCGCTGGAGTCCAAAGAATTTCAGGTCATGCATCACCACCATACTTCTTGCAGAAAGAAAATAGTTTATCAAGTTTTTCCAAGGAGAAAGTATCACCAGGGATTTCATCCAGACGGAAGAAGTGTGGGCGAGTTATCTGTGTTTTCCTCATCTTATTGTTGATTACTTGCCTTGCATTTGCTCTCCACTTTATTTACTCAAACTGGTCTAAAGGACATTCCAAGTTCTATGTTGTCCTCGACTGTGGCAGCACTGGGACCCGTGTTTATGTATATCAGGCATCTATTAATCACCAAAAAGATAACAATCTTCCTATTATATTAAAGTCATTGCCAGAAGGTTTCCAGAGGAAATCTGGTTCCAAGAGCGGGCGGGCTTACAACAGAATGGAGACTGAGCCTGGATTTGACAAATTGGTGCGTAATATGACTGGGTTGAGGGATGCAATAAACCCTCTTATTCAATGGGCTGAGAAGCAAATTCCAAGAAATTCACATAAGACGACTTCTCTGTTTCTTTATGCTACAGCTGGAGTGCGCAGGCTACCAAGTTCAGATTCTGAATGGATTCTTAATAATGCTTGGTCGATTCTAAAGACTTCTCGTTTTTCATGCAAAAAGGAGTGGATAAAAATTATCTCCGGTATGGAGGAAGCTTATTATGGATGGATAGCTTTAAATTATCACACTCAGGTCTTGGGGTCCATTCCCAAAAAGGAAACATTATGGTGCACTTGATTTGGGTGGCTCATCACTCCAGGTTACGTTTGAAGGTGAACAAAGTTATAATGATGAAACAAGCTTAAAGCTCAGCATTGGCCCTGTTAACCATCATCTAAGTGCCTATTCTTTAGATGGATATGGACTCAATGATGCATTTGATAAATCTGTTGCTCATCTTCTCAAAAGGCTCCCTCAGATCACTAATGCAGATCTTGTGAGTGGAAAAGTTGAGATTAGTCATCCTTGTTTGCAGTCTGGTTACAAAGAAAAATATACGTGTTCACATTGTTCATCTACTTACCTAGAAAATGGAGGTTCTCCTCTTGGAGGGAAAGGATTGGGTAAAGGAGGAAAGGCTGGATTTTCCGTTGAGCTTGTTGGAGCTCCCAACTGGGCGGAGTGTAGTAGTCTTGCCAAAGTTGCTGTTAATTTGTCTGAATGGTCACCAGGTAATAGTCCAGGAATTGATTGTGAGCTGCATCCTTGTGCGCTTGCAGAAAATCTGCCTCGTCCCAGTGGCCAGTTTTATGCTATGTCTGGCTTCTATGTGGTGTACCGTTTTTTCAACTTGACCCCTGATGCTGCTCTGGATGATGTATTAGAGAAGGGACGTGAATTTTGTGAGAAAACTTGGGATGTTGCTAGGACAAGCGTTGTTCCTCAGCCTTTTATAGAACAATACTGCTTCAGGGCTCCATACGTCGTGCTTCTTTTGAGAGAAGGATTGCACATTACTGATAGCAATGTAATTGTGGGCTCTGGAAGCATCACTTGGACACTAGGGGTTGCTTTGTTTGAAGCTGGAAAAGCATTCTCGTATGTTGGAAAACTTCGCAGCTATGATATAATTCAAGTGAAGATAAATCGGTTTGTTCTTTTTGCCATATTGTTTACTTCACTGTTTATCCTACTTTGCTTGTTGTCATGTGCTGGCTACGGGTGGGTTCCAAAATTCTTTCGGAGGCCATATATCCCACTTTTCGGACATAAGAGTGTAACATCACCGTCCGTTCTCAACATTCCAGCTCCTTTCAGGTTTCAGCGCTGGAGCCGTCCTATCAATACAGGTAAAAACATCTCTTTTGTGACACAGCAAAATTTGTGATGTGCTTTGCACTTTCTTGAAGTTATATCAACTTTTTACACAAGCATACAAAATAAAATGGGTTCTCCTTGATTACTGTATTTCAGGGGATGGAAGGGTTAAGATGCCACTAAGTCCTACAGTTCCCAGCAATCAGGGAAGCCCATTTGACCCCGGACTTGGTTTCAATGGTGGCGGCATCCAGCTCACTGAACTGTCTGGCAATGTAACACACAGTTATTCGTCAGGCAGCTTAGGACAGATGCAATTCGACAACAATGCCCTCGGTTCCTTATGGACCCCCAACAGAAGTCAAATGCGTCTTCAGAGTAGGAGATCACAATCTCGAGAAGACCTCATTTCTTCAATTGCCGAGGCACACACAGTGAAGATCTAATGCGGCTTGCTGGAAATAAATTATCCTAGGTATATTTTCTACCACCACACGGGCATGAGATCAAGAAAATAATCCGCCATTGACAAGGATATAATAATCTGACTGTTCTGCCTTGATTTGGTTCTCCTGTGACGTCTTGTATGATCGTCCGGAGTGGTATGTGACATAGCTTGTTGCTAGTGGCCCTTGAGTACTCATGGGAGAATAGCTGATTGGTGTTTGTGACGCAATTATAAGATTTCGAGTTCTGTAAATTGTCTTAAAGCTCCTTCAACTTGTTGTAAGATATACTTACGACTCTGCCTGTGAAGCTTTAGCTATGGCTGCAGAACATCAGCCTGAGAACTGCGGGACCCCGGTGAGAAAGTTGAGGCGACATTTCTTGGAGGATACATGTACTGTATAATTGAGTCATGGTAAAAGATTCATTTATCAGATGTCCTCCTTGAAGGATTTTGTAATCTCACCCTTCTTTAAATACTGGAATCTTGTAACATTCTAGTCATGTTTCATTTGTATGAAATCTAAGATGGCTCACTGAAGCACTTCTTTGTCAACAATAACTTGAAGGGCTTTAGATGAAGGGATCATAGTGTAATTTTATGTCATGACAGAAGTTATAATGTAAGCTGCCAGATGACATCCATTCTTGAAGATGGTGGGGTTTCTTTTTGTCTTTCTGAAGCTTTAAACACAATCAGCTTGCTACTTCAGGTCAGGAAAACAAGTCCCATCGTTTTATCAGTTAATCAAGCTTTGGCAATTTCATCCATTATTTTTCATTTTCTCTCAATTTGAATACCGCCGTTGACCCACATATTGTTATGAAATTGCTAAAAGACCCAGGCTGGGGGGGCAGGAGCGCCACAACGGAGTGATGGCGCAAGGACAACATCGCCGTCGCCCGTGTTGGCCCAAAAAATACTAGGTGGATCTTAGCAGTTTTATATTTAATACTGGTTTTTCTTTTTAAGAAATTTCACTAAACATACGAGTCAGAAAGTTAACGTTGGTAAACATTGTAACTTTCCCCCACCTATAGCCAAGTAGGAGTTCGTCAGAATGCTTGTTCGATAATCCTTTAGAAGAAGAGATTGTACGACAGCCAATTGAAAAGATCGGAACGAGTAGACATTTAGATCATTGTAGTTAATAATTTTTGTTTATCCTCCAAAGAGTCATACACTGTAAGGTTCCAATTACTTTGTTTTGTGGGAAAAAAAAAACCCACAACGTTGCTCTCTGTACATAAGTTTCAGAGTTCGGTACAACCTTTTCACATGCACCACATTTTCAATAGCAGCATATCCTTCGCTTGAAGCAATGAAATTAACAACCAACACAGCCGAACATGAAATTGATGAAACCTCAACTAGTTGGACCTAGAATCTGTCAAATGACAATGTTGGTGACTAATGTGAAATCACCTTTTTATCTTATACAAGTTGTGAGTTTGATGGGAACGGCAAGCCTATAACGAACACCAGAAGCAGCAGCAAAATTTAATCATGTCAGCAGGGAAGATAACGTTAGAATTGCTCCTCTATCATTGGTCTATAACTCAGCATCCTGGGTTTGTCTAGCATTGGCCGGGAAAACCCAACTCAATAATTGCCAAAACTTACTGATTGGGACTGTTTGCTTTGATTTTTCTGATACCATGCTGCAGAGAGCATTGTAGTCGTGCTTTAAATGCGGAGCAACTACTTTTTCCTGAGAGAACCAAGGTTGAATTTTTGGTCAAGCAATTTAACAATCATTACTTTTAGACTGAATTTCAAAATATCAAGACAAAACGAGCATACCTTAAACACCTCAAAAGGGCAAAAGTCAGAATTTCCGCAACCCTATACACACAGTGAAATGCATCATGCAAAAGCTTGAAGCAATACAGGCAAGAAGCACTTAGAGTTTCTTGAGGGGAGATAGATAGCAAGCTTCAAAAAAATCGTTAATTGCTCACATTCATTGTTATAGTCCTTCATCTCAATAACACAGATCTCTAAGATCTCTAACTATAACATTCCATCAGTATTTAATGGAATAGCAGCCAAAGCAGAGGGAGAATTCCACAAGGCAGTGGTAAAATTGGTAAACATTTAGTAAACTAAAAACTAGAAACTATAAACAATAATATAGCATTTTTTAAGCAGTTCATCAAAAGTTTTCCAAGTGCATAACATTCAAATTGGACAGAGAAGAATCTTACAAAGTTGAAACATATGACTAGAATAAGCTTACCGGCATTGAAATGGGATGCTCATTGTGCAGTACTTGCACAAAGTATTTGCTCTGGTTGTTGGCCGGGCAGCTATATAGAACTAGCATGTTATTTCCAGCAAATGGGGCAACTGTGCTGCCACGCCAGCTTCTCTTCTGGGGAGGTTTGAGAGGTAGTGGCAAAGGTTCTTCTCTGAGTATTTGTTCAAACTCTGAAAATCCATCAGAAAAAATCTAAGAGTAGACACAAAAAGCAGGAGCCACAAAAAAAAACAGCTGAAGGGATCAAAATGACCAGAGAGCACATTATATGGTGAAAGCACTCACCAGCTCCATCAAGAAATAGCCCAATCAAACAGGAAAATGGAAGCAGAGTTTCTGCATGCGCAAACCTTAGTCTGGCCATCTCATAGCTTCCAGGAACAAGTCCATCTATGAACCAGGAGAATGCAAAAGATTACAGAGTGAAACAAAAGGAGGGTGTGCACTGCAGAAGATAGATTTTCCAGTCAATCGTGTATCAACGATTTCATGGAGATATTTTTCTGCTCCAAATCAGTTTTAAGAAGTTCAAGTAATAAAGAAAAAGAATAATAAATCCATGTAAGATACATGGAGGCCTTCAACTTTCTATGCAAATCCATGTAAGGGCCTCCAGGCCATCAAAAGTTTTCCAACCCCTCCCCCTGCCCGATAATATTCAGATAAATACTCAAGTGAAGGAAGGAAAGCAGAGGAAGAAATATGCCTTCTTTTGCCTTAACAGCAAGCTCCATTGATTGGATGACATCTTCAAGTAATGGGACTCCCATCCGGTAATTTAATGAATTACCATAGCCTTTTAGTATGAAAACCTCCAGATCATCTGTCCACTCCAGCAAACCAACCTACAACAAACATAATTACAAGTTAATAACATGAGTCATAACAAATGGGATTTTCCACGACATCATATCACTCATGGTAACATTGTAACAAAAGACTAATTCGCAAGGAAGACGGTTGTTGTTAGATTCTATACAGGACATCAGCCCGTACATGCAAAAGTTAAATAAAACAAATTAAGAAGTATAAATAAAAAAGTTAATAAGTCTACTGTCTAATTACTCTTCGTTACAGGGAAGAAAAGGAAGTGAAAATACCTCTGATGGACTGAACAGAGCACAAGCTTTATCGGTCGTGTTCAATAAAGATGCCTCCTACAAGTCAATTGAGAACAAATACATTTACACTCAAAATACCAAAAATAAATATATTGGGCACCTAATAGAGAATGGAAAAATATACCTGTTTGCATAGAAACCACAGAGATGATATATCCGATCTCGTGAAATTCAAGCCCCAACGCTTAACTAACTCTTGAGCTATTCCATTTAACACTGGTTCCTTGAGCTTATCAACAGATGGCTCCTGACTTTTCCTGAATGCCTGTATTCATACATAAAAGAAAAGTGCAAAGTTTTTATATCAACTATGGAATAAGAAAGTAATTCTCTGACAAGGTATGAGTTAATAACTGCTTCACAATATTATTGGCCTCATTTTCTAATTAACATCTCCCACAAACAATTTAACCAGTATATATGACACCAAGCTTAACATAACTTATCAATATTTAAAAATCCAAAACAAAAGCTACAGATCCAGAACGACTATGCCAGTATCAAATAAGAATTACAAAGTACTGCATGAGGGGTTAGATCTAAAAGCATGATTACGACCTGCATAAATAGTGAGAGATGCCATAGCAGAGAGATAAAATAAAGTTGGGAACTATGAGCCACTATGAAAATCTCATGCAGCCCATATAAAAGCATTAGCAGAATTATGTGCATGCTTGCAATTAGCAACAGTAAAATTTTATAGTGCTACTTACGCGATTTTTCTCAAATTGCTATCATAGCCTAGTCCTAGTTTTTGGCCATACAGCTATAGCATTATCACTTCTGGTGGTCTGCCATTGTCGTTTGGAGTTAATTGCCTAGCATATCATGCAAATCAAGAAACAGCCATTGCGATGTTGCCTTCAGTTAAATGATGAGATTGCAGAGAAACCAAATACCTTCATAAGATTTGTATAGATATCCCTATATTTAATGCTAGGAACACAGTTTAAACACCACTGGCCAAGGTAAATTAAGCAAACCCATATTGATTCTCAAACAAAGGACTATCCAGAACTTCTGGACATGCGAGGGACCTAATCCAGTGGAGAGGATCAAAACTACATCCAAAGAAATAGAGATCATTGGTAACATATTAATATCCTTACTCAAAAAACTCAATCAGATATGAACATTTGTAAATTGATATAAATTCCACAAGTAGCATATACTAGCAGCAGAGAGCAAATTTTGTATTCCATTAATATGTCAAGAAATGATCCTACCTTGTAGTTTTGACAGCAATCATGGAATCTCAGCATTATATCACTTGCTCGGCTTTCACTTGTCACTGCAAAAGCTCGATGACGTCCTGGTCCGAGATTTCCACGATCACTAAAGAGCCCCATGCCAAATGCTACAGCACTAGCTGAGGCCCGAGAAACCTGAAATTGTATATCATGTACGCAAAAATTCAAATGAGCTACCAATAAAAGATGTCATACAAGGTGCTGGTTGATTATCTGCTATCGCACAACTATGTATACGTGGAAATAAGTTAATATGAAGAAGCTGCCGATGAAGATCATCAAAGTAAATGTTCATATCATTTCATTGTTTCTGATGAGTTAGAACATGCAGATTCAGAAAACTACAATCAAAGGAGGAATTTTAACGGTACTTACAAAACCTTAACACGATTCTCCACCTCTTAGCAAGAAGCAAGATACAAAGCATGATATGAATAGCAGAAGTGAAGCATCAAGCTCTTATTTATATGTAAGTAATTGAAGGAATCACAAAGGACAAACCTGAGTGGCTTTAATTGGGTATATGTCAGGGTGGTAATCCTCATGAAAAAGTTCTGGAAATTTTTCTCTGGTTCTGATACCAAGCTCATACAGTTCATTTTCTCCTGCACTAATCAACTCTCCGCCCTTATGCTTTCCCATCCAAGGAGATTTCCATCCCCACAACCATGCTGGAAGCCCAGTTGACTTCTGCTCTTTCACATTTTCTAAAAGGACTTCCAGGCGAGTGCCCAAGTCTTCTAGTACTTTCAACTTCTTCTTGGTAGGAGCCCGAGTTCCGTGCCTTGCCTGTCATCCCAATCGTTAGAACTAGTCATTGTGTCATAGGAACACAGCTGATGTAACTCTGGATCAATAATTGCAGTAAAAAATTACAAAGCAACCCAGCAGAAAGGGTTTTCATCTATTTATACATGATGACCTACAGATCTAGGTCTGTAAAACAAAGATAAGCAAACTTCTAAACATATAATTCTACCACTAGAGCAAGTTAGACATATGACTGGTATTGTAATTTCGCTTCCAATTGCTGAAACTACAATGACATTCCATGATAAAGTCAGAATGTAATATTTCACATGGCACAGAAATCGCACTTATCACATAGACTACTAAAGTTCTTATTTTTGAAGCACTATTTTAAACATAATCAGCAGTATAAACTCCAGAAAAATATCTTTAAACCACCACAGCAGAATGAAAAAACTCTTGTCAGTAGATATGCAGCATTTGTACCAAAGCACAAATCAGAGCGAATAAAACCATAATTCCAAAAATTTTGAAAGAGGATTACCACAAGGTTTAAGTGAATAGGTTTGCATTGATCAGGAATATTCGAGGGAGCAAATGAATTCTCAGAGATTTCCTTTGAGACATGATATCTGCACAGAAGATACTTAGGATCGGTTAGCCTAATAAATAATTGATCCAAACTAAAACAAAGAAAACAACAAAAAAGAAAAATATTACTGCTCCAATTGTAATTTAGGGTGAAAAAGGAGAAGGAAGAAGACAGAAGAGAGAACTTTCCATGGTGAGCACCTCCTATAATAATTTCCCAACACACTAAATACAAGTACAAAACCGCAAGGTTTAACTGATCCTAACATATTTAATACACTCGAAATCTGTGATATAGATTAAATACTCATAAATTTTTGCAGAAAAATAAATTCCCGGAAATCTACTCGTTAGAAAATCAAATTTTAGAACCCTCAATTCTAACCGGACGACTGACACCAACGTATGCTAAAAAAAACAATTACTACCAAAATAGGTTTTTATTCAAAATTTCCAACGATTAAACACATAAACAGAAGTAAACATGGGGAAACCCACTCCAAATTAAACTTCCCTGCAAATCGGGGAGAGAGAGAGAGAGAGAGAGACCTGGTAGCGGTGGACAAATGGAGGCGAACGTCGAAAGTGTCTTGGGCGTTCGAAACAAATGGTGCTGCAGCAAACAGTAAGAGCAAAAGCAACAAAACATCCCGAGAAGCTGCCATGGCCGATCGAAGTTCTAAATTTTCTGTTTTTGATTTATGTATATATAGATTGGGGAAACTGTCTGTGTCTATGTGTATCAAGGTCTGAAAAAAGTGCAGGACAAGTGGCACAATTCCATTGCGTGGGTGACGGTTTTCCTTGTCAACTTTTTCGCAAACACTATGTAATCTATCGGCTAATTATGAACTAATTTTTTTGAGTTTAAAAATTGTACATTATTCTTCTGGAGTAAATACCAATTTAACAAAATTTATCTTTTTAATAATTATATTTTATAATTTTAAAAATTATAAATATTCTTAAAATTTATATCAACTTCATAAAATTTATCTTTTATTAAGACATAATATAATTGTGAATTGTATTTTTATTATTTTCCACAAATTTTTGAAATGAAATTCACATGAAAAAGAAAAATAATGACAGTATCAGATTATAAATAATAAAAGTTATCTTTTAAATATTTATAATTTTTAATTGAACTGTGAGATTGAGTTTTTATACTTTTTAAAATAAGATAAATTAATTTATAATTATACCGTAAGGTGTATGAAATATGATCCAATTTTTTAAGAACTCCTAAAATATATATGAAAATGTTTTTTTTTTGTTTCATTCTTTTTAAATATTATTAAAAAAAAATATTAAGAGCTTATAAGATGAATAAAATAATCATACCAATCACCATCTAAGCTCCGATTCAAATAGGCTTGACTGCTGACTAAACAAGCTCAAACTCAACATTCTTTGAATTGAACTCAAAACTTGAACTTCAATCTAAATTTACAAGTTCAACTTAGGGTTTATTTGGATAGATTTAAATTAAAAAAAAAGTGTTTCTCGAATGGTATTTTTGATAGTGAAGCCTTTTTTTAACCACATAATTTTATGTTTGGATAAATAATTAAAAGTTCCTTAAAATATATTTTTATTTGAAGTTACTTTGAAATAATTTGTAGAAAAAGTCATTTTTTGACTTTTTTTTTTAAAAAAAAGTTCATCCAAATATATTTTTTTTTGTTTTGAAGTGTTTTTTTTTTTTTGAAAAAAAAGCGTTCTTCTTCAGTCCATCAAAAAAGAGACTTAAATTGAGAACAAGCCTTGAGCCAACATTTAAATATTGGACATGCATCAACCATCCATGTATTATGGCTAACTAGCAAGAAAAACCTTGAGGAAAAAATTTCGCAAAAAGTCTCATATTTTTCAAAAAATAATTCACCATCCTTTTAGTGAAACAAAGATAAAAAAGATAATCTTACTATCCTTTTATATTTTAATATATTAATTCAAAATTTTTAAATATATATACGTCAAATAATATATATATACACACACACAAAATAGTATATATATATATAGATAATTAATATATGTGTGTATATATATATCCAACCCTCATACGTATATATACACACAAATCTATTGTTACCATCCGCTGACGCCCGCCTCAAAGAAAGATCAAGAATCCCCCACCTTCATCCCCTAGCCTACCCCTCCCCCCTTCTTCTGCATCCCCGCCGCCGCTGTCCCCTGCCCTCCCCGACTCCCCTTCTCTTCCCCCTCGTCAGCTTCCACACATCCTTCTCTCCCTTTCCTCCTCCTCTCTCGATCCCTCTCTCTCTCTCTCTCTCTCTCTCTCTCCATCCCCCTCGATCGGAAGAAGTAAGATGAATCAGGCCGAGAAGGAGCGGCAGGGGTGGAGGCGATGGTTGTGGGGAGCGGTAAGGGTGGGGGCGGCGGCTATTGGACGAGGGTGGGGGTTGCTGGTTCGGGTTGTTAGGGGTTGGGAAAGGGAGGGAGGTGCTAGTTGTGAATGCTTGTTTTGTGTTTCTTTCCTTGAAAAAAGTAAAAATAAAAAATTAAATAAAAATCCAACGGATACGAGTAAAAAAGTCATTCTAACAGTTGAAATACAATAATTTTTGCAGTCAACGTGCATGTACCATACAAGGATGCGTTATGCAGGTTTTAACAAACGCAAGGGGTTGCAAATTAATTTTTTATTCGCAAAATTGCTTTTACTAGTTAGCCATAACATAGGCGTATAAATTACATTGTGCCCTTAAATATTTAGCCACAGACTTCAGCTTCACGCATATTCAATGCCCTGAAATATGGAAAAACCATTGATGGAAGCAATCACACCCACCAAGAAAAAAGTGAAAAATATGAGGTGTAGAATTCAGCAAAACATCAAATGTCAAAAAGGCAAAGTTGGGAATAGAAATTCTGCAAATAAGTTTCCAAAGCACCGCCTCCTACTTATTGATACTGCTGCAGCTAACATTTTCACAAGCCACAACAACTATAGTCTCATTATGCACCGTTTGTCCAGCGCGAATACCATCCCTAACCACTGCCACACACGACACGAAATTACGACACAAAACTCTTTAAGTTCGAGTCTGCACAGAATAGAATCCTCTTTCAAGACGGCAATAACAGATAAAGACCATTTCAAGCAACGACTTCCTCTTCACGAAGCAGCATCTGATTGAAGTGCCAGACACCTGATATCCCAACCAAAAATAAGTTAATATCACAAGAATGTAACGCAGAGCATGTAAAAGCTAAGTGGGATGTTTCTTATGTCCGTACCGTGGCCTTTACCCACTCTCCTCAACTGTGCAACATATTCTGATATCTTCTTGATAGATTCCACCTGGGAGAGAAGCAAATGTATGATGATTAATTTTATTCCCATCTAACAAAGTAGAATAGGATAGAATCTGTGTGTATAGAGAGGATGCAGATGTAAAATAATCAAGAACCTGCTCAGCCAAATACTCGTTCTCAATATAATCACTCATTTGCGCATCATTCTTTCGAGTGGCTACCTGTAATTCGAACAATGAACATGTCAACATCAATCGCTCTCCATCAGCCACCTTAAACTAAAGCTGTACATCTACCAATTCCATTTAACCTTTGCTGTAATATCAAGATTGCATTGCTAATGCTAACGCTTCCACCAATAGACAAATGAAGAGAAGGTCTCAAAGCTTCACTTACAGCATGCAGATTTAGAAGCTTCTCATTTGTCAGCTTCTCTAGAGACAATGCTAGCTCCATAGCTGTAATGCAAGGAAGAAAAAAAAAGAAGACATATAAAGTTCTAGACTAGCAAATGAAAACTTATGAAATCATAGACTGACAATATCATGGGACATGATGATGCATGCAACACTGTTGCAATTTTCCACAGAAAGGACGATGTAATATTTGCTTTGAAGATATGATGTAAAAAATAATCCAATCCTGTGTCTCATGAAAAAAGGAAAACATGTTTCAATTTTCATCATGGATTCATCAGTTAATTAGTGATAATTGCATGGATCAACAAGGAAGTGAATTATATCATATTTACTCATCAAAATAAGTCATCTCATTATTCTTTAGAATAATCTCTTTGGTAACCAATTTTACTATAAACACATACATCTTTATGATTCCTACCTAGGGGCATCTGCATAATACAGGTCTATTCCACTTAATACTGAAGACCTTGTGTGAACTAAATTCATTTTTTGAATAAAAACTATTGCAAATATAAATATCAGCTTTACCTTTACCCAATTAATATTCAAGTGGACCAGACCAAAATTTATTTTTAAAAGATGCCCTGTCATATCTCTATTTGCTGAGACAACCCACCAACCACTACCGCACCTCCTCAATAATTAAAGTTGCATCAATAGAGAGCATTTCACATTAAACACCATCACATTTCTTTTCAAGAAGAAGTGGACCCACCACTAGTATTTTCAAAAACAAAGACAACAATGAACAGAAACAAAAACTCATCAATTGAAACAAAGAAATTAAAGAAACACGAGACTATTTGGAACTCAAACCAAAAGATGCCATCATTACTCCCACAACCACGAGCAACCACATTCTTCCCATATACTGTTCAACAACTAGGAGAACACTTTGAACAAGACAGAAAGTTTTTACCCTATCGGTTTGAACTCCCTGGGTTCTATATGCTCGCTTGCACAACCAATCCCAGTTTCATCTATTTGAGGGAGGTCCAATTCCATGCTCTTCTAATTTCTTAGAAGGGTTCAAGAGCCCTTAACATCTAGGGCTCATCAACCCAGCTAGGACTGCAAATGGATAACTAAAAATCCGTTTACCGTTCGTATTCGTATCCGTTTATAGAGTATATTATTCATATCCGAATAATGAACGGATTCGGATATGATAATTGCATATTCGCTCCAAATGTGTATCCGACAGATATATTTGTTTAATTATATCCATTATCCGTTTTCAATAAATAACATTAGGAAAATTTTTTTTTTTATTATTATTATTATTAATAGTAATAGTAGAAGAAGTATTGTGTGTATGTGTGTATTTGTCAGTTTTTTAGCAATATTAAACGAATTCGGATATATTCGAATTCGCAAAATATCTATTGAATTCAAATTCGGATATGAGGTTTTGAATATGAAATTGGATACGGATATCAAAAAACTTAATCGGATACGGATTCAGATACTACATATCCGCACCATTTAATATCCGTTTACACCCCTAGACCCAACCAATTCCACAAACTCAAAAAGACTTCTATTCCACATCCTACAAGGTGTAACATTGCTCTTGGCCCCTTGGGGTACATTATCCATATGAAGTAACCTCCACCTCTATGTGGATTGGCTGTACTTTTGTCACTGTTTGTCTCATTGCTATGCTTCTCCCTTACCCTCTCCACGGTGTTATGGGCACATAGCACAAATGGCGTGGGATGTTTTCCGGAGATAAAGCAAAAAATGTGTGGTCGATTGCAAGAAAGGGTATGTAATATACATGCGCTAGGGTGTCACAAAAAAGAATACAGTGAAGGTGGTGTGATACGCAGGGATGGAACATGCAAGCTTAGGAAGAAAGGAGACGAGGGGTTGTGAAAAAATTAAAGATATTTTACCATGCACAAGCAATGTATGTGCTTTACAGCTACTCCGCTTGTGATAGAAATGTACAAACAACAGAGTCAATCACATGAATTCTTGAGGTGATATTATTATGTGGATACCTCCAAAAGTAAAAGTGTAGGCATTTTGAAACTGCCATCTATTCCTTATTTATTGCCCAAAGCAGAGGTATGTGCGATCAAGACAAATTTTGGTCCCATTTTTTATGTCAGCATTGGATAAACACAAACGAAAGACTATTATATAAATTATCACAGACGCTCATATAGGATAAACATGACCGTCCACTACACACCATAAGCCAGCATAAGCAAGAAAAGAAGCACTTGCCATATAATGCATCCCCCTTTTCAGCATGATCAAACTCTGATAGCGGCATCAAAATGGACTGCAGCTTCACTTTGCCACCTCGCTTGTTCTGGATTTTATTGAACAAATAATATTTCAAAACTCACTGTTCTAGAAATAATTGTAAAGAAAATTGAAACACCGTCAAATGATCAAGAACCTGGTACTCCATTAATTTTTCAGCATGCTCTCTTTCTTCAACACTTGACTCTTTGAAAAACCTATAAGAAAACAAATCATAAACCATTGTTATATTAATTCAGCCGAAAAGGATAAGGAAATAAAAATCATACCGAGATCAGGGTTTCGTTTTCTTACTTAGCAAGACCCTTGAGAGCGACGTTGTCTCGGTCAAAATAGGCAAACATGGCATGGTACACATAGGAAACATTGTACTCCACACTGTAGTCACCACAAATAATCCAAGACAAAACCCATTAATACACGAGAAATCGAACAAAATTCACATAAATCGCACAAGAAAAAGAAGAGAAAGAAGAACAAACGGCGAAATAAAAAATATCACTCCAATTACGAATGAATCTAAACACTAAGAGAACAAAAAATTGAACGAAGGCATAGAAATCAAAGAAACCCCACTTGATTTGTTCGTTGATAGCGGCCTCAGACTCATCGGAATACTTATGGCGAGCAAGCGAATCTTGAGGGACGCTGGGCACAAGCATGAGCTCCTTCTTGACTTCCTCGAAGGGCTCGAAAACGACGCCGGTCAAGGGCTTGTTGTTCGCATGTTTCGCAGCGAACACGACGAACCCATTTCCATTTCTCCCCTGAAAATTCTTCATCGAAAGCGAAGATAAAGATGCAGGGGAAAACAGAGCACCCAGATTCTCGCCATGGGAATTCAACAACCCAAAAGCAGGCGTAGCTTTCAGAAGCATTTTTTTTCCCAGAATACCGAGAGAGACAGACAGACAGACAAAGAGAGTGGTTCGATGATGATTTGGAAGAAAACAGGGGAAGTTAAGAGTCGGGTGAGTGTGTGTGTGCGCAGTGCGTGAGTGGGAGAGAGATGACCGATATGGATAGATGGTACGTACGTGAAAGTGAAAGGGATGCGGAGACCCGTTGGATGAGATGAAACGTGGACGGTCAGGATTGAGTCTTGAGAGGAAGCGCGTGGCAGGCTCATGGAATAATTGGGGAAATGGGAAGAATATCTGGAAGGTTGGAAAATGAGGAAATATTTTATACGCAATACAATAAATAATTTAAATTATATCATATTTTGTTAATTAATTAATTAATATATATATATATATAATATTTTTTAATGTTAGGTGTTGGCATGGAATGTTTTCGAAAAAAATATATTTGTTAGAAAGAATTCAAAAATGTGTTTAAGAATAAAACATATTTAATTTAATTTTTAGGGAGATATATTCAGGTAATTTTTTGTCATTTTTTTTTAATTAAAACTGTCATATTGCTAGTATATATAATATTTGTTCACATAAGTTATGGTGGATGTTCTATTTCAGATATTTATTTTAAATTATGAGTGTGGCATTTGATTTTCCATTAGGCTTCGTTTGAAAATGGGAGGAATTGGAGGAGAAAGAAGGAAATTGGAAGAAAATTGTATATTTTCCCTTGTTTGGTTGTGGGAGAAAAAGGGAATGAACGAAACTGAGGATGAAAAAATAAGAATGGACCCCATTGATTTTTTTTTTCCACCCAAAATCGGACAGAAAAGTAGAAGAAAATAACGCAAGGATTCCTATAAAATAAGATTTTCAAAATTGCCCATATGTATAACTAGGTGTTTAAATAATATTGTATCTTCTACTAGCATGAATCCTTGTATTCTTTAAATAGTAAATACGACAAGTTCATTTGTTTAATACATTAAGGCTTTGTTTGGTTCTAAGATTTTAGGAGGAAAGGAAAATGTTAAGGAAATGAAATAAACTACAAGAATTTTAAAATTCTCTATTTTGTTTGGTTGTTAAAGAAAACAATAAGGAAAATAATTTTTCTAGAGAATTATTTTTCATTTTGTTTGGTTATTATTGTAAATAAAAGGAAAATGTAAAAACATACCAAAAAAAAAAATCCAAACAATCAATTAATTACATAAAAAAATTTTTTGCATGAAATATATCAATTGGTTTGAGTAACAAAAATGAGACGAGAGTTTGAAAAGTGAGAGAGTGCTAGAGAGAGTAACATAGTTTTTCCTTCATTTTCCTCGCCTAATTAGAAGGAAAATATTTTTTCTAAATTTATGTTAGATGTTCTTTTAATTTTCCTTTCCTTACCATTTCTTTTCTTTTTCGTTAGTAACCAAACATTGAAAAATACTTTTTCTTCCTATTTTGTTTTTCATTTCCCTCCTAAAATCATAGAACCAAACATAATGTAAAAATATATTTCACATATTTATTTATTTTATTTTTATTAAATTATCTACGACATAATTATATTTATAATTCTATAAGATTGTAGTTGTCGTTTGACACAATGTAAATAACTATTTCATTATATTAATTTATATATTTTATTTACATTATACTTACTTAGTTTAGTTTCATTAATCTATTTTAATATATGAATTCATAACATAATTATGATTTATAATGATATAAGTATATAATTGTCATTTAGTATATAAATCATTTTATTTCCTTTCACTTTTCCATTCAAACAAATAAGAGAAAATAAATAAATTTCTATTTTCCTTCCATTTAGTTTTTCCTTTCAACCAAATATACCTGTAAAAAATTAAAATGCACCCATTTTCTTTCCTCTTGATTTTATTTCTTTTGCCAAACACAGTGTTAGTGAAAATACTTGAGGATGACCAACTAATACTAAGTGGGATTATATGGTTAGTGATAAATTTGGAGCAAGATCCATATCAATAAAACAAATTTTGTATAAATATATACATATATATATATATATATCTATTAATTTGAGTGGTCAACAAAATAAATCGCACTCAACTACTTTCTAATACGATAAGCATAATTTATGGATGATGACGGGAAAAGAATATATCTTCGTCCATATTTCCTCCATATTCATTATCTACCTATGAAACCATCTATTAAATAATATTCTTTTATTGCTTTCAGAAAGTATGTTTAATCTTTTACACTGTGTTTGGTCCATGAATTTCAATAAGGAAAATGTGGAGAAATTTTTTTATCCATACTTCAAATTATAATATTTCATGCTTTATTTTTTGATTCTTTTCATTTTTTTTTAATTTTTTCTCATCAAAATCCTCAATCCAAACACAGTATTAATATTTTTTGCTCTTCCATGAAGTTAAAAAGAAGACTAATAAAAATAATGTACTACGTACTTAGATGTGAAATAGACATTACAAAAATTATAAAAAGAAAAATATAAAAGATTTCTTGTAGTCTAATCACTTGTAAAACGATGAAATGGAATAGTGAGTTTTTTTCATTATATAATGATATATTGATTTATATATGAATATATAAATAACCACTTATAAAATCAAAATCATGAAAAAATTTTAAAAAATTTGAAAAATAGGAGTTAAGAAGAAGAGACACGTTCATGGGTTAAGTAACAGGAAGAATAATAACAAAAAAATGGAGAAAATTAAAATATAGGGTTCCCTTATATTAGATGATAATAATAGAATAGAATTTAAAAAAAAAAAAGAAAAAAGATATGTAAGTTTAAGAATTGATCAAGAAGGGTAAAAGAGTGATTAAAATTTTGCGTTGGCAATATGGATCTTGTTTTGGCATTATCATTGGCCACATTATCTACACTATTATAAAAAGAAAGACATTTTTATCTCACAATTGACGGTTATTTACGTGATTTTACAAAATTTGCCCTTCAATTTTATGTGGAACAATAGAGATATGTAAAATTATGGCTAAAATTGAAAATTCACATGAAATTGATTCAATTCAGATACTAAATTTTGATGTGTCAATTTTACTCTTTTAATTAATAAATGCATGCAATAAAAAAGCAAATAAAAAGGTCAATATTGTAATATTACATTCAATTTAAAAAATTCATATTTTCAACCCACTAACCACTTTATCCAATTACAATGACTTGGATTTTTTTTTCTTTTTGTGTTTATTCTTTTATCATGTAATTTTATTTCATATAATTATTTTATTTTTAAATTATTTCAAATAATTCTTAAAAAATTATTCTTATAAAACAAATTTAATAATATATTTATATTTGCATCCTAAAAAAATAAAGGACTAAATTGAAATATATATATATATATATTTATTTATTTATATTTTGCACACACGTAGAGTGTGCGATGTTGCTAGTATTCATAAAAGAAATAAAAGGGAAAAAATATGGAAAATGGAGAAACAAAATATATGGTGATATATAGTGTATTATACAATCTCAATTTCATCTTTTTTTGTGATTGAAAGGATGGCTTTCAGTTTTGGGACCATAGAATCCAGCCCCATTGGTTTTTTTCATGCTTTTGTCTTTTTGTTCTATTTGATATTTTCACGTAGTTCCACTTTATTCCAAAATTAGAAGGAACGCGCATCAAAAGATTAGGCTATATTTAGAACAAGTATTTTGGTGAGGAAAAATTGAAGAAAAATGAAAATGATCAAAAGTGAGAGCAAATAATACTATCATTTGAAGTAAAAGCAGTACTATTAATTTTTTTAATTAATTTTTCTTTTAGGATACTAAAAGGCGGTACTATTGTACCAATTTTCAGAAATGCATGAAGTCTGAAATCATAAAATTGCCATGGGCAAGGAACGAGCTAAGGCGCTGGAGGGCGCTGTCATCTCCCAAGTTCATATCAAATTAAAATTTATATGTATTTTTATGAAAATTTTGAATTTTGCTATTCATAAATAATAAAAAACTCCTTTAATATTTTATAGAAATTCGACCTTGCCCACTTCCCCCGAATTACGATTTCTGACTCCGTCCTAGGCCATTTGGCTAAAGGCCTGTACATATTGTTGAATAACTACCTCATTTAAAAGTCTAAGCTATTAGAGAGGAAAATCATGAAATATTTATGATCCCCAACACAGGTCTGTTGAAGCAAGCGAGCTTCTTTTTTTTACATGAAATTTTTTTCATAAATAGGTGGCAGCAAAATTCGAACACAAATTTTTTTATATTTGACCGGCTCTAATACCATATTAAATAACCGTCTAATTTAAAAATTTTAGTTTTGAGAGAGAAAAGTTATCAAATATTTCTAATTTTCAACACACAAGTTATCAAAATTTAGATGTTAAAATAGCCAACAACCCCCACGAGGTCTTGTAAGTTGGGGTCCATAACCTTGTGATTGTAGGTTTGCTTTCTTGAGATAGAAGCTTGTATTTATCTGTTGTTTAGTGATATTGACTGTACTAGTTTGCTCTTTACTTGATGTCAACAATTGATTGATTGTAATAACAGCCAACTCAATAATAATAATAATAATAATAATAATAAAAGAAATTACCAACTGCATGTGAATTACGAATCATCAACTGGACTAAGTGAAAGTTCAATATGATTTGGGCCAGCCCTCTTCTGATAGCACAAGTCTCTCATCCTGCCAGAGATAGATATGGGGACCAATTTCGGAAAATTACTTCAAATATATACGTGGGGCTAGCCATGGCCGACCGGTAGTACAACACAAACTATCACTACCATTTACATGACCTTATTTGAGGCTCTTCCATTGGACCTTATATTTGGATTATACTGTTATTGGCAAATTCTCGACATTGTTCTCCTTATAGAGAAAGAAGGAAAATTTATCAATGCAATATATCTATATGCATATATATATGATGAAATTATCAATGCAATATTGTACTAAAATTTCTATGCAAGATCATTATATGATCTGCAATCCAGAGTACCACGTTAGGGTAGTGATACTATCCATAGTCGATGGCGGATCTCGATTAAATTTTTGAGGGGTCAAAGTAATTATTTGTAAAATGCGTTAAAAAAAATATATATATATACTATGTGTACCATAATCAAACTAAAAAACATAGCATAAATAATGAGAAATTATAAATTACTTACTTTCTAACTTGTATTTCGCTTTATTATGGATTTGAAATTATCAACGATTGAATTATAACTAAAGGTTTCAACTATTTCTTTTCCAATGATTGAAATGAAAATGTTAAGCCTATATTGCTATCCTTTTTCTTAAAGGTCTTTTTTTTTTAAGAAGAAAAGAAAGATTCAATTTATTTGTGCTTTGTCATTTTGCTTTCTCAATAAGTTAAAATAATTGTATCGCCTTTAAATATTTGTCTAGATATAAAATAATTAGTAAAAATTCAAATAAAAAATACCAATTCATAAATATACCATTGTGTATATATATATATATGTATAACTCTAAAGTTTTTTTGGCAAATTGCAATTAAAATGGCAAAAATATAAAAAGAATACAAAGGAAGGTAGCTACCAATTGTAAACTTACAAAAAGAAAAAAAAAAAAAAAGAAGAACCCATTTACTTCACGAGTGTGGCAACTAGCAATGAGGCATTGAGAGTTCGAGAAGAAGTGACTTTGTGTTTGTAAAAGTTGAAAAAACTTAATTCCATTTCAAAATTACAACCACGATCAATTTATGAGTTATTTGTTAGGTCTTTTAATTGTAAACGTTCCATATATAAGTGGGCTATTAAAAATCAAAATTGGGCCCGGTAAAGGGCATTTGAGCAAACTTTTAAAGTGGATGTTGTGATATTGGACTTATAGATTATTAATTGAGTTATGTTGAATAATTGACCATTGTTTTAACATGGGTGGCCATATAAGTAGGTAATTAGCAATAAAAATTAACAAAGGGGGGCTATGGCCCCCTTTGTCCACCATAAGATCCGCCATCATCCTTAGTTCCCATATTGGCCAACGCCCTCCTTTTTGAGTCCGTTAAGTGAAGATAATGCTCTCACAAGTCCTGATATGCCTGCATGTGGGTTAGACTATACTATTACTAGCTTTCACTAAATCGGCCAAATGGGTGTTGTATCATGATCATCTCCTGTCATTGGACTGTGATTTATTTATTGTGTAAATTATAATTTGTCATGGGCCTAGCTGTAGCTCAACCTTTTCGTTGGTTCTAGTGTTTGGATGAGAAATAAACTGAAGTCAACGAAATGCAACAGCGTTGAGGAAAACAATAAAGTAATCTTGAGAATAAGGCGATGACTGTGTGGGAGATAAAGAAAATGGGTAATATTCATATTTGATTATAGATAATATTTTTGCCCTTAACCATCCAATTCCGATTCATTAGCTAACTAATCTAGATCGAGTGTTGTAGAGGCCCATTATTATGAACGACTCTCCTAACCCAATTGCTCCATTCACAACACCATAATTCGAACTCTGAACGTTATTTAAGAGATCTAGTGTCTCATTCCACTAGATCAACTGGTGGTTGATTATTTGATTATAGATATTCAAACTATAAATGAATATGAATATAATTATAATTCGATATTCAGTTTGTTTAATATTCACTCCAGACACATTCTTTTGATGTATTCGATGATTTAATTAATTATATCTATCATTTGTATTCGATAAGTAATATTCAAAAGAATCATCATATGTATACCAATCTCTTCATGTACTTTAATTAGATTATTGGTTGAAATATTTCTTGAAAAAAATTATAATTTTCAGTAATTATGTGTTTTAAATTTGACTATTGCAAAAACTTAGAAATAAGTAATATATATTATATTAATGATAATAATGATAAATTGTACTTTTAGTAAAATAGATAAAAAAAAAATTTAATTACCTCATACCTCCACAAATTTACTCAAAAATGCAAATAATAGAAATATGAATATTAGTAATTAATTAATTAAATTAATTAGCATATACCACACTTATCTATACTTTTTTATAAAGTACCAACATCGTCTAATAGCTATTTGGTGTTTTTAGTCTGGATTTTTTTCCCTCTCTTTTTTCTCTCTTTTATTTTATCTCACTTTTCACTCTTCTCTTTTCAACGTGATATATTATTTTTCTTTATTTTCTTCTCACCGTCTTCTCTCATATCTTTATCTTTAATATTTACTTCACTTTATCTTTTTATTTATTTATTAATAATAACACTCAATTTAATTAATTTTCAGTCTTTTTTTATTTTTCATAATATATAAATTTAATTTTCAATCATTTTTTTTATTTTTCATAATATATAAATTTAATTTTCAATCATTTTTTTTATTTTTCATAATATATAAAATTATACATTGATTAAACATGTGATCAAATTCTTATTTTTTTTTTTTGCACACACATAGAGTGTGCCACACCCGTTAATATCCATACTCTTTTATAAAGCATTAGCACTCTCTAATAACTGCTGGTGTCTTTGGTCTGACTTTTAAATTTCTGTCCACAATTTAATATCCCCTATCTCTTCTCTCTCCTCTCTCTTCCTTCAACTATTCAACATTTTTTTCTATTTCTTTTCTCTTTATATCCAATCTAATCCTATATTCTCTTTCCTATTTATTTTTAATTATATAATTAAATTTTATTTGAATTTTTTAGTCATGGTGATAAATATTGATATTAGATATATTAAAATTAAATATATAATTAAATTATATTTTATTTTTATTTTGCACACACTTATTACTAGTATTAATTACAATTGATGAGATAATATATGTCTTTATATAGTGTTATTGATCATAGTTTATGACGATTTTGCTTTATCTTATGATAATTTTTTTTCAGAAAAAAGAAAATAAGCATTAAATTATTCAGGTCAACGAATTCGGATATCTAACTAATCACATTCAAGTATTCCAATAATCATAATGGGATATTTGGTTAATTATAATCAGATTTTAGGTAATTACAATTGAATATTGAGTTAATTATAATCCCATGCAAATATTCGAATATTATCCATAATGAAATCCTATTTTTGAAATAAAATAATCAAATATAGATAATATTATTGATCGGATTTAAACCTAGACATAGTGTATCGAGTACCTATTCGATATGAATATAAATATTGTATCAGATAGTCAGATATGACTACGAACACAATATAACTACTCCATTTAATATTTGTTTACACTCATGTGATTGAAGTATTGAACACTAGAGTTCCATTCTCATTTTTTGAACAAAATATTTGTGATAAATAATAGAGAGTTTTTTTTGGAGATGATACAATGATTCATACTTGGCAACAACTACAAGTACCTTTTCTTTTGGTAAACTGAAAGCAAGTAATAGTGAAGACCTTAACTCCTCTTACATATTTGGAGTTTTCTTTTAATGTTGAACGTATTAGACACTTGATTAGATATGAGAATACTGATTAGTCTCTTCAACGTAGCACTGCCAAAAGTTGAGTATAGTTCATATGGGCAATATTACTTCATTATTTGGTTAAAAGGTACACAATTAACAAATATTATGACAAATTTACAAAAGAATTCCAATCACAAATTATTATTATTATTATTATTTATTATTATTATTGAACATTGATCACTGGTATCCGGCATCAATAGATACCGATTAAATTTGAGTTCGAGTTGAATTGGACTATTCAAGTGTAAAACTCTCCCTACCAGGAACAACTGCATTATTAGACTCGAACACGAGACAAAACACAAAATATGAATTTACCAAATCACTTCAAAGTGAAGCAAAAACAACACAACACGATAGTTCAGCAATTACACCTTGGAGTAATAAAATACAGAGCATCTATTCTCGGTTATTGATGCTCATTTAATGCTTGCATGGAAGCTCTGCGATCTCCTCCAAACAAGGGTTTTTGGAAGATGTCTGTTTTTATCTTAAATTTTTCAAACACACGATTACCGAACAATAAGGTCTTCGATTCCCACTCTCTAATATCCATGGTGGGGTGGCATATACAATCCAATTTATAACTTGGATTACCCTAATAAATATACTACACCATTTTTATCAAAAAGATTATATATATTTAATAAATTAGATACTGATTTTTAGAAATTTAAATGTAGACGAAAATATGAGAAACGGGGTTTGATATAAAAATTGATAATCTATAAACCAGCCGTGTTTGAATTAATGGATTTGGAATTAAAGTTTTCAAACTTACAACAATGAAACTACTGAGTTTGTTTGCATAATTTCATATTATAATGACTTCTCAAATTCTTGAACCTCCATACTGAAACCCCTTTTTTTAATAGTCACCATGGGCGGCCGGAGGCACATAGCGAATCACGGGGGTTCTACAATCCCACTAAAAAAAATAAAAAATTCCACTTTAATTTAATATTAGGTATTAAAACATATAAGTTCAAATTTTATTATTATTGGACTCCACTAAAATTTTTTAAACATCTTTATGTAATGAGATCCATATATCAAACTCATTATTATTTATTATATATATAGTGTATGTATTTATACATATAATTGTTTAATTGAATCAACATAAGCGTATAAAAGAAGCCCGCCACTTCTTTTTGATTCTGCACACACACACACACACACATATATATATATATATATATATATTCCATACAAACTTTATAAGGAAGAAAAGAAGAAGAACGTTGCAATCTTTCACAAAAATTTGGGATTTTCGCACAAAAAAGAAAGAAACCTTAAATTTTTTGAAGAAAGAATAAGGTATGAAGTATGCGTTTTAGTAATTTTAATATCACATTTTTTATTAAATAGTGACCCTACCACACAATTTTCCTGATTCGGCTAGTCGATAGTTACGGTGGTGGATTTTCATTAATTCTTAGATTATGAAGTCATTGGAAATTATTTGTCGAACCCTTCCTTTAAATACAAATTTATGTATCTAAATGCAACCTCAAAAGGATTAATCTTACTCGATATAATAATTAAAATTACGTTAATTGTCACAGTTTAGAAGATTAATTACTATATCCCAATACTAATTACGACGACGAAAAAAAAAACCAGGCATACCTCAGATAAGCATAATTTTTCTGTTGTGAGTTTTAAGCAATGTTCTTTAGAATTTAGCAAAAAGGCATCAAGAAGGGGCAAGGTATAGAAACTTTGGAATCATGTGAAGGCACAATTAATGCGATGAGCTTTGGGTTTGTAACAACCACCCTTTTCAATATTAATCACTCTCGAAATATGGGTTCAATTTATTTGTTTAATTTTAGGTCTCATTAATTACTGGGTCGAGGCAGTAATTGTACAAGTTTTGGGCCCTTTAATAAGCTTAATTCTTTAATGGAAATCTTGTAAATTTATCATTCACCATTTAAGTAGGGGACATGTAATAAATGTGTCCTGTTCAGATGCCATTAAATTACGACTTTGTGTATTTAAACAATTCAACCTTGCTCTGGTTAGATTCCTCCATGCATGTGATATATATATATATATATATATATATATATATATTGGTTTGAGCCATCTTGTTCTGATTTATTGGTCAATTAATTCAAATCGGATATTGCATAGACCCATTATGGAGGCGACCCTCCTAACCTAGTTGCTCAATTTACAATACCAAGATTCAAATTCTAAACGTTGCTTAAAGGATTTAACGTCTTATCTCGCTAGACCAACCGATAGTTGGTATATATATATATATATATGTATGTATGTATGTATAATATCCAGTTCTTTTGGTGACAGTTACATGGAAATTCAATTACATAATAATGTTAATCAATAGGGATAATTACATTCAACTACTTTGAGTTATGTCCAATTAAATTACAAATTAAATCTTTTATTTCTGAAAATTATTTATATAACTTTGAGATATATATACTAAATTTTAAAGTTAATGGAGATATCAGAAAGACAAAAATGCTCTCAAAAATTTTCTATTTACAAAGGGTAAAACTACCTTGATAACCTTAGGATATGCATGCTAAATTGTAATGCTATGACAAAGTTATAAATTTAACTCTTGATTTTAGGAAATTACCTCAATAATCTTAGAGTATACATAGTAAATTATAATGCTAACGGGAATTTGATAGAGGCAAAATTCTCTCAAATCTTTTGTTATTAAAAAAAAGTAATGCAAAAGTAAACAAGAACACCGAATTTAACATCTTACACTATTTCACTTTATTTGGCGAGCAAATGAGAAAACAAAAACACTTTTTTCTTTTGACAAAGAAAGACCTTATTAAAAATAAAAATTACGACTAAAAATGATATTTTGCTCATCGAGAATAATATTTTTTTTAGTAGTTTAGTTTTTTAATAGAAAATGATACTTAATGTATCGTTTATGTGGTGTATTACGAAAATTTAACATATGTTTAGTGTTTTCTAAATTTTTCTATATGGATTCTAAAGTTTGTATCTTTTTTTGTTGCTTTAGTTATCTGTGATGTTGTTTGTTAATCTAGTAAAATATTACGAAATAGACCTTATGTATTTCAACGTATTATGAAATTAATCCTAGGCAATTTACAAAAATTGATCAAATTTGGCAAAACGGTAAAATAGGAATAATAGGTTAAAATTTAACGATTTTCGTTAAAAATCGTAATGACAATAGTCGGAGGGTCACATGTGCATGAACTTTGCAAACTTCATGGTTATCTAAATAATTTTCAAAAATCGAGGGTTTTATTTATAATTTGGCTATACCTCAGAATAGTTGAGTATAATTATCTCTAATCAATACATACATATATATATGTGTGTGCATGGGTGTGTATTATGAAATATTTGCTATAAGAAAACTTCCCTTTCACTCACGGATATATCTATTAATGATTGAGTGAAATCTATCGCAAAACATAATTCTCTAACGAATTTCATCCATAACAAATTTATTAATAGATATCTCATTATCATTGATGGTTGCTTTAATTCTGTTTTAATATAATTCCATCACAAATTCACCGTAAATAAATATCTTCTATTTGTCATGATATATCGCCATCACAAAACTTTCGCCAATAATGAGGATATTTTCTTGTAATGTTTTTAATTTTATCTTTATTGGTATTGTCAAATTAAAAATAATTTATTTTATAATATTGTAATATCTAAATTCATTGACCTACACAACCCTATAATGGATAATATAGAAACCATTAATTTCCTGTGTTATAGAAATAATTAAAAAGCAAAATAAAAGGCATTGATAAGCATCATCAGTAAATAATTAATGGCCAATTATTAGTTGGTCCAGTTCGATGATGTGTTATATTCTTTAAGTAACGTTCAAAATTTGAATTTTGAAGTTGTGAATTGGGCAAATAGATTGAGAAGATAATGAGCATCTATAGTACTTGATTCGGATTAATCAGTCATGGATGAAAATAGGATGATTAAGGAAAAAAAAAAAAGAATAAATAGTGAACAATTAATGCAAGCAAAGAAGGCACTGGCAGGCAGCTGGTAAAAATTTCATGTATAGTTATCAGTGCAAATCAAAGACTTTAATCTTTACATGAAATTAAATGAATTTGGCACCAATAATAATTGTGGGAACAATATGAATATACAGCACTGTTTAATCTCTGACACTAGGACTCAAATACTATAGTGTACACAATCTCATCTATTGCAAATTAGAAGGTTCACTTTCAGGGAATAGAATTTAATTGTTATTTTTGTTAAAAAGTATAAAATATAATCATATTATTGATATATATATATATCCACTGGATTTGCAAAAATCCACGTTTGACTGGTAGATTGGTTCTGGAAATAGAAGAATCCACAGAATTTCGAGGACTATATATTAATACCACTGACTGTTCACTTTGTCTGTCACATCAGTAATGACTACCTCGTGAAGAGATCATCATTTTTGTTTTGTTCTCTTTTCTTTTTCTTATTTTTTTTTTTCAAATTCTGTCTTATTTGAAACTACGATGATTGTTAAGATTTATATGGTGAGGTACAATTTGTAGTTATGGTTTTAGAACTAAAAGCTTTGTATGACTTGAGACCCTATCGTTCTTTTGTGGGAAAATTCTTATTCGAGTTTTATTTGATCGAATTTAATTAATTATTTGATAATTGTATTATACTTGTCAAGTAATTGATCACATTTTTTAAATTATCGATCATTTACAGAATAAGTGTAAAATACTCGCCACGTGATTAATAATGATTCGATCGAGCCAGGTCTGGATTGAAATTTCCCTCTTTTGTGACCCCAAATTTTATTTCAAATTGAATACAGATTCTGAAATTGTGCCTTAGTAACTTTCAAGTATATATCCACCTTTTGATGATTAGACGAGTTATGTATGAGCTTGACCTTTTTGTGTTGATAGTGCAGAATATTTAACGATTTCATTTAGGGTTAATTTCACTTACACCAATACAAATCAATGCATTGGTGTGTCGATGATTTGATTGTACCATTACACTATATGTTAGATTAGTTGTACTTATCGAAATATCATTTTGCACCAATATTGTATTGATGTAAGTATCGTATCGATTGTGATGATACCATATTTTTGTTCCACATCGAAAGGAGTTTAGGGATTTGACAAGCTTATACGCCCCAATTCCTCCCTCACTTTGTGAGACGTCTTTTTATCAAATGATAGAATCCCACCATCTCAAAGTACTGGATAATATCTCGCAGGATCGAACCTCTGTGTTTAGTTATGAATTTGGGCATCATCAATTGGCATCCACCGTGGAGACATTAATGACCTTGTACCTCTTTCCAAGCCGCTCGACAATTGAATGAAATTGTGACGAGATATATTATTAAATGATTGGTTGAACATGTTATTCGTTCAAGTTGGTTTTAACTTAAATTCGTTGGCAAATTTGGTTAAGCTCATTTCTTTTATCAAATTAACTTATCAGTATTGAAACTTATCGAGTAAAAATTTATGAAGGACATACATTACATGTAAACTTATATATATCAGTTTATAGCGTACTAATATCAGTTATTAATTGGCACTAAAACAAAACTTACAAATTACGATGCAATTAGATATTGACTGCATTTAATTCTCTGCGCGACACCAATTAATTATCTTCAGTGTTAATTAATGAAGCCTAATATATACATACCACAAATCTTAGAAAAAAAAAATTAAATAAATAAGTCTACCTAAGTATGCATAAATTTTGGGACCCAAATACCATACGAGTGTGCATTCACGTGAATGTCTGCCTAACAAACATTCACGTTGGGGTCCTCCTTCATATAGACTAGGGTTTATAAGACAAATAAATAAAGAGGGAAATTGGTAATTATTTATTAATTAATCACTAATTATAAAGCTTCACGTTCAAATTAGTAGACGAACATTAATGTTTAGTATTATATAGTCAACAAATCGCAAATATTGGCGGCAGCCAACACTTTGCTATATACATATATTCATAATTTCATATGTATGTGTGTGTGTGTCTATATATATACATACATATATTTATACATGGAGCACCCCAAATGGCTTTTTATAATGCAAAATGTTCTCAACTGTCCCGAGGGTTTAAGTGGGAAAGTTTTGTATACATCTAATGGTTAAGATTTTAAAAATTCTGTATTCGTGAAAAGCTTTGAGGCAGATAAAATAATATATATCATTATTTATCAATAAAGTGTTTATATACTTTTCCATATTAGATAAAATAATATATAATTGTTTTATAATATTCTTTTAATTGTTCTCCTGTACAAATTTATACCAGAAATTCATAAAGAAATAGCTTTAGTAATTATGATCTCTCTTAATTCAAGACTAATATAAAATTGTAACATATTTTCTTTTCTTTTTCTATTTTACTAATTATATGTGTGAAAAGACCACCTCATCTGAAAACTTGAACGGTTAGATATGGGATACATTAAATATTTATTATTTCCAACACGTCCCCACACGTGCAAGGAAACTTTGTTTTGTATCAAATCTTGTATGTGAAATTCTTTTTCATAAATGGTGGCTATGAGATTGAAACATTTGATTTCTTGTTTGATCTGACTCTAATACCATGCTAAATTATTGTCTCATTTAAAAATTTAAACTATTAGAGAGGATAAATATTAGATATTTATTACCTCCAATAATATGTAATGTAGAGATGTTTTTTTGTTATATAGTTTAATGTTAGTGTATGGCTTTTATGTGCTAATTACAAAACGTACTACGATAAAGATCAGATTAATTAATTAAAACTTAATTAATTACTAGGCTAATACTAAGTTAATTAGTCAATTTTTTTTTATTTCACTGTATAACGTTCTACCACATGCTTTTGGGGCCTTTTCTTCCATGCTCAAAGAATGGTTAAAAGTTCCATTAATCTGATCATCTGAGAAAAAAGTATTATAATTAATATAATCAGTTCTAATACTTTATTAATTAATCTCACCAGCCACCTCTTTCTATATCGATTATTAAATTTAATGTTGTTGATCAAAAAAAAAAAAATTGTTCACATAGAGACACACACTCGAGCCTTTATAAATAGACAATTATCTATTCCCATTCTACGCATTCTCTCTATATACCTACAACCTTTTCGGATTTTCCTAGACAACTTTGAGACTTTAAGAAGCTTTCTTGTTTCAAACAGAAGGTGCACACACACACACACACACACACTCTCACACATATACATATACAGACACATATATATATATATATATAGAGAGAGAGAGAGAGAGAAAGAGAATGGGTGGGAGTGGGAGTACGCCGTGCGCTTCATGCAAGTTGCTGCGGCGGCGGTGCGCAAAGGACTGCATATTTGCACCTTATTTCCCAGCGGATGACCCTTACAAGTTTGCCATTGTTCACAAGGTCTTTGGTGCTAGCAATGTCAGCAAAATGTTGCAGGTATATCTATAATTCTCCTCTGATTTCCTCTATTAATAAGAATACTATATACTCTCAAGACACTCATCAACATGCTATAAAGGTCAACCTTTAGCATTCTCAAACTACGGACCGGACTTGTCCAAGTTCTTGTAATAGTCTCATACGTAGTTTAACTACAATGATCTCTTACTAAAATTAGAAAATGGTGAAAAAAAGATAGAAGAATAGCCAACGACCTATAGTCAACTATATATGGGCTTGTTTGAATATGTTTAAAACAAAAAATGCTTGTTCAACCCGTTTGTATCTATTAAAAATGTCGTTTTGTGTTAGGATGTAATAATTTGAAAGTACTTCAAATCAACGGGTTCAATAAAGACATGAAGTACTAGAGATCCTCATAGTTTGGTAAATCAGATGGAACTAATTGCGATGCTTTAGATTTTTACGCCTTTTCTTCTCTCACATGTTTGGTGGTGTTTCTATTTTTCGTCAATTTCATACTTCACAAGGGGGTAAATTGCATTTAACCCTCAATAACAAAGTCGCCGTTCAATTACAGGAACTTCCGGTGCATCAACGGGCAGATGCGGTGAGCAGTCTAGTGTACGAGGCGAACGCGAGAGCTCGCGATCCGGTTTACGGGTGCGTGGGGACAATATCGTACCTCCAAAACCAAGTTTCTCAGCTCCAAATGCAGCTGGCTGTGGCTCAAGCCGAGATCCTTTGCCTTCAGATGCAGCACCAACATCAACAACCTACTCATTTGGATACGCCGCTGCTGCTCGACCCAGCCGATGATGTTGATCACGAGAAATCGTTTCTCTTACAGAACAACCTGCCCCACTTGCTCAACTTTGCGTCTTCAACCACAAATGTAGTTTATGACTCTTTTAAGAAAGAGTCGTCCTTGTATGGACATGACATGATTTCTTAATTTAATCAAATCAGAAATTTTGGAGGTTTCATCATTTAGTAATTACTTTCTCTCTGCATTGTTAGTTATGATGATATATATCACCGACAAGAAAGTACCTGTTTTACCGATGGCAAGTAATGCGTCACACATTTAATGAAATTCGTCACAGGAAATAGTTCTGTACATGTAAATTTAATTTGTCTCATTATTTTATGATCGAACTATATATCTAGATTCTAATTAAGCTTTGGCCATTCCAAGACAGTTTACAATTTTTACATTGGCACATGAGCCAACTATAAAAAGAAGCTTCTTGAGAGAGATGCACATACCGAGTGGACGGAAAATTCTTATATGGACTGGGTGTATGAGTCTCACTCATGCACCATACAGTCCAGATTTAGTCACGTGTTATATGTATTTTATAAAAAGTTTAATACATAATACGTGCTTGAATCTGAATCACAGGTGTAAACACCCGGTCCATGGAAGAAAAATCCCTTGGTGGACAATAGTTAAAGAAGGGGATAAATGCATTTTTGGTCCCATATGATGGGTAGTTGCATTTTCAGTTCCATAATTATCGTAATAGTTAGGTTTGGTCTCATTGGATACTATTTGGTGGCGAAAAAAGAACTTTCGTTAAATTTTGGATGGAATGCGCACGTGCACCGTTAGCACTCATTTTCTGGAGGAGAAAATGCACTTTGGTCCCATAATTTATATGTAATTGCAACATGCATCGGTCCCATCATACACGAAATATGCATTTTAAAATTGGTTAGCATTTAAAGTGTTCTATCATTTTGTTTATTGTAAGATATTTAATGGGATAAAATTGTTTTGTATTGTACTAATTCAATGATATTCTATTGTTATTTTATTTTAATGAAAACTCTATTAATAGGTTTAATTGTATTAAAGTGAGTCAATTCGCTCCGTTGCGTTTTTTTCTCAAAAATTATCATGTCATGAAATTATATTATTGAAACTTAGTTCTCTTGTTGGCAGTTTAAATTTGTCCAACTCACTTATCTCATTCAATCTGCATGTAGTTTTCAGCAAAACTTTCATTTAAATTATTTATTGTTGAGTTTTATATTGCACTAATTCAATGATTTTTCATTTAATAAAAACTTCAATAATAGGTTTATTGTATCAAACTGAATCAATTCGCTCCTTCAATAATAGGTTTAATGAAAACTTCAATGATAGATTTAACTGTTATTTTAGCACATACACATGTGTGTAATTCAATTTATCTTTGAATTAATTATTGTTTTGTTTTATATTGTATTGATTCAATGATCTTGTATTGTTATTTTATTTTAATGAAAAATGTATTAATATGTTTAATTGTATTATAGTGAGTCATTTCGCTCCTTTGTATTTTTTTTTTCTCAAAAATTATCATCGCATCAAGAAATTATATTATTCAAACTTAGTTTTTTTGTTCGCATGTTCAATTTTGTCCATTTAATTGCATGGTGCTCTGTAATTCTTTTATGATAAAAAATAAATATGAAAATCAAGACTCGCCATATATAGCTAACAACAGTTCTACAGTAGTTGGGTGGTTGCATCAATAAAAAAAATTAAAAATAAAATAAGAGGAAACATACGATATATTTCAACATTATATATCATGATATGGTCCAAAAAATATCACCATACATATATATATATATATATATATATATATCATCACTAATATGCTAATCTACACACTCATTCTCTCTATACATCTAAGATTCTATTATCTATTAAACCCTCTCTCTCTCTCTCTCTCTCTCTCTCTCTCTCCCTCTCTCTCCCTCCCTCCCTATAATCAAGGAGAATGAACAAAGTGAATAAAAGAAAGGTAAAAATAACAAACAAATGTACCCAAAAAAAACAAAAAGGGAAAACAGTGACCAAAAAAACAAACCATCGTACAGGAATAAAAATAAGAAACATAAATATGGGATGGAAAGTTACCTCAAAAGGTACTAACGAGCACATCTGCAAAAAATAAATGTAAAAATGGTTTGAAGTTACTGAAGTGATTTGTTTTTTTTTTTTTTTTGAAGATGTGTCAGTTGGTATTCTAATCCAAAAAGTAAAATGAAAAAAAAAAAAAAACCAAAAATGAAAACTAGCCTTTTTTTTTGGCTTGTGTGCCTTTTGGAATTCTGGAATTATATTAAATGTCATGATTGCATTGAAAATGATATTTTTTGTTTTTAAAAAATTCAAAATTGTAGAAAATTAGAATTTGATCATAATTAAAGGAATTTGAATAAAACACCTTTTTCAAACATATAATAGTGTTGAGATTGATTGATATTGATTGATATATATATATATATATATATATATATATATGAGTTGAACCTAAACATCGTATTTATCAAATTTAAAAACTTAATTTTACAATACTTAACATGCAAACAGGTTGATTGTAGGTCCAAATAAACAACAGCAACCACAATAATAATAATAATAATAATAATAATAATAATAATAATATAACTAGCATAGATTGTCTTAATTAAAAATATATATCAAAGCATCTTCGTTTTTTCATACTTAAAAGTCGTTTCTGAAAGGAAGTAAAAGGGGACACTTCATTCCAACAAAATGAGATATATTAAACTTTGGAAGTTTATTAATTGATGGGGAAATGCAAATTTTGTCCTTAAAGTTAGAACATTTTTGGGTTTTCATCCCTCTATTTTGAATTTGACAAATTTCGTCCTATTTAATTTGGGCGGAATTCCGATTTTCCAGTGAATAATTTTTTATTTTTTTTTATTTTCCCTCCAATTTTGATGCGGGGGCTGATGATGTGTCATTAAACAATTAAAAAAACATGAGTAGGCATTATTGTGTGTTTTTTTTAAAAAAAAAACGGAAAAACCTTTAAAATTAGAAAGAAAAAGAGCAAATATTCGTAAATTTAATATTGTAAATATATATATTTAATACTAGTAGATGAGACATACTTGATGCATTTTGCAAATTAAAAATAAAATATAATCTCGTCACACATTTAAAAATTTGAATAATATACAATTCAAAATTTATTAAATTCTTAAGTAATTTTTATTTATTAGATTTATTAAAAACAAAAAAAAGGTTTGATTTAAGATTAGATTAATTTATAAAATAAATAAATAAAGAAAATAAAATAAAAGATAAGGATATAAGTGAATAGATGGAAGAATATCAAGAAACATAGTATCATGTTGAAGAGAAGAAAGATAAAAGTGGGAAGAGATAAAAATAGGAGAGAGAAAAGAAATACCAAACTAAAAATACCGAAAATAGTTATTAGGTGTATTTAGTGCTTTATCTAATAGTATAGATATCTATGTGTTAGATTTAAAAATTAGTAAATTTTTTATTTAAAATATTTTTACATTTTTAAAAGTATAATTAAAATAAGTTTTTTCATTAAATAGGTTGTTCACGTGCAAGGAAGTGCTTAGTTCATTTGACATTCAATTTTAGTGCTTGCCAATGACTAGCTAATTATTCATTTGCTCCTTCAAATGCACGTCCAATCATCTCCCAATTTGTTAAGAAAATACCAAAACAAGCAATAGTTTTGAATAAGTTAAAAACTCCTCATTCTGCTTTGTCTGAATATATATATATATATATATATATACACTGATATAATATATATATATATATATATAGAGAGAGAGAGAGAGAGAGAGAGAAGTGTTTGAATTCCCAAGTCATTATATTATAAATATTCACATATTCACAAGCTTTTTCTTTGTTGGCTTAACTTGATTTGTCCTTGGGATAATACAAGTTTTCATTTGAATTTCTTTGTCTTCCACTGAGATCTCATTATTGTCTTGTCTTATATTGTGTTTAATATATAAGTTTTTGGCATATTCCAAAAGTTTCCACAAGTTGTATGGTAGTTACATGCCATTTTATACAAATGTAACGCATTTCTAAAGTTTTGTATTTTAATCATATATGTGAAGAAATTAAGTCACATCAACAGTTTTCAAACTTGATTTGAATTCCTTTATAAAGTATGAGATTGTGTTTGAGTTGAATTTGCGGGATGGTTTGTTTATTGAGATGGTTGAAATGAACAGATTTTGTTTGAGGTTGTTTTAATTTCTTCGTAGATTTGTTAACTTTTTTCCTTTTATTCCTGTTAACGTAAGCAAAGTTGATTCAGCAGATGTAACTACTCCTTAAACTAAGGTTTTCTTTTTAACTAAGGGTAGTAGGGTTTAGGAACTATGATGAGCTTGTCGTTAGACAAGGATGTCCAAACATGATTTATGGTCCAAAAAAGGGGGACTTTTTTTTAATATACCTCAAAAAGGTGTATGGTTTAACTTTTAATTGAAATTCACCAACAGTATTGGCGATTTTCATTATTTTATTTTTTATTTTTTGGCCTCGCCAACTGCAATATTTTTAATAATATTTTAATAAACTCGCCGTCGTCTACGGCGAGTTAGGTCAGAACTATAAAATAAAATTTCAAGTCAAAAAAATTAAACCATACACCTTTTTGAGTTATATTAAAAAAAAATCCAAAAAAGTGGGTATTTATTTATTTCTTTTTTTTTTTAATTTCATATTTTCTTCGATTGAAAATGATGGGCTATCCTCACATGAAATCGAAAAATAAAAATAAATAAAAAAACTGCAATAGAAAATGATGGTTCTGTGTGTGATTAGTTGGAATGGAATGTATTTCACGGATGGAAAAAGAAAAGGTGCTTTTAGAATTTAATATGATGTAACTCGAGAAATTCTAAGTTGAATCTCATTTTGTCTAAGGTAATTTTTTTTCACTTATGTTATAATAATGCATATTTTTAAATAGAGTCAATAGTTACGGAAAATTCTTATCCGAACCCGACTTGGTCATATCCAATCAATCATGTAATAAGTGTCGATATACCTACCATGTAATTGATTAATATTCTTAAACTATACATCAGTCACATGACTAGTATAAAAATTAATTGAGTGTAAAGCTAAAATAAAAGTTGAAAGTAGAATAAGTATTTAAATGAAAAAAGAAAAGAAAAGAAAAGAAAAGAAAAGAAATTATAATAGAGTGAAGTGATCAAACTTGTGTGAAACTATGGGTACTTTCTACTTGTGCTAAAAATGGAGGTTTTTGTTTCAAGGCTAGATGCACTTCTTATGGGAAAATTCTTACCCTAAGTGTGGTTGAATTGAATAGTCAAATTAGCATAGCATTTTTGTTCTTGTTTTATCCATTACTGATTAAATTGAAATTGAATTGAATTTCATCTATACTATTGTATAAAGAAAAAACATTTTCTATAACTATTTTTTATCTAATAATAATTTTGGTCTGTCATTTTTTTTTTTTTATTGTTTTCTTTCACTTTCTCTTTCCTCTATCTTTTCTCACGTTTCTTTTACTTTCTCTTCCCCTCTCTCTCTCTCTCTCTCTCTCTCTCTATCTTCCTTCATTTCCAAACACTCTTAATATCATTTTCTTTTATTTTTGTGTAATTGTTTTCTTTTTTATTATAAATTATTTTATTTTACTTATAACTAATTTGATAAATCTATTAAAAACAATAAAAAATATTTTGATAGTATAGATACTACTAAAATTTTATTATATGAATTATATGACTTTTTTTTAATATGCATACGCATTGAGTATATCAATATTAATAGTAGTTATAGTCATTTCAGTGGGCTTAGATCAATAACTAATTGATTTAGTAGAATATGACGTTAGCTACTTTAAACAACATCTAGGATTTGAATCCTAGAGTTATAAAAGAGGCTATTGAGTTGGAAGAATTGTCCTCATAATAAAACTCTACAGTGGGCTCAGCTAGGCCACAATTTTTTATGGCTCACACTGTAGTTAGGGGTAACTCATACTTATATATAATAGTAGTGTATATTTATATATATTTAATAAATCAAGTTCATATCGTTCTTAGTTAGTGACCGATATAAAATCGAATATCCATTGGCTAAATTTGTTTTTTTAACCCTAAATTTCACGCCCTTTTATGGTTAGTGTTTTTAACTTTATTAATGTCCACCAAATAAAACTATTTTGTGTTTTAATCAGAGAGATAATTGTGCACATTCTCGAAAATTTCAAACGTTTCTCGTGAAATTATTTGTATCATTTTGTATAATGCAACAATTTGCTTTGCTCAATGGTTCCTCTAGTGGGGTCACACCGTCACATTGGCAGAAATTTGAAAAATAATGGAAAGCAACTTTATGGAGAATTTATGGGGAAATGTGGCTTAACTAGGTCCAAGTACATGATGGGGAAAAATGGGTCAAGGTGAGTTGAAATTAGAAGATTAAATTCATGGGAAAATGATATAACAAGACAAAATAAATTTTATCTTTATATCAACCTCGATTTCTACATCGTGCTTTGGAAGGCAGAAGAATAGATGAGTGGAACCTATCTCTTTGTTGGAGGGCTCGAGGCTCATATCCTTCCAAAATGGGTTGTGTGCGATGTTTTGTTTTTCAAAACGCGCATTCCCTCATTTCTCTATTTTGTTTTTATACAATTTTTCTTATATATGTGTTGGTGGTTTTGGTTATCTTCATATTGAACTATTGAGTAAGATGTTTCTGTTTCTTTTTAAAATAAGCAAAATGTTAGATCGGAAGATTGATATGATTTTGTCAATTACGAGAATTTAGTCCCCACAGTATATTCATTTTGTCAAATTTCATTGCGATTAAGTACAATTTGATCATCATAGTCCTATCAAAATAATATTAAATTAAGTCTTACTCCTCACTGGACCGGACATTATAGACCGACCACCGTTCACCCATAATACTCCAAATAATTGACAAACTCTACATCTTTGGTGAGATTCGAACTTAGACATTTACAATAGGTGTATTGACTAAGATGTTTCAATCGCTTTATTTGTATACAATTAAGGGTGAATTATAGTTACATCTTGTACATTTGGTGTCGTTATTTTAAAAAAAAAAAAAAGTTTCCTTTATTTTAAAAAGGCTTAATTACACTTTTGATCCTGTAAGTGAGATCCTCTTTTTAAATTTCGTCCTGTAAGTTTGATAGTTGCACATTTAGTCATGTATATTGGTTCAATTTGACACATTTGGTCCTAAATTGACACATTAGGTTCTGTATGTTGGTTCAATTTGACACATTTGGTCTTAAATTAACACATTTGGTCCTAAATGAGACATGACTATATTTAAAAATTTATGACCAAATATGTTGATTTAGGACTAAATGTGTCAAATTGAACCAACATACAGGACTAAATGTGTCAAATTAAACCAACATACAGGACTAAATGTGCAACCATGAAACTTATAGGACCAAATTTGAAAAAGGAATCTCACTTATAGGACCAAAAATGTAATTAAGCCTTTTAAAAATTACTATTATCACTTGAGGTTTGAGTTTTCGACCTTTCTAACAAAATGCTTGAAGGGATACAAATACCCTTATATAGTATTTTGAAAAGATAATAAAAACAAATTAAAAAGTTAAACGGCAATTTGGCCCTGATTGTCATCAGGGGCTATATGGGAGGTTTTAATATCCTAAAGGATTAATGTAATGTATCAAAAATATAATTTGAACTTTTTTCTTGATCCTTGTTTGTAAGTGATCATGTATGGTATTTTGACATTTTTGCCCTTAGCTATAACACGGGATATCGGTAAGCTATAAATGTCTCAAGGAAAGTTACACACTTGCATGTATGATAATATATATGTTTTCGAGAAACCATTTAAATATCAACCGGTTAATAGAACAATTTTATCTGCCGATCTATTCAATATTGAAATCAGGCATGCTATTAATGGCAATGATAAATGAAGCTGCAGTAATCACTCTTAATTGGATATTATTTTAATCTTACAACATAAGTTTAAGGCAAACATTATTCTCTTATAGTAATAAGCCATATGACTGGTAATATATAATAAGAATTACTAAGATTTATGAACCCTGAACTTGCAGTTGAAAGAATGGAGAATCTTCAAGCTTTTGGCTAGCTCCATCAACCCCACATACTTGGACTACAAATTTCAGACTAGAAGTTCCTTCGGGGACGTCTAGGTCGGAAACATAGAACGATTTCACAACCGCTGCACCAAGATACTCGTTACCACCTCCTTCAAGCAATCGACTCTGATTTTCAGACGATGAACTCTTCGTGATTTTTTGAACATATATGTTGTACTTGGGGAAAACATCTGCATGGCCAGCTCCCAATTTCCAAACAATTTGGAGACTAAGGCGTTTTGACCCTTGAGAACCCGAACTCCAGCTAACAAACTGTCCATCAACGAGCCATGAATTAGATGGTGGGAAGCTTGGATTCTCACCGGAAGTAGTAATCTTAATATCTCCAAGAACTGCATAAAACTCTGATGGAGCCCTAGAAGGGGTCGTATCTGGTTCAACTGCAGCAGATTGTTCGGGCTTTGATCTGTAGCATATGACCCGTATTTCTCTTAATGTGAGTCCAGGCATGTGAATGCTGCTTTCTTGTAGGACCCATCCAGGCTCTTCATCCAGCTTGGTCACACGGCGTGGCATTATCACGCTAGTAAAACGGCTCGAGAATCGGTTCATGGTTAGCAAGGCGTCTCCTGAGGCAGCAAGTAACACAGATTTTTTTTCTTGTGTTGCAGTAGAGTGCACAAGTTCAAGGCCTAACTGAGAATTCCCACTTGATTTAACCTGTGCATATTTTGTTTTTGATTAGAAAACGAATAAAATAATTTGAAATCGTTGGAGAGTATTTAGTTCTCGAGGTAGAAGCTTACAGCATATTTAAAGTAAAGTGGAGAGCTATCCAGTCGAAGCTCTCCTCGAAAGAGCCTTGCTTTGAATTCAGCACCATTGGCAAGAGTTCCTTTGAACGTGATGTTTCCTCCTCCATTGTACGATGCTTCATTGAAACTGCAATAAACATATACATACGTCACGTTTCCAAGCATCACTGCGAGATCCTAAAGAATGAACTTTATGCTGTTTCTACAAGTATCACACGGACAAACATGGCATCTTTTCAAGGGCTTGATAAAGTCTTAATTTTTTAAGCAGCTACCTATATGAGAAGAAATCAACTGAACAGAGTTTTCATTGACATCATTATTGTATATGACTTATGACTAAACAACGTCATCAAAATATACATAAGAATCGTCGCATGACCAAAAATTTTTAATAGTATTAATGATTAGACTACTTACTTAATCAAAACTTGGATTGGCTGAGTTGTAGAGTCTCCAGGATACTCAATGAAAGGCTGTATCAAAGTCTATGAGTTAGGAAAAATGGAAGCATAAGCCAAAATAAGTAAACTCATTGATTACAAGATTGAATTCAATAACAGCACAAAAAAAGGAAAAAAGAAAAAAAAAAAAAGGAAAAAAGAAGCAACAACATCGTGCCAAGAATTTCTAAGTGTCAAAAGTTCTAACATCAGTTTTCATTAGTATAATTACTAAAAAGCACGAACATTTTATTTCCCAACAATTGAAAAGGTCATAAATCGATTCCACACACCTCTGATTCTTTGTTTTCTTTGAAAAAATTGATAATTAACTATAGTACCATGAAAAAATCAATTACGCATTACGATTATACCATCTTAGTCATCTATAAATAGGATGAATTCTTAGCAAGCAGTTATTTGCTTACAGAGATTTATCCAGTCGAATATTTCCCAATTAGTGGAGAAGGACCTTTAACATAAGACATTGGGCAAACAAAAGAAGCAAAACAGCTGTGGGAGGCATACCTGATAGCTTTGGGAAGAAATGTTGTTCCAAGGAGTGCCGGAAACTTGTTTTCCATCAATAAATACGTGGTAACCATGGCCCTGGGAAAATTATAAAAATATTGTTTATAACACAATAGGGAGCCGAAAAGAAAACTATTAGCAAATTCTTATAGCTCGTTGGCGTATTGGAAGTATCGGTTTGCCACTATATTTGCTTTGGTCAGATATCTCACAACTTTCCCGGCATATCTACCTTCACATTTGACATGGGGGAAAACAGCAGCAAATAAAATACTTTTGCATTTGTCTAAGGAATTTTCGCTGCTGAAGTTTTAAAATTGAGAAGTAATTCTTTGTTTGCATATTTATCTTGGATACACTTCATCAGATATCTGAGGTCCAGCTTATATTCTCATTTCATGTAAGAATTTACTCACCATATTTTGGCCAAACCGATTCTAAAGAACAAAAGCTTGACTGAGTTAGCTTTCATTAAACAATAGATAGAACTACATAAATACTTCAGAGAGGATAATCAAAATGGAAAAGGACAAACATAGTTAAATAAAATGTCACAGTAGATACCTGATCAAAATTTGAGTAAAATGGAAGTACTTTGGGGTAGTTCTGTACGGTTCCCCAGGATTTTTCAACAAGTCCCCACCATCTGTTCATTTAATCCATGAGATGAGTGGGTACTAAGAACCTAGCGCGTAAATTTAATGAGTTGAAAAGTGAGATTGTATATTACTTATTTTGAGCAGTTTGAAAATCAGGTGGTTGCTTAGTCTCATAAACCCATCCAGGTGCAAATATGGCTGCTGAAACACTGTCTTTCTTTATTACATCAAGGGCAACATTAGTCTGCACAAGAAAAAAAATGTATGTGTTAAAAATAATTTTTGAATATTAGTCCGGTCAAATTAATAAAGTGTTTTCTCACACGATACAGAATATATGCAAGCAATTCGATGAAACTCAAAACAACAAAGGATTAAGTAAAGATTTTAACAAAATCTAGCTATATAATGTCTTGAAACCTACAGTCCATTGTCCGCCACCAAAAGTGCCTCTTCCAAATACATCAATGCCCATGAAAACATCAAATTTTCTGTCACCGGCGACATCAGCCGATAGCTTAGGATAATCTTCCTGTACCATATAGGAGATAAAATATCAACAACAGAAACGAGAGTGCTGTCCACTACATTGCAATATATGAAGTAAAACATGAGGTACCTCCCACGAATAGTTCACAAATATGCCATCGCATAAGTCAAAGAAAGGCTTATTTTTGTCATTTAATTGATTCTGCCAGCTAAGGTCACCATCAATAGTAACACTATCATACCATAAAACCAAGGAACCAGGTAGCGAAGAGTGCATGGTCTGGCTTAAATGGTTGACAAATTCTTTCAGATTAGGGATTTTTGCGGGCTCCAAATTGACCTCCATATTGAGCTGCAAATGAAAAGGGACTGAAAAATTAATCGTTCGGGAAATCATATTTGTAGAAGAAATATTGTACTAAACAAATCTATGCCAGTTTTTGCCCTGATCCAAACTGTCAAAATTTATTTGATTTCATTTAGTCAATGAACTTATGTGATTATTGTTGAAAATGAGCTGCGTTTCGTTAACTTACTGGACGTATGATTTCTACCTAAACGGGGAAACTACACTGCCTTTGAAATAGAAATGTATATGAAAATTGTCATACCAGAAATGGCTCAGTATAATCATTCAATCGTATGTATAGGACAAATGATAAGCTTACCAGCCAACCATCAAAACCGAGAGCAAGAGCAAGCTCAGCCAATCGCTCAGCATACATTTGAGCAGAATCCTTTGTTGATAGCAATTTTTCAGCAAGTTCTTGTCCTTCATCCCACTCCATGATGAAAGTTCCTAATACCTAAAACACGAATACTATCAGTAACATTGTGTACGAACATGCATCAATACCACAGCCAGTAAATTCAACATAAACTCAGATTGAAGGAAATCATACCCCTCAAATATTCACATTCGAAATCAGTTTAGAAAAGAAAAGAAAGAAACAATCACGAAGAATTTCCCCCACGAGAAACCATTATCGAGAACTATTGACACAACAATGCTGGTTTACACGGACAGAGCTGAAAGAGGGCCATTAGGAGCATTCCCGCCCACCCCCACCCCAACCAACCACACACACACACACACAAAAAAACATAGAAAAACGAAAAAAGAAAAACGAAAAGTATTATTATACAGTTATATGTTATATTTTTTATTATAAATACAAAATTTTACCCCCCAATTAAAAGTTTCTCGATCCTTTATGCCTCTTTTCAACATCATCGTAACCATCATAACCATAGTAACAGTTGCAATAAAGTCATTATTATATTTCTTTTCCTTTAAGAACAACCCTCAGAACACCCTATCCATAATTACATATTAAATGAAAAGAGACAAAGAGTTTTCGAATCCAGAACCTCAATACTACCACATTTAAACCCCCGCCAAAGGACTACAGTCCTGTAGCGATAAAGTCATTATTATCTTGATGCCAGAAGATATAATCACGAGCAGATGATAACCATATCAATGATAGTAAAACGATCACTACCAAAAATAGAAATAGGAGTAACAGCATTAAACGATAATTAAAACAGAAAAGTTCTTTTTCCCAATTTCAACAAAATTACACATTAGTCCCCACATATTCATCACAAACAATTAAAATCCCAGAAAAGCAAACAATACCTTAACACCATGCCTGTGAGCAGTATTAGTCCAGCACGGCGGCGGCAACGTCACCAAACTATGCGAAAAATACACAAAAACATCCATCAAATACCAATGCCATATCGCGTACGCGTCCGCATTCGTCCCTCCCTGCACGAATCTATCATCCGTATAACCTCCCGCCATGTCATGGCAAACCAGAATCCGCGGCCGCCGCGGCAACTCCGGCCCACCGCCTCCGCCGGACGTGAGCTTCACCGCAGCCTGGTTGAAGGGATAATGAAACGACTTGAAGTAGGCCCGGGACTCCAATTCCCCGAGCGTCCGGAGTGGGTAGGAGATCGGAACCTGCCGGAACTGACGGATCGAAAGGCGGAGGCGGGTCGGCGGCGGCCTGATTGTCGGCAGCGGTGGCGTTTTCCATTATTGTGTAGAGGAATGATCGGAGATTTTTGAGGGTGGAGAAGGCTTTGGGGTGATGGGTTTTTATATAGGCGAGGAGGGGCATTGGTGGTGGAAAAAGCCATGGGAGTTGACTTGGAGTTATCTGTGATACTCTTAAGTCTACGATGATATTCTGCTTTTCATTTTCGCTTTTAGTTTTAGATTTGGTGTGATTTCTTGGAGATTTTGTGCGCGTGTTTGGGTTTTACAGGTGTTTTTCCTTCCGGCGTGACCGAACCTGACCCGAGCTAGAATTCGTTTAATTGAAAAAAATTGCACTTGATATTCAGTATTAAGTGCCAAATATATAGTAGTTAATAATATAAAGTAAATATCTTTTTTGAATTGAAAGATGAATATTTGCACAAAATATTTATTTCATAATTTTTTTTAAGGAAAATATTTATTTCATATTGAACAAGCTTAATATAAAGAAGTCTTTCTTACTTTTCTTTAATTCGATCTTGTTGGCTTATAGCTCATATCTGGTTAAGCACAAGACATATAGAAAAGTTATTTTTTTTTTTTTTACTTATATCCATTCCCAAAAAAGAAAGAAAGAAAAGATGAGGATAATATATTAAAAGATAAAGTAAGAAATTATAAAAATAAGGTTTAAGTTATTTCGTTGTTAGAAATTAATGACCTCCATATTGTAAAGAAAATCTTGAGCAAAATTATTGTGATAACTCTTTTTGTTATTTAATTATGAATTATGTCAATTTAGAATATTAAATATTCTTATATTTAAATCATTTGGTGAGAAACTATAATTTATTATCATTTAATAAATATTAGAGATATTGTTATTGGCACTCCATTCTCACTTTTATATTGAAAAATTAATTTTTTAACCCGTGCATTGAAAGATGAATATTCTGTATTAAGTGCTAAATATCTAGTAGTTAAGAATATAAAATAAATATCTTTTCTGAATTGAAAGATGAATATTTGCACAAAATATTTATTTCATAATTTTTTGAAGGAAAATATTTATTTCATATTGAACAAACTTAATATAAAGAGGTCTTGCTTACTTTTCTTTAGTTCGAGATTGTTGGCTTATGGTTCATATCTGATTAAGCACAAGACATATAGAAAAGTTCATTTCTTTTTACTTATATGCATGCAAAAAAAAGAAAGAAAGAAAGAAAAGATGAGGATATTAAATGATAAAGTAAGAAATTATAAAAATAAGACCTTGAGCAAAATTATTGTGATAATTCTTTTTTTTTATTTAATTATGAGTTATGTCAATTTAGAATATTAAATATTGTTATATTTAAATCATTTAGTGAGAAACTAGAATTTATTATCATTTAATAAATATTAGAGATTTTTTCTTTTTTTCTAAATTAATAAATATTAGAGAATTGTTATTGGCACTTCATTCTCACTTTTATATTGAAAAACTAGTTTTTTAACCCGTGCGCTGCATGGAACATTAATTGTAAATTAAAAAAAATAGTATATATAATTTAAAATAGAATATAGATAGTAAAACTGTCCTACAAATATTATAAATGCAAAATAATTAACAAAAACAATTATTAAATACAATTTAATTATTGGAATAAAAAACATAAAGAATTAAATTTCATTAACACAATTTAATCAACCTATGCTTTGCAAAGATGATTTTTTTTCCATTATAGGAATAAATTATCACATAAATGGATATCAACTTTATTTACTATATGAAATATAAAAAGGACAAAAATAACAAAATTGTGAAAAAGTTTTAATTGTAAAGTTGTATTTATGGACATTAAAGTAAATATAAAAAATATAAAATCAAAATAAATATCAAATAATAGGTTACAACTTCATTTTAACAAAGTATGTCAAAATTAATTTATCGTAATTATACTCTTGTAGTTTTAAATCATATTTTGAGAATTGTTTGTAGAAATATTTTTAGCATATAAAACTTAGTATTAACTTTAACCGCATTTTTAATAAGGTAGGAGGAATGCCTTTTACATCATAACTATTATTATTTTTTAAATATTTATATATAACTAAATAAAAATGAAATGGTATAGTTGATAACATATTGCTATGTATTAACTTTTAAGGATATCCCATCTATAGAGATAGGAGTGAGCATAAATTTTCAAAGAGCACCCGAACCGCCCACACTACCTTGTTTTTGTCAATTCTTTTGAAAAAAAAAACGTGGCTCAAAATCGGATAGTAAAATTGGTTCAGTTCTAATTTTCTCCTCAACCGAACTGAACCTCTTACATTATATGTATATATATGTATATATATATATATTTGTCCATTTTTTAGCTTAAACTTTTCAATGCATAAGATAAATTCACTAATCATATTATAAATTGTTTCAAATTTCATTAGTTACTGCTTTAATTATTCAACATTTCAAATACATTTAACCATTCATTATTAAATTATGCATGGACTAAAACTTTAGTATGTTATATTAGCCAAAATTTTAAGAAGTTGCGTATTAAAATCAATATTATTGTTTGAGCACGACTTAAATATGAAAAGTTACATTTTCTATACTTTTTTATAAACCACCAACACCGCCGCCATGCATCGAATCCCACAAAATCGAACTAACACCAAGAAAAACCTCAACTACCGTAGTACCCCCACCAATTCGAACTACCAACCACCACTATAGCAAAACCCAACTCCCAGCCATCACCACGCAATAATTAAGGACATTATTATTAAAATTAATGCATAACTTGTCATATTGATAAACTTATATGTACACACACACACACATGTATACAAAATTTAAAATTTTGAGCTAATTGATAAAATGTTAACAATTAGAAATGTAATGAATGGATATAATTATAAATTATGTTTAGAAAAATAATTAAGTATGAGCAGTAATTTAAGGATTTAGAGATATATTATTGAAAATAATGGTAGTAGGTAATTTTAATTATATACAGATTTTAATGTGAATTAAAGAGTGAAAGTGTAATTGAAAAAGGTTTATATGGCAAAAAAAATGAAAGGACAATTTGTTTACCTCATTGCCCATATAAGTACGTGTAAGAGATAGACATATAAGTCGGACATACTTTAAATATATATTAGGTGGTATTAGGTAATTTTAATTATGGAAAGATATAAATTAAAGAGTAAAAATCTAAATATGAAAAACGTCTTATATGACTAAATAATGAAAGGACAACTTGTTCCCCTCATTATCCATATAAGCAAGAGATAGACATATAAGCACTATAGGAAAATGCGCATTTTCCATCGAAAATCCGGAGGAAATCTGGCGAAAATGTGTCCGCTGGAAAAAACGCTGCCGGAGTGCCAATTTTTAGTGGAAATTTTCACTGGGCCAGCCCTCCGGCTGAATTCTGGTGGCCAGCCGCATCACGGGCTATCTCCACCACCGCCCTTGTCGCCACCAGTGTGACCTGATCACCGCCGTCCACCGTCGCCAAGCCCCCGTCGTGGCTGCTGTTGCGGCTGCCGCTGGGCCCCCACTGTCACCGCTGTAATAGTATCCTCAAAATATACAAATTTTTGTAGTTGAGGGGATTTGAACTCGTGACCTCAATCTTGTTTATCAAGCTTTCAACCATCAAGTTATTACAATGAGTTGTGCTATGTTTTATTTTTGTTTATACTTGTTACATATTTGTTTTGATTATTTTTATTTTAATTTATTAATATATTATTTTGTTTTATACTTGTTACATATTTTTATTTTGTTAACTTGTTTTAATTTTTTAAAAATATTATTTAGTTGTATCTATTAATTATATCTGATAAATGATGTTTGAAAAAAATAACTTATATGTATAATAAATTTTTTTGTGCTTTTAATAATATTTTATTTTTTGATATAATTTTGTAAAATTTAATTGTTGCTAATAGTTTTAAAAGATTATATTAATTTTTAATAATCACATGCATTACATTTCATGCATTATAAGATATACAGGAATAAAAATAAACAATTCATATTATTATTATTATGCATCTAGCTCCAAGTTTGTTCATTGATTTTTTTTTTCAAAAATTTCATGCATTATAAAATAAACAATTCATATTATTATTATTATTATTATTATTATTATTATTATTATTATTATTATTATTATTATTATTATTATTATTATTATTATTATCTACTACATAAAGTTGGTAATTTTATTTCCTTTAAAAAAAACTAAAAGATTTTCAATGTATTTATATTGTACCATATAATCAACATTTTTTTTTGTTGAAAAAATGAGAGAGATGTTTACTGTAACGCGCAAAGAACTTAATAAACTTATATATATATATATATATATTAATAAGATCCCCTTTTATTTTATAATTTTTCATAAATTTAATAAATATATTATAAATAATTAGAACATATTATAAATAATAATAGTTAATATGAATAGCTATTTATATATACAATTTTGCAAAAATAAATAAATAAATAATTAAAATTATTTTTGCATCAAAATTGATTTGGACTTTGGACCTTTGGGATAGAAGAGTTGTAGCTTTACCATTAGACTAAGTTAACTTTTGTTTATACATTTTGCAATCACAAATACATAGTTAATTCAATCGAATTTCAAAAGAAAAAAAAAGTCCGGTGGAATTTTCCGCCGGAGTGCTATCGGAATATGCTGGCGGAATTATTCCCCCGGCTTTTTTTAAAAAAATATTAAGTTACTTTTGCATTTAAAGGGGATTTGAACCTTGGACCTTTGAGATATGAGAGTTATAACTTTACTATTAGGCTATGCTCAAACTTATTTCAATATTGTGGAATTTAAAATAAAGATCTAAGTTGACCGAAATTTAAAAAAAAAATTCTAGTGGAAATTTCTACCGAAATTCTAGCCGAATTTTTTTTTTTATTTTTCCGGGGGGAAATTCCGCCGAAATTCCCCCAGATTTTTTTTTTTGAATTTTCCGGGGGAAAAGTTCCACCGGAATTTCCTCGGATATTTTTTGAAACTTTTTCTTTTAACTATTTGGAGGAAATTTCTGCCAGAATTCCTCCGGATTATTCCTTCGGCGAATTATTTCCACCGGTGTTCAGCCAGATTTTTTTCGAGGGGAAATTCGGCGGAATTGTTTCTGCTTGGATTTTTTCGGCGAAAATTGAGTTTTTTCCTGTAGTGAAGGCAAACATCATTTTAAATATATTTATTAGATTATGTTAGATTAGATTATGATAATGGGTTTAACCATATATATATATATAATTATATATATAGATAGATACTTCATAATATATAGTGATAATAGGAGTTGATTAAAGAAAAATAGTCAAGGTGAAAGATAAATACACACACACACACATCTATCTAGGATTTGTTTGGTTTCCCAGACTAGGCCAAATAAGGGCTTGTAATGGGATGTAATTTGTTGTTTGGTATGCACAATTCATCTGTCCGTAATCGGATGTAATTGTGGGCAACCCGCAACTAACCCCTCCAATCTCACGATGTGAATCATGGGGGGAGGGGTGCGATTTAATTGGGACAATTCCTGAATATTTGAGTCATGGCTGTGTTTTTACAACTATGTCCCTAACTTATGGTGTTTTTTTTACGTTAATGTCCATGTGTAGTTTTGAAGTAAATATTTTGCCCTAATTCCTCTCATTGCTGCCTTGCGTCTCCTGCGTCTCTCTGGTTTGGGTGCAGTTGCGATTCCATCTGTAGGCGAAGTTTTCCATTGGGTAAGGTTTCAAGTGTGATTTGATTACAGGTGGGGTTTGGGTATGACTTGTAATTTGGATTAAGATCCGACTTAGTTTGAGTGGCCATGAGGAAGGGTGCAACGAACATGGATCTAGACTCTATTCAAAGCAGATCTGGAGCAAAAGCAAATATTATTAGTTTGGCAATTATCTGATGTGTGACCCATGAAGTTCTCTCTAGCTGTTATCCCTCTTTCTGTTACGCGTTTCGATACAATTGTTTCGAAAGTCTTGCACCCTTGAAACAACGAAAAGGAAATTCCGTTCGTTTCTTTTGCAGCGTCGCGTCGGAAGCCCCGTTACCTGACGTGCTGAACCGGTGTTTCTTCCTGTCTGCTCTTCCAATTGACTCAGTCAAGAGAATTTGTAGTGTGTGAACTTTGATTATTAGTACTGTTAATTTTTTTGCGGTTGAATCTATCCCTTGCCTTTTCACATTTGCAGTATTTTTTGTCGATCCTCTGTCGAACTATTTTTTGCATTGTTGTTCGCCGTGAAGAAGCTATTGTTGTTTTGTCTTGTCATTCTTCCAAAATGAACTATAAAATGAAACGCAATTGTATTCAATGTGTTTAAATTCAATGGTGAACAACTTTGTGATTGCATATTTTTGGCCAATACTTCGTGTTGTGTTGATTTGGGACTTCAAATTTGAAGGTTTCACGTGTGAAACTACGACAACAGGTTTTGTTTAAGCTAAGAGGAACTTTTTGTAGTGCGAACCTGTTGGTGTAACATATTTTTGAAGCGACAATTGTCAAATGAACTTTGTAATTGCTATCCCAAGTCACAAGAATGAAAGGCAGGGGAGGCAATACCTACTACTGATACATTACGAAGAAAGAGGGGTTTGCATGAAAAAAGATGTCTCAATCCTAATACGCCTTTTAGTAAGATCGTTTGCATGATTTGTCAATATGCGAACAGGTGGTAAATAGCACCGCAAACCACAGGCATCTTGTCAGCATCTGTTGGACAACAACAAAATAAGTCGAAGGGTAGATTTGGTACTTCCGCAAACTTTAACAAGAAAAATCGTGCAGTCGCACTAACCACACGCAGAATTATGATCCACGTGACAACCACAATATATTTCATCTTAACTACCAAACAAAGCAAACAATCTTGTCCAATTGGGGGTAATCTATAATCACACGACTAGACACAATTAACTCATCACAGAAACCAAACACTTCCCTATACTATTATAACAAAGAAAGTCATTTTTGTCTCACAAATGGACGTTATTTATGTGATTTTATAAAATTTGCCCTTCAATTTTTTGTGGAATAAATAGAGAGATGTAAACTTGGGGCTAAAATTGAAAATTCACATGAAATCGATTCAATTCGGATACCAAATTTTGATGTGTCAATTTTACCCTTTTAATTAGTAAACACACGCAATAAAAAAGCAAATAAAAAGGTCAATATTGTAATATTACATGCAATTTAAAAAATCCATGTTCTCAACCCACAAACCACTTTCTCTAATTACAATTACTTGATTTTTTTTTCTTTTTGTGTTTATTCTTTATCATATACTTTTATTTCATATAATTATTTTATTTTTAAATTATTTCAAATAATTTTTAAAAAAGTATTCTTATAAAAGAAATTTAATAATATATTTATATTTTCATCATAAAAGAAATTTAATAATATATTTATATTTTCATCCTAAAGAAAAAATTTTAAGAACTAAATTAAAATATATATTTTTTGTATTTTACACACACGTAGAGTGTACGGTATTGCTAGTATATATATATATATATATATATATAATCTAAAAATTTTTACTAATTGTTAAAGAATTAATCATAAAAAAAACTAATCAATGGATATAATTATAAATTATGCTTAAAAAATAATTAAGTAATAAAGAGTAATTTAAGAAGTTAAATATAAAAATTCTTGACATTAATAGAATTAGACAGTTTTAATTATAGAAAGATTTTAATGTGACTTAAAGATTGAAAATGTAAATGTGAAAAACTTCTTACATGGCAAAATAGTAAAATGACAACTTGTTCGCCTCATTGTCCACATAAGCAAGGGATAAACACATAAGGTGGACTCCATTATATATATATATATATATATATTAGATTGACCAAATGCCCATTCATTTTAAAATATAATTAAATACACTTTAATCCTTTATTATAAGCTATACATCATTTGTCTCTATAAACTAACAAATGTAATAACCAACCTCCTCCCTCACTCTAATTATGTATTTCAATAAAAGTAACCTAATGTATACAAACTATATCTACATATATAGTTCACAAAGTATTTCCAACAATTTATAATTTATATTTAATTTTAAATATGTTTTAACCTAATATCAAGTTATTTACTTGCCAATCAAAAGTAAAATTCAAACTCTTTTAAATCTGTAAGAATAATTATATTTTTATTAATTATTTCGGTTTGTGTATGTTTTTTCTAAAATAAATTGAATGTATATACTCATTTTTAAATAATTTATATTTAACTAAATACATTACAATTTCATTTAATTTAAAAAGATATTTAAATTATGGTTAAAAATATTTATCCATTTTTATTCAAAATAGTAAAACTTTACATAGAATTTATAAATAAAAACTTTATTAAGTTCAGAACTAGAATAGTTTTTCCATGTTTATTTTTAGGTATTATCACAATAACTTATTAACCTAGTTTTTGTTTGTATTTACTTTAGCTATCAATTATTTGTAAAATTAAAATTACTTTTATAGCTAATAAAGGATTTGAAGTTAAATTTAGAATGCTAAATGCAAAAAAAAAAAAAAAAAAAAAAACGTATAACTATGAGTGGTACAAGGGCAATTTTGACTAACTTTGTGATTGGGTGACATAATAATTAATTTACTTTTTTTCTTCCTCACCCCTAATAATCTCTTTCATCCACTCCTCCCCCACCAACCACCCACCTTCTCCATCCTCCTCCTCCTGCCACCCCCACCCCTCCACCTTCTTCTTCTTAACTCATTCTTCCTCCACAGTCGCCATACCGCTGACCACTCCAAAAATTACCACCAGCTGCCGCCACCACCACAACTACCACTATGCCGATGCCGCCACCGCCGATCGGCCACTAGATCTTGCCCGAAACCCAAGCCCTATCTCCACCTTCTTCTTCCCCCCACCTTCAAATCTCACTTCAAATTCCTCAACCATGCCAAGATCGAGTTTTTTTCTTTGAAGTTTTTTTTCTCCTCAATGGCCGATCCCGGTCAGATTTGGCCTCCTCACACATTCTCCTTCGTCCTTTTCTCTCCCTATGTGTATGTGTGAGTGTGTGTATATGTGTGTGTCTTTTGAGTGTGTGAGTGTGTGAAATGTGTGCAATTGTGTGTTGTGAAATGTGTGCGACTGTACGTGTGTAGTGTATGTGTGTGTGTGTATATATATATATATATTAAACATGTATATGTATACGTATATATAATATATATGATGTGTGTTTATATCTATATATTTATGTAATATGTTGTTTATTTTTATTTTAATATTATATATTTTTAGAATAAATTTATATTCAATTAAGGGTATTTTTGGTACAATGCAAAATATTAAGTTTGGCTATGTTTGGAGGTTGAAACATGAGGGTAAAAAAGTAATTTCACGAAAATCGTCAGGGTTTCAAAAGTTATTATGTTATAGGGGGTCTAATTGTAAATAGTCAAATATGAAGGGGTGTATCGGTAATTACACTAAACCTCAGGGGGTGTAGACGTAATTATCCCCTTCACATATTGTGCTGACTTAAGAATCGGATGATCTTTGCTGGAAACACTTTGAATTAGAATTACGTATTTTCCATCCTAATAGGGTAGGGAGCCATTAGCGACTCTTGGAAAGTCACTCCAGATTAGCTAGCGGAGAACCCCTAAAATCCGACACCATCAAATATATATTCATATAAATATATTTATATACTAATTTCTTCTCACTCATCTTATAAAGATTACAAGGATGTAACGACACTTAAACATTTCAATCAACTTTATAAGTCAACACGGACGTTGAGTATTGACCTTGACTTCAAATTGAATTATTTGTCACGCATAATTGCAATTTAGAAAAACAGAACCAAAATTTTAGTTCATTCCAATGCCAATGCATAATTGCAGCTCAGAAAAAGAACCAACTTTCATTTTGTTCAAACATGATTAATTGCAATTTTTGGAAGGAGTCAATTTTTTTCTTGCATCTAATTATTCATATGTGTATAGATGACAAACATATACATTTCTTAGAGGTTGTTTAGGCTTTTTAAGTCTCAGTGAGATGCATAATTATTATTTCCGTAGCTGATGAGCTCTTGACCCTATTGCGAAGGGAAAATTCTTGTCCAAATCCGACTTGATCGCACCCAACCAATCATGTAGCAAATATTAATACACTTGTCATGTGATTGGTCACTCTTCCTAGACTGTACACTAATCATATGGCAAGTGTAAAATACTCGCCACGTAATTAGTTTCGGTATAACCGAATCTGGTGCGGGTAAGAATTTCTCATTGCAAAGGGAGGACTTATAATCATAACGCCATGAGTTTAAGTTTCCCACACCAAAAAAAAAATGAGTTTAAGTTTCAATTGATTGTAATAAATCAATATATATACACACACACATTATTTCTCTAACCTTTTTTTTTTCTGACACATTCCATTATATCTGACTATTAGAACCCTCTGTTTCAATAATATTTTCAAGAAAAAAAATCTTAATAATTTTTTAGACAAATTTTTGCATCAAAAAATTTATGAAATCATTGTCCAATCTAAAAGGTCCACACCACAAAATCTCATCCCATAAAACTGAATCATTAACTTTTACCACGTTTTGAAATGAAACTGCCCTTGAACTTTCTGGATCGAAACTAATTTTATAAATCTTTTATATACAAAATTCAATTTTATATGTTCTTAGTAATTTTCCCAATTTTCTACATTTTGGATTCCTTACAATGATATTTTAAGATTAACTATGTTCCTTATAAGGGCGCAATATGCTTCTATGGAGTTGATATTGTTGTGTGTTGTTTTAATTTATTATTTATTTCTATATATTAATGTATGCATAGAGATTTATTTTATTTAAGTAAAAATATCTAAATTAACAAGTTACTTGATATGATTGAAATCTAATGTACTACGAAATTTTTATAAAAAGTATATACACATTATAAATAAAGGACAGTTTTCTTAAACGCTTGAAGTCCATCTCAATTCTCATTGAGATGTTAGATCTAGTGGTTTGATGAGTAACATATATTTAGTTAATATTTATTTTAAAATTTTAATTTCACCAAATTGCCATTATGATGTCAAAATTAAATACATCTCCTCCGTCAAACCGTCCCATAGAATGCTTGTAACTATAAGGGACGTCATCTAACTTGGTGCATAGAAAAAAAAAATACTTTCTATCTTATTGTGTTTGGTGTTGATTTAGGCTATTTACTGGTGATGATTTTCACTTTTCAATCGAAGTTTTACCCTCCGTTTGATTCTTGGATTTTGGTAAGAAAAATAGGAAGAAATTTTTTTTTTCCTTACTTCAAATGATAGTACTATATGCTTTCATTTTCCTCGTACTTTTTCTCAATAAAATTCATGTTCCAAATATAACAACGAAACTACATAAGAGAAACAAAGATTAATTTTAGATAAATTTGCTTATTTTTCTCCACTATGGCTCTGCAAAATGCCCAAGGCAGTGAAGAAGAAATGAAGCATAAACAAAGATTCTTAGTCAAAATCCCACATCGCGCAAGGCATTGAGCCACCCACCAAACATTTCATATAAAACCTAAGGTCCAAGGAGTCTCAAACTCATACCTTTCTCGGCCTTTTGGCTAAGATCAAGTGTAGTATCTGTTCTTATCAGTTTAATATCTGATACGTGGGCCATTGGCCCACATGATATTAAATTAATTTTTCTAGGGGGAGGGCCCAATACGGTAGCTTGCTGCCCGGGTCTTCGAGTGTCGCCTATGCGTTGCACTACTGCATGGGCCTGGCGCACCCCATCAATACGAGTCGAATGCTTTTGGGCACTTTGGGGTGCCAATACCTGTTTAACCAAAAACTGTAATAATGGCAAAGATGAATTATACGTTAATTATTAGTTCTGGATATTTTGCACAATTGGTTGAATTCGAGACCCACCTTTGAATTCTTTGGTTTGGCTACTCTCTCTCTCTCTCTCTCTCTCTCTCTCTCAAAATGGTGGAAAATTTACATTCAAATAAAAGTTCAATAAATTTTTTATTATATATTAAACGCATGATTAGATTACTTTATTTCTCCTTTACATACATAGTGCGCCTGACATGTTAGTTCAAATTAACTATATTTCTTTAACCACAATAATTAAAGGATACGAGAATTGGCTATTTGAATCTTGTCTTTTCATATTTTACATAGATACAAAGACTAAAATCACCCCAAACAAAATTACATAGTAAAATACAAAATAAATATCGTAACACCTCTGCAAGCGAAGCGACCAAGCTTGGTTCAACTACGCGAAGCTTGATCCCGCTGTTAAACCCTTGGTAAAAACATTAGCAACCTGACGAGATGTAGGAACATAGCGAATAGGATTATCACCTTAGGCAATCCATTCACAAACAAAATGAAAATCAAGCTCAATATATTTTGTACGTGTTTGAAACACGGGAATGACCGCCAAATAATTGACAATATTATTACAGTAAACCACAAAAGAAGCATCAAGAAAGGCATCCAATTCGTGAAACTTAGTAGTTGCTATAAAATATCCTAACTCATTAATTTACCAATCTTAAAAGCCGGAGGTGATTTTAGTCCAAAAACAACTAAGAGCACATTTAGTTGTTTTTTTTCAAAGAAAAAAACACGTTTGACTAAGGGGTGTGTGAGTTTATGTAAAACTAAGGGGTGCAAATGAAAAATATTATTATAATTTTATGTTATGTAATACACAAGTACAATTTAAAAAAATATTTTTGATTCTTGTATGCGGAATAAAAAGGCATGTATGCATTATACTAAGTATTAGTGGGTTATTTGTAAAATTCCTAATATGTTAGGGGAGTAGTTGCAATATTCTAAATACATTAGGGTACAGTTTGACATCAGTTGAATTGAGTAGTTGATTAAATTTGTGAGGGTAAATACTAGATTCCCTACGATTACAATCATTAACAGAGAAGTCAATAAAGAACATATCTATTAGAATGCCACATCGTCAAATTTCCATACAAATTAATAAATTCTGACAATAAAACATTCATACGAAATTGTTATCCCAAAAAACAAAACAAAACAAAAAAACTAGGCACCATTGCCATGCCAATATATCAAGCCTAAATGCCCAATTAAATATACCTATGATTTTAGGCATCAACTACACACACGGCAATAATTTCATAATTATCTCTTACAAATATAGTACTTGCAAAAAGACTACAACCAAACATACAATATTTTTCAATACAATTAAGGTTGGCTCCCTAATATACCACCACCACCAGTGGATACTTGGTTCTTTTGGTTCTTCTTGGCTCTCTTCAATATCTTGTGAATGTTAGCAAGGGTGGTGTTTGGATCTACATCTTCCACTTGAGTCATCTTCTGTAGAAAAAACATAAAGAAAAGGATAACCAATTATGAATATTAGAAAAAGGACCTGAATGTTCCAACAATGTTACATAAAGCACCCTCAACAAACATACAACACCCAAATATTTTACTAATAATCCCATCAATATATCAGGATAAATAAATACAGTATATCAACACCCAAATATGTTTCAACTCTGAATCACAATACCTCAGCCAAAACAACAATAAAATCACTATTTTAGGATAGATATTGATATTATAGACACACCCCTGTAGGTTCCATTATAGAACACATCTTCCATTATAGAACACATCAAATCTTCTACTATTTCATATACAACAAAACAAGACCATATCATAAGTTGTCGCAGATTCAACTATGAAACTCGTCTCTTTTAACATATTCTAACAAAAATCCTAACAAACTAACTACGACCGTAGTAAAAATACACTTGCAAACATAAAAATAGTTTAACATTGCAACAAAATACAATCAAACCAAGAAACCCACATAATGAATAGGAAATAAAGACCTACTAAACTTAAAAAAAAAAATTCAAATATTTCTTCAGAAATTTATATAAATTGACAAAAACACTTGTTATCATGCCCAAAAAATGAAGAAAAAAGTTGGGATAGAGTAAAAAAACATACCTGCCATTTTTTTTGAACACCACAACCAAAGAAACTTCGCCTTGTGTGTGAAAAACGACTTCCCACTCTCTTCTTTTTGAGAAATCAGTGAAAAGATAGAAAAACAGGAGACCCGAGTGTAGATTGTTAGTGAAGGAGGTTTTCTCTCCAAGAAGATGACTTCCAAGTGTGAAAGAGTTAAATGAAAGGGAAATCTAAAAGACCCCATTTAGCTCGCCAAACACACAAGGGTAAATTGGGTTTCCATTTTTCACATTTTCTAAGTTTTTTGAAGTATTTTTTATTTAGAGATAAAGAAGTAATTTTACCTATTTCATTAGATTTAACGTTGACCGTGAATCAATAGAATGTTATTTTTAATTTCTAAAAAGATAGAGGGTTTTGAATAATTGGAGCAAACGAAAGGGGGGTGGGGGGAGTGCTATGTAATTATCGCTAAAACCAAGCATACATTTATTCTCTGCACTTTATCCCAACCCACTATCAAATATATCTCCAATAGAACCTCAAAAAAACACCTAACATAGCCTTAGTTTTTGGTTGCAGTTTTTAAAAATGGTAAAAACCAGATAAAAGAGCCCAAAAGTAATTTTTAAGAGCTATTCAAAGTAATTTTCAAAGAAAAACAACTTTTAAAAAACTTTTAAGGCCCATTTGCATAGACTTAAATAAGTGTTTATTAAGCTGTATTTTTTATGATAGAATTTTTTTTTTAAAAATCAAACAGTTTTGCGTTTGGATGTACTTATTAAAAATATTTTTAAATGTATTTTTATTTGAAATTATTCTAAATAGCTTCTACAGAAAAATCACTTTGGAATTTTTTTTTTCTGATTTCTTTTTCTCTTTTTTAAAAAGTGCCCAACCAAGTATATATATATATATATATATTCATTGGAGTTTTTTTTTCCAAAAAATAAGCGATTCTCTTCTAAATCGAAAGTCTATCCAAACATGCTCTAAACTATTACATTCAAACATAAAATTACTTAATTTACAAAAACATACACTGTAAAATCACTCGATAAGTATTCTTTGTTTAAATCTATCCAAACCAACCCTAAATCACACTCTATTAATCTTAAATTCAGCCTATTTGATCTTTTAAAATGCAAAATTGGTTAAATAACTTTCTTGATTGTTCATTTTCACAAGTTCTTTTGGATACAATAATTTTATTTTTAATATTTATCCTAAACAAATCAAAATTCAAAAACGAAGTCCTACAAGCCATTGGGCTTTTCTATTTTGGGCCACTCAAGCCCCATCCACAAATGGTATCTCCATTCTCCAAATCGTGGTCGTTTCGATTTCTCTGCCAATTCTTGATTTCAACAATCCATTGAGCTCCGCACATTGATTTGCTCGCACAAAATGCACGAACTCTGAAAAAGGGTTGTGGGGGGTTTTGAGATTTTCGGGATAAGAAATGAGAATTGATTGCATTTCTCTGAGCCCACGAATCCTCGTTCTGGTATTTGCCGTGACGATTCTCCACCGGGTCAGCCTCGACTCGGTGTCTGCTCTTTGTGAACTCAGCGTCAAGGAGAAGAACACGGTCTACTACTATGACTTGGCCTCTCCACTTGATAAATTTCCCCACGGCATCCTCAGCGAAGATGGGTAATTTCTGAATGCTATGCGTCTTCTTGATTCGTTTCTTGAGCTTCCGAGTGAATTTCAATGGTTCTTGCAGTAGAATTGAAGTTCCACGACCTCTTGAGAAATGACTTAATGTGGGTCAGATTAGCATGAACATGTGTTGATTAGTTGATATATGCAAATTACAGGATTATTGAGTTCGGATGTTTTGGGATATATATTTTATGTGGACATTGTAACTTCGGAAGTACATTTATGGTTTTGACGATTGTCATTATGTGGTGCCAGAATCGAGTACTAGAATCGAAAAGAAAATGAAAATAAAGAAGGGTCTTCGCGTCTCCACTAAATATGGAGTACTGTTATGTGCTATTTTGTTAACTTTGGTGGCATTTTGATTTTAGGTTTTATAAAGTGGCTGCAAATGGGAGTGTGCTCTGGTTTCAGGTTGGCTCTATCAGGTCACAATATATTATTTCTTTTGCTTTTATTGAAACTTTTCACCATATGTTTGGCACACAGTTATTGTTGGATGTTTCTACCACTGCCAATGTTAAATTGGCTGAACGGTTATTGCTTTTGATGCATCCTATTTTCTGTTTTATGGGATTGATACCTTTACATGAGTTGTAATTTTCGTTATTGACTTGGAGCAGCTTTGCGGTTCGCTGATATTCAACCATGATCCTCCTATATGTGTTGACTGTAAGGTGAGGAATTTCTTAGAGCACTAGCATTTTGCTTTCGTGTTTGATGTTCTTGGTCTATATGTTTTCACATTAAATATTTCAGAAGGTTTGGATGAGAATTCTCACTGAAACTTGCACGTGTTGGGGGCATGGTGGTGGGTGGATAAATAAAAACGACTAGTTCTAGAACTAATGAGAGGCACCTTAGAATTTTTAAATGACTTAAATCTGTGTCAACTTGGGAGTCATGGACCATTAAAATATTTTAATGCATATAAATTGTTTTTCGGTTTATCTAACTAAACATTACAATGAATATGATGGTCTATGTTGTCTTCTTCTTTTTTCATCTCTCATACTGGTATGAACAATTCTAAACTAATATATGATGCAGCAGAAATGTCATCAGTATCATTGGCCCTTACATGATGTTGTTTGTACAAATAAGTATCATCCTATTTTCTTTCAGAATTGTTGTAGTTAGTTGTATTTAACTTCATCCAAACCATCTGGGAATTACCGAATTATATCAATCATTTCAATTGACAGTGAAAATGACGAAAGGTTGAGTACTAACTGCAACTTCTACATTCTTTATGTATAATATAGCACTGTGGTGGTTCATTAAGCTGTGGTATGGGCTGCAGTGCACTTGTGTCCAACAAAATAGAAGGTAAATACTCATTAATATTTTACATGCATCCAGGTGCATTACGCACTAGCAAAAGTTTATAAATTACACGGTTATAAAACTGGACAAGTCAAATATGTGTACTGAATGTGAATAGAAACCTGTTTTTATCATATGGAAAGAGTTCCTTCTGAGTTCTCTATAAGGATGCCACCCATATACAAGATCTTCACTTAGAGTATCATCTGAAACTGAGATTTCGGACGCCTAGCAATCTGCATTTTCTGTCTGATCCGAGATATTAAAAGTAGGAGTATCATACTGAAGTGCTAATAGACATTTTGTTTTTATGTCACCTTTGTGTTATGTCAGAATTATAAATTTAGAATTATGAAGATGGGTTGATCACCTTTGTGTTATGTCAGAATTATAAAGGGTTAATTACATCTACTACCCCTCTAAAGTTACGGAACTACAGTTGGTCCCCTAAAAATTTTCAATATTACAAACCCATACCTTGAGAAATTTCAAAATTACAAATACCCCACTGGTTAGCCGGTTCCCGATCATGTTTTTTTGAACTTCCGATTTTACCCCTATATTTTCCAACTGAAAAAATTTTTGGACCGGGAATGACAAGGGTATTTTTGGAATTTCATAAAAATTTTTGATGACGTTAGTAGAATATGATCAAGAACATGCTGATCAGGGGGGTATTTGTAATTTTGAAATTCCTCAGGGTATGGGTTGGTAATATTGAAAATTTTTGGGGCACCAATTGTAGTTTTGTATCTTTAGAGGGGTAGTAGATGTAATTAATCGAATTATAAATTTAGGCTCATGACAGGAGATTTTACCAATCCTTACGAGATGTTTGTAGAAATTAGTAGATATAGAAATTGTAATGGAATATATGTGATTGAAACATATGAGTTGTACTTGGTGAAAAAAGTATTAGTAAAAGTTGAAAGGATAGGACAATATTGGTTTAGCCATAGTATATGAATGTGAGATTTGTATTATGGTCCACGGTGAAGCTATGAACAAGGTGACAACTTTGTCTGGCTCTAAAAAGATGTATAATATATTTGAATAGTCAATTATCTGATCGTCTGTTCTTGGGAATTCTTAGCTAGATGGTTGTGTTTGTTCATAAATAACGAGAATCACAAGAGATGCATCTTATATAGGTACTGGAATTGAGAAGCATGCGTTTTATAGGTCTCACAATAAGGTGCCAAGTTTGGTGTCTTGACATGTGAATTAAGTTTTGGAAACAACAGAAAACTCCTTGGTGATAGACTGGTTTGGGGTAATGTTACATGTTCTTTGGCTGTTATCATTAGAACCTCTGATCCTGAAAGCAATTATTTTGTAGGGTAGCCACTTGTACATTGTAATAAACAAAAGAGAGCGTATTGCTTAATGTACATAAGTGCCTAGGTTGTTTGTTACATCAAACCTGTTGTGCAGGTTATCCCGTTTGTACAACTCTGGGTCAGCCTTCAAGCACAGTCATTGACGTTCGTGGTAAGCTATTCTCATCAATCCGAATCATTGTTTTCTAGCCTCGCCATGATTATGTTTTCCTATACTGTTCCGTAAGTTACATTTTTTCTTTTGTTTGATTATTTTGTGGCAGATAAAAAGAGTCCCCGCATGGGAATCATTGTTAAGATGACACACAATGGCCCAAAGTATAACTGTTCACTCTCAGTATCAGTTATATGTAATTCAACTGAAATCCAAGTACGAATTTGTTCTCTACTTTCATATGGGTAGTTGCTGTGCTTTCCTCATCAAACTGTTTTTTTTTAACTGACTCTGTTGATGTTTTGCAGGGTCCTTCGACATTTGAGACTGTTGGGATCTGTGATTATGTAAGACTTTGAATATCTTGTTGAGTCTGATTTAGTAATAAAGTTCTGACTATCCTCTGTTTATGAATATTAGCTTAAATTGCAAATTATTGTGAAGTTTTCTATGTGCGAGCTTGTAGCTTACGCTTTTAGTTTTTGCATTCAGACTGAATGTTCTATATTGATAACAATGTGGAATTGTGGATTACTGCTTCATACTGAGAAACGATTTCTATTTCCATTGTATTTCTATTTTGGTGTTGTAATGGTGCTTTGCTCTGATATCTTGTTTTCACAGGTTATATCTTGTCAGTATTCTATACTATTTGGTTCTCATTCACTTCTGAGTAAATTAGATCCTATATCCATTGTGCAAGTAGAAATTCAGGGGGCATAGAGAGCCTCAGGGCCAACAGTGTACTCTGGTAAAATGATGTCCTAAAGGCATAATGTCCAAGGTTCTATTTCAGTGTGTTAGATAAAGAAGCTTCAAATATTGTTTTTATTATTCTTACTAGCAATTAGACTTTAATACAGATAAGTTAAACTACTCCACTACCTCAACTCAGAAATCCTAAGATGATTTTTGTTACAGAAAAGACTTGCATATAATCCTAAAGCTATGGGTTAAAACAAAACCAATAGATCCTGCGAAAGCCCAAATCTTGCTCTGGGGAGTAATACTTGCCATGCTTTCTATATTAACTTTGCTAGATGCTGGCATGTTGCATTTGTCCATGTGACTAGATTTGCATCATATGGAGCATCATTTGTAGCAAGGAAACCTCTTGACTTCATACAACCTAAACCCAAGGTATTCAAGGGTGGGATGTTCCTTCCTCTGGACCTCCGCTCATCTTCACAATGGGATAAACTGCCAAAAAGAAAAATGCCTTGGATGAACAGTTATAAGGCATTTGTGACGTGCAACGTGAAGCAAACTTTTGTTGTTGACAGTGCTATTTTTCTAGCTTCTATTCATTGTAAAGTGAGAATGATATGTGCTAATCGTATCAAAATGCCTTGAATTCCCCTCTTTGACATAAGTGAGATATCTTCTGCAAGATTTGCCATTGTTGGCTTCTGAACTTGAAAAATGAATATTAACTCCTGACTAAGTTGATTGAAAAATGCCTGTATTATTAGTCTTTACATGGAGAAGGCCTACTTTTATCACTCCATGATCTTTCCCTAATGTCTGTGGATGGATTGACTCAGTTTTATTGTCTATGTGTTGAAAGCAATGCTATTTCCATCAATATTTGCAGTCAAAGCTATTTGCATCAAAAATGCTAAAATTGTTAAGATGAACCATTTTTGTTTCTTTCTTTCTCCTTTTTTTTCTTGGGTCAAGAATTCAGGATTATTAAGTTGGAATTATTTGAAAATAACTTATTTTTTCTGAATAAATGGGTATCTTTGCTTGCGCACTCGAAGTATTAGTTTTACATTTTATTATTCTTTCACACTGACAGAATACAGAGCTGAAGCATCCATTAGGCTGTGCCAAGGTTATATCCTCTCATGGAAATGGATTGGGATGGTTTGGTACCTTAATGATCATGTAATAATTTTGTTTTCAGAACTTTTTTTTTTCTTTACTCTCCCCCCCTCTATAAGATTGCTTAATCTAATTAATATTGTTTATTTGGCTTTCTAGAATCTTATGCCTCTTTGGAGGTTACTTGGTTGCTGGTGCAGTTTACCGGTATTTCTTCCTGCATATTCGTGGTATAGATGTACGTATAACCTCTGTATCTTTTCTTTTAAATTCAGCATATGGTTAACCCACTTGTTTTTGCCTTACTAATACTGTATTTTGAGTATCTCCACTGATTGTCAATTTTCTGGATTTTTCAGGTAATTCCAAACTTGGAGGTTTGGGCTAGCTTACCACATAGACTACAGGTACTTTCATTGCGATAATTGATTGATTGTGTGTGTGTGTTGGGGGGGGGGGGGTTCGGGGATCTATTACTCTATCTGCTTTACTATTAAGTATAGGATTTTCATATTTGTTTTCCCCCATCTTTGCCAGAGTTTGTTTCACTCATTGGTTCGACGATTCAGAGGACCTTCATATGGTTACAGGAGCACGTATTCGCCAGTTGATTTTTGAGCATCATTGTTTCATATGACTCTCATGATGAAATCTCTTAATATGATACATATCCATGATTGAACTTCTACAAGCATCACAACACAATTTCATGTACAAGCAGTGGCCTCTATGTGATGATCGCTTCCACTTATAGTTGTCCTGAAAAATGGTGATGCCAAAGATGGTCTAATTCTTGCTTAGTCAGTCGCATTCTTTGTAGCGAATCTAGCATCTCAAACTCTACACTTAAATCCATTGTTGTTCTTGATAGTGTCTTTTACAATAGTTTATTTTAGCGTATTGTAGCGACATTACCTCACAACACAGGAAATTGAACCTTGTGCTCTTTAACCTCTTGAAATTGTTTGCTAAAATAGTCTAAGGATGTAAAGGTAGCTTGCATTTGGAAAAGGTTCTATTGTTACGAGTGTTAGTTTTGCTTTTATTCAGGAACCAAGAGCCATTTGGAAAGCTTTTCTGTGTGATCAATTCTTGATAAAGCAAATGCTACTGGTTCTGAATTTTATGTAATTTATTTGCATATTTCGTAAACTTATCCGATTGCTTTCCGTGATCAGTTTATGTTGCGAAATGCTGAATGCTTTAAGAGTTGGCGATTATGATTATAGACGGCCTAAAATGATATGAGGGGGGTGATTATTGCGATACGGTGGTGAGATTTGTGTTGAAAATGTGCCCTGCAACCACAACAAATCCTCATTAGAAAGTGGATCCTATGAGATTTGCGTTGAAAATATGCCCCGCAACAACAAATCCTCATTAGAAAATTCTTTCATAAGTTAGTTGTTGAAATACCAACTGAGGAGGATTAGGTCATACTGGTACTATATCAAATTTCACTACTGATATTGGTTACAGTGGTGGTCGCCGTGGATGTGTGATGAAAATGTGCCCTGCAACCACAACAGATTCCTATTAGAAAATTCTTCCATGCACCGGTTGTTAAAATACCAAATGACGATTGGTTGCAGTGGTGGTTGCGGTGGATCTGAGGAGGTGTGTGGTGAAAATGTGCCTTGCAACCACAACAAATCCCTGTTAGAAGATTCTTCTTTGCATCAAGTGTAACCACCAAACGATGAGGATTGGTTCATATTGGTATTGAATAAATTTCGCTGTTGATATTTTGGTTGATCTTTACCGTTTCGTGTTTAAAACTCGATGCACTTGGAAGAATATCCCACCCAATCTCTGTGGAAAAATAGAAAAGAAGATTATAACATAGTAATGAAGCACAGCTATAAGCTTCAAGAAATTGGGTTAAGAAACTTTTTGGGAAATGACAGCAAATTGAAGGCTGGCAGATAGATTATCATTACCGAAATTGGAAGTGGAAAACCCGTAGCTTATAATAATGAATTAGATATGTTTGGTATGTATTTGGTATTAAATTATTAAGAATTATATATCTTATATTTGTAGTTGGTAGGATTGCTTGAAATTTTATATCTTTAGTACCGGAGCCACATATAGCTCATGAATATATGTGTACCCTTGACTTTTTAATTTGATTATTTGTATCAATAGTCTTTAATTGATACATGCAACTTCTGACTCCGGTGTCTTGACACTGAGTATCATGGTTCAATTATTGTTGATTGAGATATTGCCTTCACAAAGGCAATTCAATTATTGTTGATTGAGATATTGCCTTCACAAAGGCAATGCTATAGCTGGAACATAGTTAAGTTTGAACCAATGAATTTTGCTAGGTAGTTATGCCATATGTCTCATTTTCTTGATCTTACATAACGTTTTCTTACAAGACTCTATTTGTTATGTTGACTTGATCAATATAACCTTTCTCAGGAAATTAATGTTTTCTCTCTCTCTCTCTCTCTCTCTCTCTCTCTCTTTATTACAATGCAAAAGTTAAATTTTTTAATTTTTAATTTTTCTTGTCTTAACCACTCGGTTCCAATCTATTGGCCGACTAATTCGGGTAGGGTAATGTAGAGGCTCATTATGAAGGCGACCCTCCCAACCCAGTTACTCCATTCACTAACACCAGAGTTTGAACTCTGGACGTTGTTTAAGAAATCTAACGTCTCATCCCGCTAGACCAATTGGTAGTTGATAAATTTTTTAATTTTAACCGAATGACAATCATTTACAAACAGAAATTTGTCGTGTGATTCTCGATTCATCGACTTATTGGAATTTTTTGTAGGGTTATTAATTGTAGAAAATCACCTGAGGTGGGATCCGTTTTCGAAAAATTCCTTGTGATACAAAAAAGTTATAAATACCTTTTTGATATTTAGTTCTGTGTCGCCGACTCCCTTTAATTGTAGGCCTGATTTGTAATACAAACCAAACATTAGGGGTGCATATATAATTTTTTATACCACGAAGACTTTTGTGAAAATATGATAGATATCAAGGGATTTTCCTTTTAATAAACCCTAAACTAAATTAATAATCTAGTTTAATTACTTCCTCAATCCTAAATTATTAGTCTTTTTACAGAGGCTTTTTTATGCAATAATTGTCATTTTGAGTAGTTCGGGGTAGCATTTATTTATTTATTTATTCCTAATTCACATCAGTCTTTTTAATTAAAACTTATTAATTATCATAATACAGTTTTTTAGGGAAGGATAGTTTGATCATATTGTTGTAAATTTATTTATTTAAAAAGAAGACTATTAATTAATTTAATTGGTGTGCGTGCAAAACCTTAAATTACTAATAATTTGAGATTGAGAAATGACAACGCTAGTCATCCATTCATTATAGTTTCTGGAAAATGATGTATAAATATTACTATGATTTTTTATTGGGTAATGAAATATTACTATGATTTGAAGAAATGGAAAATTGCCTTATTGGATTTGAATCTTTTGTAGGTTAATTACCAAAAATTTCCTTGAGGTCTTAAAAATTTATACATACTAATAATATTGGCACACTCTATGTGTATAATAAATAAAATAATATAATTTAATGAAATACTAAAATTTTAGTAGTATCTATACTATCAAAATAATTTTTAACTATTTTAATTGATTCATAAATTAGTGTTAAGTAAAAATAAAATAATTTAAAATAAAAAAAACTAAGAAAACAATTACAAAGAAAGTAAAAGAAAATTATATTGAAAAGTAGTGGAAGATGAAAAAGAGTAGAGAGAGAGGAGAGATAGGGAGAGAAAGTAAAAAAGAATGTAAATAAAAAAAGAAAGAAAAATATCAAACCAAAAATATTGGCGTATCAAAGATGATTACTGAATGGTGTTTCCTCTTTATATAATAGTATAAATCATATAAATACTCAAATATTTGGTTTTATGTTACAGTTATTCCCTAACTACAAGTCTGATTTGTAATACAAATCAAATAATAGGACTTATTTATAATTTTTCATACAACAGAGAATTCCATAAAAAACAAGACAATGCAAATCTTAAGGGAATTTTGTAATTAACTCTAAATTAAGGGGGTGTTTGCAAAAATTTTAATTTCTTGATAATCACTAGAAGCAAATATAGAAGCATTGGTGGAGGTGCTTTCAAATTTTGTATTTTTTGAATTATTTCTAAGCACTTCATAAGACGAAACTATAAAATAAAACTATTTTTACTAGTTTTTTTCTTTTTCGGGGACAAAAGTACAAAATTACCAAATATATATATTTTTTCTAAGCTTTGGCAAACACGCTCTAAATTAATCAATTAGTCATGTTAATTGAACGACAACACTAACTGATGATGACCAAATTCGTCGCCGAATATGGAGGCTCGATCCTACAAAGTATTGTCCTGCACCTTGAGACGGTAGGGTTTTGTTTTTTGATGAAAAGGCGGCTCGCAAGGTGAGTGAGGGATTGAAGTTTATAATCTTGCCAAGTCACTAGATTTCTTTCGATGCGGGACAAGAATATTGTATCATTATCATATAAACCCTCCAGTTGAGGAACTTGGGAAGAGGCACAGGGCTATTGTCCCCACCGACGGCACCATTTGATGATGTCCAAATCCATCGCCGAACATGGAGCCCGACCCTATGAGATATTGTCCCGCAACTTGAGATGGTGAGGTTTTGTCCTTTGATGAAAAGACATCTCGTAGGGTGAGGGAGGAATTGAAGCTTATAAGCTTGCCAAGTTCCTAAATTCTTTCTCATATGAGACAAGAATATGGCATCGTCACTAACCGTCCATTCATTTTCATTTGGGGAAATATTACTATGATTTCAAGAAATTGAAAAATTGCCTTATTAAATGTTTTTTTTTCCCAAGATTCTTTTCTAATTTAATTATAAACCAATCCGATCGGGTCCAAATCTGGTGATGAAGAAAATCCGAGTTTGTGGGCAAAGCAACAACTACTGAAGTTGAAGTTTTACCCACATCACAATTATTCTCCACCTAAACCTTACCGAATCATCATACTTTCCACCCACAAAACCCTTATCTTAGAAGCCAAGCAAAATTGAACTTTTTTCACCTCTGGCATGCCACCATTGTAGTTATTTGATAGTACACTTCATAATCCATTTATCTCTGGAAGAAAGGATTGAAAGAATTGGATAAATCTTTTTCCTTTCTGTTTTTGTTCCAGTTGATATTTGGGACTGAGAGGCATGCTCTCTCTCTCTCTCTCTCTCTCTCTCACTTAAAATTTTTTTCCTTCACATAAGTATCCTCTTATCAAATTTCAGTAAAAAAATATATGCAGTAAACATAAAAAGGGAAATAAAAATTACTCAATAGAAATGACGAATAATATATAAGCTAAGTGTCACAGACTTGATCTTTTATAATATACAAGCGAAATCTAGAATTGTGGAGGACATTTCAAAATCTTTGTGCCTTTGCCATATGTATTTGATGTGCCGTCAGGTGTCCAATTTGACCAGTGCGTAACAAAAAAACCCAGTGCTTTAGCATTTGAATATGGTGCATTAGTTAGGTAGTTGGTCTTGGAAGAAATAATTGCTCCACGAACATAACTAAATAATTGCTCTATGAAAACATAAACCACACTTTCAGTATTTCTTACACTTCACTTCATGTATGCTTATAATTGAAATGTCCACTCTCATTCCAAAAGACTGTTTGATTAGATTAAAATTTTTCTCCTACCCTATTGCATACTACTTGTATTTATTCAACCACACTCCACATAAGTATTAACAAACACAAAACAGAAAAAAAAAAAAAAAATTATCACAGAGAAAGGCTTCAAAACCAAATGAAGCCACCACCATCCTCTTCTTCGTCCTCGTCCGTCCTCCTCCGCAAGGGCCGCCTCTCGCCTTACCTCTTCGCGTTATTAGCCTTCATCCTCTTTGTCACCATCCTATACGGCGAAGACTTCAGCTGCATCCTTAGTAGCCAATTCGACACCCAACATCCCTATCATACACACCAAAGCTTCTCATCGTCGTCGAGAACTAGTGAGTTAGAACATTACACGTATGTGAAGCACGCGCACTGTACGCAAAAACAGAGTCAAGGGGGTTGGTTGATGGGACGCAATGAAGAAACAGTCGCCCCCTTTATTTAAAACTATTCTTTTGTTGAAATTCAAAAGTTTAACCCGTAAAGTGATAAAATTTTTGACTCTGTCCCTGCACGGACGAGTCATGCACATAGATTTCCGCACACTAGTACATGAATGTTATGCACTAATATATGTTGGTTTTTGATTTTGCTATTTTTGGTGTTAGAGAAGAAAGGAGAAAAGTTGCCGTTTGCCATTAGAGAGAGCGAGAAAGGTTGTGATATATTCAACGGGAGGTGGGTGCAGGACGAGTCGCGGCCGTTGTACGAGGAGTGGGAGTGTCCGTACATCCAGCCGCAGCTGACGTGCCAAGAACACGGCCGCCCGGACAAGGACTATCAGCACTGGAGATGGCAGCCTCATGGTTGCTCTCTTCCAAGGTTAGCGATTTTTTTTAATTTTTCGATTTGATAACTTTTAGTTTAGAATTTTGAAATAATAGTACTATTGCTGTGGAAGTTAGAAATTACGTTTTAGAAGATTGATAAACATATACATCCCAGTTCCCACACCAACTATAACTCTCCATCTGGATTTTGTTGGGTGAAATTAATCTCTATTTCTCCTTGTCTCATAACGTGCTAGACACTAATCTCATTAATATATATATATATATATATATATATATTTATATTGGGATTAATCATATTCTGCACCCATTAGTTCCACCCTCTATGTCACGTTTATACTCTAAATTACAAAATGTAACAAATCAGTCCCCAAATTATAGATACGATGGACTGATTTGTTACATCATTTTTCCATTATAAGGGTTAATTTGTTACGTTTTACAGTTTAAGGGGAAATTCTAGCCCAGACCCGGTTCGGCCGAATTAGTGTTAATCACGTGGTGAGTGTTTTACGCTTGTCCTGTGCATGGTCGATAATTTAGGGAGAGTGGCCAATCACTTGACAAGTGCAATACACTTACTATATGATTTGTTGGATTCGGCCAAATCAGGTTCGGATAAGAATTTTCCCAATTTAAGAAGGTAAATACAACGTATGATATTGCTCAGGGGCTTTGTGTCTTGACTAATTATTCCATAGACCGGCTGTTTGACCACCATAACATGATAATAGAATATTTGTTATTATTTGACGGGAAAAAAATTGAAAAAATATTAATGCATGCCCTGAATCATTGTGCTCCCAAAAATTAGCACTTATTAAATAAAACAAGAAAAGAACATATTTGCAGGCCTGTCCTAACATGAAAATCATCAAAGAATAAGCCGTCTTTGCCCAGCTTAATGAATGTACGTAACAAAATTGCTTTGTTTACAACTAATATCCTTTCCTTAAGAGGAATCGAAAGATTTGAAAAAGACAATTATTTCTGTTTGATGTCATACATCAGCACTACACAACATGTTTGTTTAACTGTTCCACCTGCCATATATCGTTTAGTTGATTTGCAGATCGATTATTTCAAATGGTGTTATGTTCTTTGTTCCGAATTTGCATATAAATGCTGAAGTTTGTAAACTGTGACAGAGGATGTAATACTATTTACAATAGAAGATCCAACGATAAAACCAGTCCCGGAAATGCTACAAAATAAAATCTCACTTGACTTATCTTTTTAATGCAAAACTAAGAAATACCGGTTTATTAATTGTAAATGTTGTGGCAGGTTCAACTCTGTTTTCATCGAATTCAATTCGTAAAATTTGTCTAATTTTTCTCCCTGGATTATGCTTTAACAAGCGAAGAAGACGAATAATTATAACTTTTTGGGCAGCTTTAATGCGACATTGATGCTTGAAACTCTACGCGACAAGCGAATGATGTTTGTGGGCGACTCTCTCAATCGGGGGCAGTACGTTTCGATGGTCTGTCTTCTCCACAGGATTATCCCTGAGAATGCGAAATCCATGGAAACTTTTGGTTCTTTAACTGTTTTCACAGCCAAGGTGTGACATTTATTTCTTTCTCATTATTCTGTCCAGTATTCATCCAACTACACAAACCTCCCCTCTTTTGTCTTGAAATGACGTATACCTCCCCTGTAACTTATCTTTACTTTACAATCACCCCAATCTGCCCATCATAACTTATAAAGTTTCCCGAACTTTTCAAATTGTTTTAAGGATTACAATGCAACAATTGAGTTCTATTGGGCGCCATTTCTCTTGGAGTCCAATTCCGATGATGCTGTCTTGCACAGAATAAGCGACAGAGTCGTGCGAAAAGGGTCGATAAACAAACACGGAAAACACTGGAAAGGAGTGGATATAATGGTCTTCAACACTTATCTATGGTGGATGACGGGCCTCGAATTCAAGATACTGTAAATCAGTCTTCAATCTCTTCATCTCATCAAGTCCTTTTCTGCTTCTCTCTCTCTCTCTCTCTTCTTTGAGTTTAATTTTGTATGTTTAAAAACAGGCAAGGATCATTTGATGATGAAGAGAAAGATATTGTGATGCTGCCAACAGAGGATGCTTATCGTATGGTGATGAAGAGCATGCTGAGATGGGTGAGGAAAAATATGGATCCTAACAACACAAGAGTGTTTTTCACCAGCATGTCACCTTCACATGGAAAGTAAGCAAAAAACCACATTCTTCTACATTTTACAATTTAAATCATTGGGATAGTTACAATTTAAATCATTAGGACCTCATCGAAAATATATCACCGAAGAGGCATTACATAACAATGTCTAAAAACATATACAATCTTGGATTATAAAATGTCACAATATATATATATATATATAGCTGCTAAAATGCAAAAACAGGTATAGTTCAAATGTCCAAATATACTTTTCTTCCTAAATTATTTCATAAACTACTCCCTCTGTTTCATAATATCAGCCGTTCAAAATTGTTATGCACAGATTCAGAAGAATTAAGTCATGGTAATTTCTATACTTTACCAAGTGTTTTTACTACAGCTCAAAAGTTTTAAATACTGTATTGTTTTCATAAAACATACATTTATTGTGAAACAAAAATTTGATATCTAACGATTAATAACATCATCCACAACAATCTAAATACATTTTTGACAAAAAAAAAAATTTGACAGGAGCGTCGACTGGGGAGGCGATCCGAAGGGCAACTGCTACAACGAAACAAGCATGATAGAAGACCCCAACTACTGGGGATCCGATTCTCGAAAGAGCGTAATGGGCGTGATCGGCGAGGTCTTCAGAAAATCGAGGGTGCCTATCACGTTTCTGAACATCACGCAGCTCTCCAGCTATCGAAAAGACGCGCACACATCGATATACAAGAAGCAGTGGAATCCGCTAACCCCCGAACAACTCGCCAATCCGGTGAGCTACGCGGATTGCGTCCACTGGTGCCTGCCGGGGCTTCAGGATACCTGGAATGAACTTTTGTATGCCAAGCTTTTTTATCCATAATTAAAAAGCAAGGGGAATGATTGTATATTTGATGTAATGAATGGTTCTTGAGCTGGGAGAGGAATTTTATTCATTTTTTTGACTGGAAATATTTCATATTTTTAGCTGGGGAAGTTCATTAACAAAAAGAGTTATCAACTACTATTATGTCCATGGCCTCTCTGACTTAATGGATGTGTATCTCTTTTCAAAGGACGCTATAAACATGTGGAGAGTATATTGTCCAGATTTCGAATCCTGACAACGTGCGTGCGTTGGGTGCTGTGCATGCATATTAACAAAAAAATCACCTATTATACCGTGACAAAATAGGATTCATATCAATAGTAGTTTCTAAAGTTTCAAGTTACAATCATATTAGTTTATAAATTTTATCTTATACGTTGCGCCAGTGATAGTTTAATTTAGTCACCTAAAGAATTACTCAGTCAAATTGTACTTAAAAAATTTATTTGAAGGGCATTTTTATTAGTTTGATATTGTTGTTGCTTCTAGCCTATGTAACAGTAACATAACAGAGTTAAAGAAACAGGGACTAAAGAGCAACTAAAAGTTGAAATTAAGAAAAATGCCTTTCAAATGAGTGCTTACCAGTGAAATTTGGCCGGTTATTGGAATAAAGTGTTACTAAGTTATAACATTAAGTTATAACATCAAGGAATAAGGTATCATGATTTCAACTTTAGGACAAAGCCGCCATAAGGGCAAGGCAAATAATGGGCTTTAGGCCCTCAAATTTTAGGAGCCTCATAGTTTTATTCTTTTTTTTTTAATGTAAAATCAATGAGCTCATTTGATGAAAAAATATCAACCCAACTTGATAAGGAAGTGCAATCATTTCAACTAATATATTGGATATACTCGATACATGTCCCATATATATGTGTATATGCATATATAATCAAAAAACAAACTTTAATAGTATACAATTAAATTTTCTATAAAATATTGGTCGTTTTTAACTACCTTTATTATCCGGCCAACCTTTTTAACTATTTACAATGTATCTACTTATTCGTTTTTATAAGTTAAATTTAAAATAAAACTATTTTTTGATAGAAAAATAAATATGAATATAAAGTAAAAAATTTAAAAAATCAATGTTAGAGAGGAGAGATGAAAATACAAAAGGGAGAAAATAAATAATGTTGTTGGAGTTGAGAAAGACGGGAGAAATAAAAGCAGTTAAATATTACTAAGAATATTTTATGAAGCTTACAATTAAATGGATCAAAAAAAAAGTTAAAGGGTCTCACTATTAATTATATAGTACTAGTGTATCAAGCACACTCGATGCATGTGCAAAACAAAAATAAATATAATCAAGTTAACTAGTTAAATTTAATGGTAGAAAATTATTGCTTTGTTAAATTCTATGTGAATTGTATATATTTCTTAAATATTTTTATTATTTATACTATCTTTTTAATTATTGAAAATATATTTATTAGATTTATAATGAGTTAAAAAAATAAATTTAAAAATAAATTACTCTTTCATTAAAAATAATAATAAATTTAAAATGAAGAATGTGAGAGGAGAAATGGGAGAGAGATCAAAATAAAAAAGAAAAGGAAAAAAACATGTTGTTGGAAGAAAAGGGGGAGGCTTGAAAATAGAAGAATAGTTAAAAGGGCATTTCAAAAAAATCACAATTACACACACCAAAGAAAAAATTAAATACCTTCACACTTAATATATAGTATGTATAGTATAGATAAATATTGCACATGTTGAAGGATTTGGTCAAATAAAATTATGTGTTCTTTATCTATTGAGTATTGTATTTGTTTCTTTGATATCGTAGTATATTTTAATTATTATTAAAATTAACTTATTAATAATGTATCATGTGTATTTAAATTAATGATAAATCACAGACCTCATCTTGAATTTTCGCTTTGGATCATTCAAAATATTGAGATGACCTCGCTTTAGGGCTAAAGTGTTTCCAAATTTAAATTTCACGAACTATTCAGTGACATTAACCTTACAAAATAATTTTCACAATGTGAATTAAGCGAAAATAATGGGTTCAAACTACCATAATTAACAATGAATGATACTCTTACGGTAACAATTTAGCCACGATAAAATTTTTGGTACAAGTTACAGTGACAATTTAACCCAGATATGAGCACAAGAAAGTCAGAGAAGAGAGGACATGAAATGAGTCTTGACCCTATTCAAGTACCCATCTTAACGTTTTGAATCATAATGAGCCAACATACACAAGCTAAATTAAGACCCCTAGCTTTAGATTATCATTTTAAATACTTAAATTCGAACTCTATAGGGTCCGAAACTTATCAATTATTTAGAGGTATTACGGACTAAAAGCTGGTCAGCTCATATTGTCTACTATAATGAGGGTTGAGGCTTAATTTACTATTGTATTAATGGGGTTGCGATAACAAAATTAGAACTTAGTCCCAAAGAAATTGGCAAAAAGAACATTGGGTAGCGGTTGCATTTCCTTATCAGCACCTCTACTTGACATTAAATTATAAAAACAAAAAGAAAGAATAATCTAGTTTACTCTCTCTCTCTCTCTCTCTCTCTCTATCTATCAATTTTTGCCCCACCTTTTTACTATTTTAAGCTTTGGAGAGTGTTTGTTGTTATTTAGTGACTCTAACCTGATTTCAGTTTCAGATATTTGTAATAGGACAAAATCTCATTCCACCAGTTTCAAGCAGGAAATATAAGTCTCATATGTTATGATGGACACACTATTCTAGAGACATATTTTGCTTGTGTTGTTTGGTACTTCTAATAGTACCAAAAAAGTAATAAAATTAACTTTTGGACAGACAGTTTCTAAAACATACAAAGATATTCATTTAGACGTATTTGGCACTGAATTATAACAAGTGCTATAAAAATTACTTATAATTTGATATATTTCTCATTTCATTTGCTAATATAAGGTATCAAAATATAATCATTCCTTACAAATGTAATATATATATACACACACATATAATTAAATGTTTGAGAAATTACGTCCCATATGGTGCAAGAATCCTGTTTTAATGTTTTAGTAACTGTATCTTATCGTATCAGAGAAATTATATCTCTATCCAAATAGGGAAGCTCATTTGCTAGGAAATATTTTCCAGCTCTAGTATTTCGATACATTTATATTTCATCACGACCAAGAACATGGTATGTCAAGAAAACTGGAAACTATTCTCCCTCATATTCAAAATGAAGAAACCATCAACAAACAAGAAGATGAAGCCACCCCAATCTCCCTCCATCTTCCAAGAAAAGCTTTTCTCCCCATTTCTCTTATTAGTCTTCATCCTCATCTCCCTCATCGTATTCTACTCGGCCGACTATTGCTACATTTCTCGCGTCCAAGTTGATGATGATAATGAAGCCACTAACTGAACAATACCGGTAGTAGTTGGTAAGATCGGTCGTCTCTTCTTAAATAAATACATGAAATAAATATGTAATTTCTAACATATTGGTTCTAAAGAGGGGTCTAATTTGTTGTTTGTTGTTTATGTTTATATCGTTGTGGTGCTTTAGAAAAGCTGCCTTTCGCCATTGGCAAGGCTAGTAAAGGGTGCGACATATTCAGCGGGAGGTGGGTGCGCGACCACACCCGGCCCTTGTACGAGGACTGGGAATGCCCATATATTGCGCCGCAGTTGACATGTCTAGAGCACGGCCGGCCGGAAAAGAACTACCTGTATTGGAGATGGCAACCTCATCTCTGTTCCATTCCAAGGTTACCAAATCAACTTTGTTCAAATTATTTTGATTATGTTTAAATAAGTACCAAATAAATCCACAACTATCTCTTTAAGCATAATTTAAATTTATGGTTCTTGTTGATCTATATGCTTTGTTTTCTGAACTTTATCTACCAATCACAAGGCAAATGTAAAACATTTGGCACGTGATTAACACTGGTTTAGTCAAACCGTGTCTTGGCTAAAAAGATTTGATCTTTTGTTGCCCTTTGGGAAATTTTCGATTATCCCACCATTTCTTTCCTCAAATGGAGAGCGTAAATGCTTCCACATACCCTAAACTAATAAACTATCCAATCCCCAAAATGAATGATCAAAATTATTTTTACCACAATGGAACCTATCAAAAGAGAAAAAAAAATCCATTGCAAATTTATTATGTTTGTCACATTTTTTGCAGTTTTAATGCGACGTTAATGCTTGAAGCCATTAGAGGGAAGAAATTGATGTTCGTTGGTGATTCTCTAGGCTGAGGTCATTTCACCTCGATGATTTGTTTTCTTCACAGAACAATCCCTAAAAATGCTAAATCTCTGAAAACTTCTAGTTCACTAACCATTTTCACGGCCAAGGTGATGTGGTAGTATTCGTAGTGTATTAGATTTATTTAATTTTCACTTTCAGAATCAAGACAAAAACTTCAAAACATTGTTTATACAACTACCAAAAACCCTTCAAAGTTTGCATCAATTACAAATAACCCCCCCTATGTATTGAGATTACAATAAAACCCCAGATACCAATTAATTTTTGGTGTTATTTGTAAGATGGTAACAAACATCATGGGTGGTAAATGTAATTTTAATAGATAAAAGGGGGTTTTTTGTGATTGAGACAAACTTATGGTGAGTTTTTAGTTATTATCCCATAGCAATATGAGGCTAACAATGCTGTTTTTGCCATATAATCAGGATTACAATGCGACTGTTGAGTTCTATTGGGTGCCGTTTCTACTGGAATCGAACTCAGATGACCCACAGAACCACAGAGAATCTGATAGAATTGTCCTGGATGGTTCGATCGAAAAGCACGCACTACATTGGAGAGATGCAGATATACTTGTGTTCAACACTTACAAATGGTGGATATCAGGATTCAGGATATTGTACATCCTCAGTACCCTTTCAATATTTGAGATGATTTATTATACCATGTATCTCTTTATATCCCAAATAATAATATGTGTTTTTGTGTGTGTGTGTGTGTTTTATTTCTCAGACGAGCTCTTTTAAAGATGAAGTGCAAGATATTAACGAGAATGGTTTTCGCATGGCCATCAGGGCCTTGGTAAAGTGGATAAAAAAACCTGTTAACCCTAAATCGGTCCCAAACGAGGATGGTTATCGCATGGCCATCAAGGCCTTGGTAAAATGGATAAACAACAACATTGAACCTAAGAAAAAAAGAGCCTTTTTCACCACAATGTCGCCTACACATAAAAGGTAATTTGGTCTTTATTGGTTTTATTTTATTGCCTCTAAAGACCTCCCTATAAATATATTTTTATATATACATATCCAACAACAAAAAGTCTAAGAAAATATAAATATTTAACAAATACCACATGCACTGAGTGTTTTACATGAGCTTTTTTGCAATTTTCGGTGAGTTTTGACATGTTAGGTGACTTTTTTACCCCTATTTGCAATAAATAAATAGTTAGCATGGGAATCATGTTTGATTGTAAATAAATTTATATGGAAAACCTTATGTTTTCAAAAATTAGTATTGAAAGCATAAAGTTAAATACCAGTACAATACCATTTTATGTTCGAAAAACCAAAAGGATAGTGAGCTGATTAAAAAGTTTCATAAGTTGAAAGTTAAGTTTATCGTCTGAAAGTCACATAAAATTTCCATTTCATGAAACAATAAAAAAAAAAAATCAATGTTGCAGGAGTGAACTATGGGTCGGTCCTTCTGAGGGCAACTGCTTCAACGAAACAACTATTATAAACGATCCTACATTCTTCGGAGCGGAGAGCAGCTTCATGCCCATACTCTCTGAAGAACTCAGCAAAGCAAGGGTCCCCATTACAGTGATCAATATCACACAGCTCTCAAGCACTAGAAAAGATTCACACACAATATTATACAAGCAGCAATGGCACGCATTAACCGAGCAGCAGCTAGCAGATCCCAAAAGTTATGCTGATTGCGTACATTGGTGCTTGCCAGGCCTACAAGATATCTGGAAAGAGCTTTTGTTTGCTAAGCTTTTCTATCCGTGACACTAGTAGAGAATGATCTCTATTTTTGCTTTGCCCTTTTAGTATAGATTTTTCTTGAAATAATTATTACATTTTTCATGGAAAGTTTATGTGAATAGTATGTATCACTTAGTCCGCTTACACGAAATAAATAAATAAAGAAATAAGATATTGCTACGAATTATAGGGCTCTCATGTCTCTTTTTCTTGAATAACAAGATATTCTTGCCAATTGTTACTCCTATACTTGAAAACTTATTAGATTAGTTTAATGTCAGTTACATCGCTAATGCTTGGACACGATTAATGTTAATATATATATATATATATATATATATATAGGGAATATTATCGAAAACCAGATAAAGTTTGCTTCACTTGCAAGAACCATCATCAAGGGTGCTTATTGTTATTTTAATAGTTAGATGTTATTATTATTATTATTTGGTAATTGGGACAAAATGTTAATAGTTAGTTATGAGTGTTACCGATTTTCTTAACATAATGGTGCAATTATTTAGCAATCTTTTCTCTATTAAATATGAAATGCAAAGCTCAAATAGCAAAATCTCCCTCATCTCAATGAATCATTGTGATAAAAGCAAGAGTACACATAAATTAGAATAAAATAAATATCTTTTCTTTTTTCCTTTCATATAGATACATCAGGGGGATAATTACACTTAATACCCCTAATGTTTTCATAATTACACAAACAACACTTATAAAGTCAAAAATTACACAAGCCATCATCAACGTTTATGAAGATCTTACACTTACCGCCAACCGTGAACTCGATTGGCTATTTTTGTTGGAATCATCAAGACAAATGAATGAAAATCTAATTTTACACTTAAGATTTGCAATCAATATGTTGACCAATATATTTGTATGACTGAAATCCCCTCCAACGCATGATAGGTACTTGAGGGATCTGTTGTAATACAATTAAACTTAAAAGGACATTTATGTGATACTTTAGTAATCCAAAGACAATACCATGCACAGAGATAGGAATGGAGGTATGGGCTGTAAGATTGCTAGGGGTCTCAATTGAATGCGTGCCAACTCAACATTTTCTTTTTAAAAGAGATAAGTCATATTTGTAATTTCCTTTTACTTGTTCTTTGCATTTCTTTCTTCAATCCATGTGTTAAAATAAAAACACAACATGGTGCTTACATCATCTCCACATCAACAAAAATGGAGGAAAATTTAGAAATTTTCAATTTAACCCTCCACGTCAACTCCAACTGTCAAATTAGTTTAAAATCGGACTAAAATTGAAAATTTTGGAAGATAAATGACGAAAATTGAAAAAGTTAAACATAGAGGACATAAACTCAAATACCCCATAGTTAGATGATGAAAAATATAATAACCCCTTAAAAATATTGAGATGACCTCAGTTTAGGCCTAGAGTGTTTCCAAATTTAAATTTCAAGAACCAGGCAATGACATTAACCTGACAAAATAATTTTCACAATGTGAATTAAGAGAAAATAATGGGTTTAAACTACCATAATTAACAATGAATGATACTCTTACAGTAACAATTTTGCCACGATAAAAATTTTGGTACAAGTTACAGTGACAATTTAACCCAGATATGAGCACAAGAAAGTTAGAAAAGAGAGGACATGAAATGAGTCTTCACGATATTGCAGTACCCATTTTAACATTTTGAATCATGATGAGCCAACATACACTAGATAAATTAGGACCCTTGGCTTTAGATTATCATTTTAAATACTTAAATTCGAACTCTATTGGATCCGAAACTTATCAATTATTTAGAGATATTATGGGCTAAAGGTGGTTAGCGCATAATGTCTACTGTAATGTGGGCTGAAGCTTAATTTACTACTGTATTTATGGGGTTGTGATAACAAAATTAGAACTTAGTTCCAAAGAAATTGGCAAAAAGAACATTGGGTAGTGGTTGCATTTCCTTATCAGCACCTCTACTTGACATTTAAATTATAAAAACAAGAAGAAAGAATATTTTAGCTTATTCTCTCTCATTCTCTCCCCCCCCCCCCTCCCTCTCTCTCTTTATCAATTTTTGCCCCACCCTTTTACTGTTTTAAGCATTGGAGAGTGTTTGTTGTTGTTTAACGACTCTAACCTGATTTTTGTTTTAGATATTTGTATTAGGACAAAATCTCATTCCACTTATTTCAAATAGGAAATATAAGTTTCATATGTTATGATGGACACACTATTCTAGAGACATATTTTGCTTGCGTTGTTTGGTACTTCTAATAGTACCAAAAAAGCAAGGAAATTAACTTCTGGACCGACAGTTTCTAAAAGATACAAAGATATTCATTTAGACGTATTTGGCAATGAATTATAACATGTGCTGTAAAAATTACTTCTACTTTGATATATTTCTCATTTCATTTGCTAATATAAGGTATCAAAATATAATCATTCCTTACAAATCTAATATATATATATATACACACAGACAATAAATGTTTGAGAAATTACATCCCATTTAGTGCAAGAATCCTGTTTTAATGTTTTAGTGTCTGTATCCTATCGTATCAGAGAAATTATAACTCTGTCCAAATAGGGAAGCTCATTTGCTACGAAAAATTTTCCAGCTCTAGCATTTTGATATATTTATATTTCATCACGACCAAGAACATGGTATGTCAAGAAAACTGGAAACTATTCTCCCTCATATTCAAAATGAAGAAACCATCAACAAACAAGAAGATAAAGCCATCCCAATCTCCCTCCATCTTCCAAGAAAAGCTTTTCTCCCCATTTCTCTTATTAGTCTTCATCCTCATCTCCCTCATTGTATTCTACTCGGCCGAGTATTGCTACATTTCTCGCGTCCATGTTGATGATGATAATGAAGCCACTAACCGAACAATACCGGTAGTAGTTGGTAAGATTAGTCGTCTCTTCTTAAATCAATATATGAAATAAATATGTAATTTCTAACATATTGGTTCTAAAGAGGGGTCTAATGTGTTGTTTGTTGTTTATGTTTATATCGTTTTGGTGCTTTAGAAAGGCTGCCTTTCGCCATTGGCAAGGCTAGTAAAGGGTGCGACATATTCAGCGGAAGGTGGGTGCGCGACCACACCCGGCCCTTGTACGAGGAGTGGGAATGCCCATATATTGCACCGCAGTTGACATGTTTAGAGCACGGCCGGCCGGAAAAAAACTACTTGTATTGGAGATGGCAGCCTTATCTCTGTTCCATCCCAAGGTTACCAAATCAACTTTGTTCAAATTATTTTAATTATGTTTTGGATAAGATGCATGTCAAATGATTTACTTCTAGGATAGCACATTACACCTCCTTAAGTTTGCATTATTACAAAATCAACCCTTGCTGTTGAATTTTGTCTTACAATTGAACACCTCAATAGTTTGCATAATTACAAAAACCATCCACCCCATCAACTTCCACCTCACCGTTAGACCTCCATAAAAAAATGATGGCGGGGGCGGTTTCCATAGTTATGCAAATCATGGGGAGCCTAGTGTATTCACTAAACCTGAGGGTCTAGGTGTTATTATCAGAAAAATTAACCAAACATAACTCGTGTAAGATAAGTACCAAATAAATCCACAACTATCTCTTTAAGCATAAGTTAAATGGATGGCTCTTGTTGATCTATATGCTCTGTTTTTTGAACATTATCTACCAATCACATGGCAAATGTAAAATATTCGGCACGTGATTAACACTGATTTAGTCAAATCGGGTCTTGGCTAAAAAAGATTTGATCTTTTGTTGCCCTTTGGGAAATTTTCGATTATCTCATCATTTCTTTCCTCAAAAGGAGAACGTTAAAGCTTCCACATATCCTAAACTAATAAACTATCCCATCCCCGCAACGAATGATCAAAATTATTTTTACCACAATGGACTCTATCATAAGAGAAAAAAAAAATCCATTGCAAATTTATTATGTTTGTCACATTTTTTGCAGTTTTAATGCGACGTTAATGCTTGAAGCCATTAGAGGGAAGAAATTGATGTTCGTTGGTGATTCTCTAGGCCGAGGTCATTTCACCTCCATGATTTGTCTTCTTCACAGAACAATCCCTAAAAATGCTAAATCTCTAAAAACTTCTGGTTCACTAACCATTTTCACGGCCAAGGTGATGTGGTAGTATCCGTAGTATATTAGATTTATTTAATTTTCACTTTTAGAATCACGAAAAAAACTTCAAAACATTGTGTATACAACTACCAAAAACCCTTCAAAGTTTGCATCAATTACAAATAACCCCCTCTATCTATTGAGATTACAATAAAACCCCTGATACCAATTAATTTTGGGTGATATTTTTAAGATGGTAACAAACATCATGAGTGGTAAATATAATTTTAATAGATAAAAGGGGGTTTTTGTGATTGAGACAAACTTATGGTGAGTTTTTGGTTATCATCCCTATAGCAATATGAATCTAACAATGCTGTTTTTGCCATATAATCAGGATTACAATGCGACTGTTGAGTTCTATTGGGTGCCGTTTCTACTGGAATCGAACTCAGATGACCCACAGAACCATAGAGAATCCGATAGAATTGTCCTGGATGGTTCGATCGAAAAGCACGCACAACATTGGAGAGATGCAGATATACTTGTGTTCAACACTTACAAATGGTGGATATCAGGATTCAGGATATTGTACGTCCTCAATACCCTTTCAATATTTGAGATGATTTATTATACCATGTATCTCTTTATATCCCAAATAATAATATGTGTTTTGTGTGTGTGTGTGTGTGTGTTTTATTTCTCAGACGAGGCTCTTTTAAAGATGAAGTGCAAGATATTAACGAGAATGGTTTTCGCATGGTCATCAGGGCCTTGGTAAAATGGATAAAAAACCTTGTTAACCTTAAATCGGTCCCAAACGAGGATGGTTATCGCATGGCCATCAAGGCCTTGGTAAAATGGATAAACAACAACATTGATCCTAAGAAAAAAAGAGCCTTCTTCACCACAATGTCGCCTACACATAAAAGGTAATTTGGTCTTTATTGGTTTTATTTTATTGCCTCTAAAGACCCACCTATAAATATATTTATATATATATATATATATATATCCAACAATAAAAAGTCTAAGAAAATATAAAGTATTTAACGCATACCACATGCACTGAGTGTTTTGCATGAGCTTTTTTGCAATTTATATGGAAAACCTTATGTTTTCAAAAATTAGTATTGAAAGCATAAAGTTAAATGGCAGTGTAATACCATTTTACGTTCAAAAAACCAAAAGGATAGTGAGCTGATTAAAAAGTTTCATATGTTGAAAGTTAAGTTTATCTTCTGAAAATAACATAAAATTTCCATTTCATGAAACAATAAAAAAAAATCAATGTTGCAGGAGTGAACTATGGGGCGGTCCTTCTGAGGGCAACTGCTTCAACGAAACAACCATTATAAACGATCCCACATTCTTCGGAGCGGAGAGCAGCTTCATGCCCATACTCTCTGAAGAACTTAGCAAAGCAAGGGTCCCCATTACAGTGATCAATATCACACAGCTCTCAAGTGCTAGAAAAGATTCACACACAACAATATACAAGCAACAATGGCACGCATTAACCGAGCAGCAGCTAGCCGATCCCAAAAGTTATGCTGATTGCGTACATTGGTGCTTGCCAGGCCTACAAGATATCTGGAACGAGCTTTTGTTTGCTAAGCTTTTCTATCCGTGACACTAGTCGAGAATGATCTCTATTTTTGCTTTGCCCTTTTAGTATATATTTTTCTTGAAATAATTATTACATTTTTCATGGAAAGTTTATGTGAATAATATGTATCACTTAGTCCGCTTACACAAAATAAATAAATAAAGAAATAAGATATTGCTACGAATTATATGGCTCTCATGTCTCTTTTTCTTGAATAACAAGATATTTTTACCAATTGTTACTCCTATACTTGGAAACTTATTGAATTAGTTTAATGTTAGTTACATCGCTAATGCTTGAACACGATTAATGTTAATTTATATATATATATATATAGGGAATATTATCGAAAACTAGATAAAGTTTACTTCACTTGCAAGAACCATCGTCAAGGGTGCTTATTGTTATTTTAATAGTTAGATGTTATTATTATTATTATTTGGTAATTGGGACAAAAAGTTAACAATTAGTTATGAGTGTTACCGATTTCCTTAAAATAATGGTGCAATTATTTAGCAATCTTTTCTCTATTAAATATGAAATGCAAAACTCAAATAGCAAAATCTCCCTCATCTCAATGAATCATTGTGATAAAAGTAAGAGTACACATAAATTAGAATAGAATAAATATCTTTTCTTTTTTCCTTTCATATAGATACATCATGGGGATAATTGCACTTAATACCCCTAAGGTTTGTATAATTACACAAACAACACTTATAAAGTCAAAAATTACACAAGCTACCATCAACGTTTATGAAGATCTTACACTTACCGCCAACCGTGAACTCGATTGGCTATTTTTGTTGGAATCATCAAGACAAATGAATGAAAATCCTATTTACACTTAAGATTTGCAATCAATATGTTGACCAATATATTTGTACGACTGAAATACCCTCCAACGCATGATAGGTACTTGAAGGATTTGTTGTAATACAATTAAACTTAAAAGGACATTTATGTAATACTTTAGTAATCCAAAAACAATACCATGCACAGAGATAAGAATGGAGGTGTGGGTTGTAAGATTACTAAGGGTCTCAATTGAATGAGTGACAACTCAACATTCTCTTTTTAAAAGAGATGGGTCATATTTGTAATTTCCTTTTACTTGTTCTTTGCATTTCTTTCTTCAATTACGGGTAGAGTAGTAATTGCACCCCTTTAATGTCCATCAATATTTCACTATAGGGGTAGATAGTGTAAGTTTCGATGTTACAAGAATGATTTGTGTAATTACATCAAATTGGGGTGCTTAGCGTAATTATCTCTATGCCATAGAAATGGGGATCTGGTTCAAGAATCAAAATTAATAGTCGTAAAAAGAATATAAATATATATATATATATACTATTTGCCGATATATATGTGTGTGTGCTATTATATTAAGTCAGAAACTCTTTAACTATTTTCTTTGTGTTTAATTGTAGAATTTTAAAATTATCCTCAGTCACATAACTATTTAATTAAATTATATATATCATTTTTATATTTAACCATGTGCCTCATATGTTGTTATCAATACATAATTTTGAGAATTGAACCACTAGTCCTGATAGTGGCATATTAATGATATATGGTCCACTTCAACAAGTACATGCCGAGAACCTAAACGAGCCCAAAATATTTTAACTAGTATTGGCAGGGTCCGGCAGACCCGTGCAAAAGTTCAACATATGGGCTATGTGCAAAGGCCCTGCCAATAGGCAACCCTAATGGGCCTTCCTCCTAAATGCATTAATGTAAAACTCGTGTGGGCTGACATTCCACGTAGCATATATATATAAACAATTAAGAACACAAACTACACTTAAAGTAGCCGAAAGGCCGAGGAAATTGTTAATTTCCCGAAGTTGGGCCTTCACTTTTGTATTAATTTCTCGACTAAAAGTGTTTATTTTATGTAATATAATCGAAAAAAAAGTGTAATTTGCCATTATAATTTAACTTGTGATTTATATAACTTTATATTGTTAAAAAAGAACCTAACTAGCGATAGTGTAATCAATATATATATATATATATATATGCACGTACATTTTTCTAGTATTGTTGAAAAAGACTATTAACTTGTGCTATGCATAAAAACTACATTTTTCATTTGCTGTTAATAAAAGGTATCAAACTTTACGTCTTAAAAATGTAATATTTGCACATAAATGTATGTAAATATGTGAAAGAAATCACATCATTATGATTCAAAATTAATGTGATCGTTTTCTTACTAATAACGGCATTTACCCAAAAAAAATGCACCTAAAAATATTTTTTGTTAATTTCTCTTCTTGCCCATATCAAGTTGTATCAGCACCATCACATGTGTTCACATCCAAATAAAGGAACTAATTATTTACTAAGAATTTACCAGTTCTAGCATCTCTAGTCGTTTATTTATTCTTGCTGCTCCACAAGACGCATGCCATGAAATAAAAAGCTACAAATTGTTCTACAAAACCAAAATGAAGAAAGCATCAACAAACAAGGAGATGAAGCCATCCCATTCTTCATCCATCTTCCAAGAAAAGCTTTTCTCCCCTTTTCTCTTATTAGTCTTCATCCTCATCTCCCTCGTCATTTTTTACTCCACCGATTATTGTTACATTTCTGGCACACAATTTGATGATGATGATGATGGTGACGCCACTAACCAAACAATACCGGCAAGACTAGGTACAACTCTGTAATTTATTCAAAATTCATTATAGAAATTGGGACAGAACGAGGAGGGGGCTGACAAGAGCCTACCGGCCAACACGCCTTAAATCTATATGATTTTTCCCTTGAAAATGGAAAAGAGATTGCTTTTTATGCATTTTAATAATCTAATCTTGTTGTTCATATTATAATTAGTAGATTTGTCGCGCTTCATGCAAATATTTTAAAAGTTTGCTTACAATTCATCATTGCTAATAGTATTGTTTTTGTAATTTTTATAAGTTTTGTTAAGTATATATCTCCTACATGAATTAAATACAAGTATATAGTGTGATTTATAAAGATTTTGGCAGTTCTTACCTCATTAGCTAATTTTTGAAGTTGAGTTAGGTTCAAGTTCATCTTTCGGAAATTTTCATTGTTCTTAAGTTTAATACTTTTGTTGTGTTAAAAAAGATAAGAGAAAGTTGCCGTTTGCCATTGGTGAGGGTAAAAGAGGTTGCGATATGTTCAGCGGGAAGTGGGTGCGCGACTATACTCGGCCCCTATATGAGGAAAGTGATTGTAGCTATATTGAGCCGCAATTAACATGTTTAGAACACGGCCGACCGGAAAAGGACTTTAGGTTTTGGAGATGGCAGCCTCATACTTGTTCCATCCCAAGGTTAGCAAAAGTGACTTTGTTCAAATTTGATTATTGTTATTGATACTTTGAATCTATCCGTTACAAATATTTCATTAGTTAATATGGATACTTTAATTTTTCATGGTGAATTATTCCGTTAGTAAATCTTAGATGGCCCGCTATCGAATGTAACAGCTTCTTGTATACCTAAAACTACCACACCCCAACAACATATATATGGTCAAAATTATTTGTACCATAATGGAAAATAATTGCAAATTTATTATGTTTGTCACATTTTTTTTTTTGCAGATTTAATGCTACATTAATGCTTGAAGCCCTTAGAGGGAAGAGATTGATGTTCGTTGGTGATTCCCTAAATCGAGGACACTGGACCTCCCTCGTTTGTCTTCTCCAAAAAGTCATCCCAGAAAATGCTAAATCCATGAAAATGGTTGACTCCCTAAACATTTTCAAAGCTAAGGTAATTAATACTTTTTTTTATTTATAATATGCACACAGTACTTACACAAGCACACTATCAAGGATTTGAATCGTAATGTATAGTATAGTATAGTGGACATATTTATTTTATTTTATTTTATTTATTTTATGCATTGTAAATTACACAAAAGACCACAAAAACTTTGTACAAGCTCAACAATGTTGCTTTGCATATAATTTTCAGGATTACAATGCAACGATTGAGTTCTATTGGGCGCCGTTTCTCCTGCAATCAAACGCGGATGATCCTTTGATACATAGGGTAACTGATAGAATTATTCGAAATAATTCAATGGACTACCATGGGAAACACTGGAAAGAAGCAGATGTACTTATATTCAACACATATATCTGGTGGATATCAGGAGTGAGAATATTGTACGTTCTCGCAAAATTGGCCTCCTTGATCTCAGTTCAATCGAGTTATATGCAATTACCTCCTTCTGAATCGAAAATTTGATAAAAAAAAAAAACCCTTTTTTATTCTCTTTAAAATACCACTTGAGATAATACATAACTTGTATCTCTATATTTCCCAAGTCATATAATAATCATTTGTAAATATGATGTGTGTGTGTGTGTGTGTTTTCTCAGGAGGGGGTCTTTTGAAGATGAAGTGAAAGACCTTGTACGAGCCGCCACAAGGGAAGATGCTTATGGTATGACCCTGAGGAGCTTGGCAGAATGGATAAGCAACAATGTTGATCCTACCAAACAAAGAGTATTTTTTGCAACTATGTCTCCTACGCATCAATGGTAATAATCTAATTCTTTGCTTTAAAAACATTATGTAGTCTAGAAGTTAAAGGATCCCATTTACCACCAAGTGGCTATACTAGCTTAACTAGATATCTCATGTTAAATTCTGAATGTAGCTGCCTTTGGTGCGGAAAGCTTTACACTTAAATGTTCTAATCCGATTCAAATCCGAATTTAATTGGTATCTGTTTTGAGTAAAGACAATTGATAATAATGTAAAAATACACATAATCAAGATGACACCTTTCAACATTGATTAAGATTATGTTCCATTCAAATGGGAGCTAAGACATAGTGCTGTCACATCATTACTTTAATTAAATAGTTGGTTTTTGAAAAATACATAAATTCCCATTTCAAAAAAAAAAAATGAGGAAAGAAACCACATTATTTTGAAACATCTAAAAAATAAAATTGAAATTACAAAATTTCTTGTAGGAGCCAAAAATGGGGAGGTGATTCGAGTGGCAACTGTTACAACGAAACAACCATGATAGACGACCCTACATTTTTCGGAGCCGAGAGAACCTTCATGCCAATAATCATCGAAGAACTCGGCAAATCAACGGTCCCCATTACGTTGATCAACATCACGCAACTCTCAAGTGCTAGAAAAGATGCACACACATCAATATACAAGGAACAACTGCACCCAATAAGTGAGGAGCAGCTAGCCAATCCCATAAGCTATGCTGATTGCATACACTGGTGTTTGCCAGGCCTACAAGACATTTGGAATGAAATTTTCTTTGCCCAGCTTCTCTATCCATGACGCGGAAATTTTCATGCTACCCAATCGAGGATTCTCTGGCTCATGTTTTTAGCAGTTGGATTTAAATACAAAGATGTCAAAAAGTGTTAAAAAATAAATAAAATTATGATATCATCATTCTCAATCCAACGACTGAAAACACCATTGAAACATTAAGTGGATAGCATTTCATGAGCCCATGACACGTAAATTAGGATTTCTCTTTTGCTTTGGGTTTTTTGTATAATTTTTTTTTTTTGAAATAATTGTTGAATTTTGGTTTGTTGGACGATTTTTTTTTTTTTTGGATGTTCTATTAGCTAGATAGTAATAATGATTGATTTGTTTCCCAATTTGGTTCAGCAAAACTTTGCTACAACAATATGACATTGTATCGCTTTTTTATTAATTTTAGAAAATTATAAAATGCCTCTATTTAAATATAAGAAAGCTTTTTTAAAAAAATAGTAACCATAGTTGCAGCCGCAGAAAAATAGAGATTTTTCATAAAAATTTTCTTCGTATACAATTTTTAGAGACAAATTATAAGATTTTGAGGCTTGATTAAAATTATCTCTAGAGATTTGTCAATTTTTACCAGAACTATTAAAACCAAGGAACTTTCTTAGTTCATTTGTAGTGACCAATTTATGTTTGTTATCAATTAATGTGCCTCTAAAGTTAATATTTTTTTCATAGTGTTTATACTTGTCAATAGGTCAATTAGTTGTGGGTTCGTATCATATAGGTAGTTGGAAAATAAAAAGGAAAAACATCATCTTTATTTGAGATAAAAAATAAAAATAAAAAAAGATGTTGAAAATCGTAATTTGAAATTTCCCAAGTCTAGTCAATCATATTAAGTGTTCAAGAGTTCCTATTAATTGATAAAAAATAATTAAGCATTAGTTTGTTCTCTAAATAGTTCGCTATAAGAGTATAAATATGATTACATTGATCAGTTATTTGCACCTGAATCAAAATTTCAAGACTGCGCCACTAAAGTTTAAGCATGGAATATGAACGGCATTACTATCGTGTTGCATAAAAGAAGAGATAATGAAGTAAAAGCCGGCCATTTGCAAATCCTTACTCTTAATTGAAAAACTTCAAGATAATATAAATAAATATTATAGGTTATATGTACGTGTATATATATATATATATATATATATTTGTGCGTGTGTTATTGTGGAAAAGATGCACGGGGAGTAGGAGGGAAATAGTGGTAAAGCAAGTTGCTTTTAGTTTGTACACCAAGTTGGGGTATCAAAATCAAGTAGGGGATCAAGCTATTGATTCTATCAGTCCAACGATATCATTTACTTTGATTAGTCTTTCCCCTTTTCTTTTTGAACTTTCCTTGCATAGGGGAAAATCTGTTGAAGCTTTTATGATATTACACCAAGAAATATAATATTGATTTATGTTTCTATAGTAATTCTATATGAAATTTCAAGCATCAATACAACGAGTATTTATTATTATCATGGCAATATATGTCATGTCACATACATACAAGTTGCATTTGATAGTCGATTATCATATGCATTAACTTGTTTGGTAAAAACATTGAAGGCCTAGTATTCATGATTAGTCGATTGTCAGGGACAGAGTCAAAAATTCTTTTTTGAGAAACGAGATTAAATTTCTATAAAATATTAAAGAGATTTTTATAATTTAGGAAGGGGACGAATTGAAATCATGTAAATTTTTAGCATGATATGAACTTAGTGGGGTGGACTCCAGCCCCCCTTGGCTACAGTTATACAAGAGGACATGTATGGGATAATAATCACAAGGATAGGCAGGTGGGGTATTAAAAGTGGCTATTTCATTTCCACTTCTCAATTAATTTATAAGATGCAGGAGAAAGGGGCCATAATGGTGTTTTTCTGTATATTTTCATCAATTCGCTCTAATCCAAACAACTATACCAAACAACTTGTTTAGATATGATGAGAATATTTAACAATTAATCCATTATTACCAGACAATAATTAGGCTCATATGCCTCATTGACAAAAGTATCTTACTAGATACATCATACATATCATATGCAATCCCATTTCGCTAGCTACCTAACACACCCATAGTTTGTATCCATATTCAGGGCTCGTTTGGATGAGCTTAAAACATAAGTGTTTTTTGAATGGTGCTTTTTATGGTAGAGTTTTTTTTTAAGCCAAATAATTTTGCGTTTAGATACAGTAGTGAAAAATGCTTTAAAAGGTACTTTTATTTGAAGCTACTCCAGGGTAGCTTCTAAAAAAAACCCCTTTTTGGCTTTTTTTGGCTTCTACTTTTTTAAAAAAAATCTATCCAAACACAATATTTTTTGTCTAAAGTATTTTTTTTCAAAAAATAAGTATTTTTCTCTGAAAAAAATCCATCTAAACGGGCTCTTATATATATATACATATATATATATGTGTATATATAATAGCTTCGTTGCATTATTTTAAAATTTTACCAGCCTTACCTTACAGATACAATAGAAGCCCAATAACATTAAAGTTGTGAGTTCGATGTTAATGGGAATATCGTCTAGTTTATACTAGTTTTTTTATATTATGTAGTAGTCGTCATATTTTTTTAATATTTTATTATGATTCATTGTAATAGTTTAATCTTTATTTGCTAGTATTGGTGCATGTAATTGATAAATTTTTGTAGCCAAAAAAAAAAAGGAAAGGTAATTTGAACATCATAGCTTACAATAATGAAGTAAAAGAATGAAAGTGTAAATATCTCCTACTATAAAGAGCACACGAAATTCCCTATTTTAAATTGTGTTTTATCTCTATATATCTCCATGTTTGATTTAATATATATACGATATGATCGGTAAAGCTATATTTCAAACACAATTCTTTGTGTAAATATAAATAACTATTTTTGTCACATATTAATTCGATATGAAGTGTTTTTTTTTTTTATAAATTCGCTTGAATTTTCTTTTTATTTGTAGGTCTTTCTTTCTGCTAAGAATTAACTTTATATATTATTCTTTCAAGTTAAGAAAAGATAAAAAAAAATTAATAATAACAATAAGGCCACTAGAGTTGTAGCCCTCTTGTCATTTCCCTTTTTTTTTTGAGCGAGTGTGTATGTGTGACGTTCGAATTAATATTTATGAGGTGTCTTGGGTTAATTGTATTACAGAAAAAGATAAATGAACAAATAAATAAGATAAAATGAAGGTCAAATATCTAAGAAAAATGTTTAATCAAGCAACAAAATCACGCCTCGTTGACATGATATTCCAACAAGAAGCAAATAAAGATCTCCTCTTTATTTAGTCATTTTTAAATGATATCTCTATGTGTGTGTGTGTGCGCGTGTGTGTGTGTGTGTGTGTGAGAGAGAGAGAGAGAGAGAGAGAGAGAGAGAGCAGTAATAGTGATATACCGGCCTGAAAATACCATCTCCATTTCATAGGGCAAGTGTAAAACACTCGCCACATGATTAACACTGATTCGATCGAGCTGGGTCTGAACTAGAATTTCCCGTTAAATTTTTAATAAATTATTAGAATGGATCAAATTGTCATATGTTGTACACTTAAAATTCTCCTTAATTTGTATGAAAAACCTTAATTAAAAAATATTGTGAAATGGAGGGGAAATTCTAGCTCAGACCTGGATCAGGCGAACCAGTGTTAATCATGTGACGAGTGTTTTACACTTGCCTTATGAATGGTCGATAATTTAGGGAGAGTGACCAATTACTTGGTAAGTGCAATACACTTGAATTTGTTGGGTTCGGCCAAACCAGGTTCGGGTTAGAGTTTTCTAAATTTAACAATCTCGAATAAGTATATCAAATATTGACTTAAATATGTTGTATGAGCATTATTTATGTTATGAAAAAATATACATTAAATATAGCTATATTTTTTGTAAAACGACATATATGTTGAAATAAAAGTAAAATGTCAAAGCGATAGATATTGTGAAACAAAAGTAGAAATTAATAGCTGAGAAATTAAACAAGAATAGTACAATATCATTAAACATTTATCATATGTTATACTAGCTATTAACTGCCCAAATATCAATTCAAATTAACCACTATGATATCCATGATATACAATTTAGAGAAGAAAAAGTCCTGTTCATGCATCAAATTTTGCACCAAAAAAAAAAAAAAACACATCAAAATCAGGATAATTTAGTTTCATTCCCAACCAAATTCTCAGCAATCTGCGCCAATGACTGCAAATTGCACTTCACAATCGTATCGACAAAGGCACACGTCTCCTCCTTCGTGTTCCCCGGCGGCACATCCACCACGTACGACTCCACCACCACCGTCCCGCCACGCGCCGCGGCATGGAGGGTGGTGACTGACCGGTAGTTGTGCAGGCGGTGGTCGCCGCCAACGACGCTGAAGCTCATCACGTGCCTCTCGTCGTCCAATATGTCCAGCCTCTCGGTGCTGCACGCAGCCGGCAGGCCCGACACCACGCGCACCTCCCGGAGCGTGCCCACGTCGCCGTCGCCGAGGATGACGTGGCAACTCCTGAGGAAGTGCTTGTACGCCTGCGGCTTGTCGAAGCGGCGGACAACGGACCATACCGTGTCCACCGGCGCGTCGATCGCCTGCACTGCCGCCGAGTAGCACTGGTTCGCCGCCACCAGGTGGGTGTGGTGGTGGAGGACGTGTTCGGGCACCGGGATATTGCCGGAGACGGGGCAGACCCTGGTGGGCTTGGCGGGCTTCGCCGCGGCGGAGCAGGCGGCGGCAGCGGCGAGGTTGTGATTTATGGGGCTGATTCTGTGAAGCTGAAGAGAAGAAGGCATTTTTCTATTTTCTCTGTAATTGTCAAATTCTTGTGAGATAAAGAAAAAAAAGATGATCAGAGTGAATGTAGAAGGGGATGGAATGGATATATAAAATGCAGGCTAGCTAGAGAGAGAGAGAGAGAGAGAGAGGGGAGAAATGTTTTATCTTTGTCGAGTTGCAATAAAATTGCGATGATTATAAGTTGTAGTTGTGAGTCAGGGCTTACGATGAGGAAATGCAAGTGGATGCGCAAGTTGCTAGACACCTTCTGGACGGAGTCATAATTCAAACTGCCCCTACCATTACCTTTAATTACGTCATCTGCCCCGTTCCTAATCTCTGGGTCTTGGATTAATGGTAGGGTTGTAAATAAATAATCAAAATTTCGATTACTGTTCGTATCTATATTTGTTTATAGGAAAAAATATTCGAATCCAGTTTAAAGCGGACATTAATGGATACGGATATGGTAATTTGATATTCGATCCGTTTAATATCTGCTTCGAATACATATATGTTTATATCTTCGGTTATTTTAACTTATTTGTGTCCATTAATGATATCCAATAAATCATGTTCGGAAAAAATAATTAATATGTATACTAAAAGTTGTATGTGCTTTTAATAATATTTTGATTTTTAAAATTATTTGATGTTTTTGATATAATTTTGTAAAATTCATTTGTTGTTAATAGTTTTAAAAAATTATAATTTTAATAATCCTATCCATTATATTTCATATATTATAAGATATATAGAAATAAAAAAATAAATATTTCATAGTATGTGCATGATAAATAATAAGTTGTTGACTCAAATAAAACACATAGACTTTTTTAATGGATATCTTATCTTTATAGCTTACAAAGATATAAAAAGAATAAATAAACAAACATATATGAACTTTAAGTGTTATTAATAAAAAAGTATGATAACTGTGTGTGTTTGTGTGTGTGTGTATTTTCTTGTAAATAAGTAGATTATATATAATAAAAAAATGACTAAATTGTATACACAAATTTCAATATTCAATTAATTACAATTGAATAATATAATTAAATATTCATAATTGGATTCGAATATTCAAATATTTATAATTGCATTTAAATTTTAAAAATTACAACTAGATATGGATATATCCGATATCCTGCGGATACGGATATGGATAAGGATGTTAATTTTAGATATCCGTCAATATTCGTATATGTACTGATATCCGATAAAATTAAATGGATATGGATATGAAAACAGCATATTCGATCCGTTTAACATCCGTTTACACCCATAATTAATGGCATGGATATCACAAAAACAATTTAACAATGTATGGAATCCATGCGGAGTGTGTACAAGGATGTAAATGAGTCGAATTTAAATTCGATATTAATTTATTTTATAAAATTTCAAAATCGAATTCATGTCCATCTCAACACACTTCTGACTTAGGTTCAAATTAAATAAATTTTCATTAGTTAGATGGCGAGCTTCCTTATATAATATTTATTTTTATAATTACATAACTTTATATAATTATAAACAATATATTTACTTTCGAGTTCATACTCAAACCTTATAATGAAATTTTCGAATTTTGACCATAATTTGAGCTTAAATTTATAATTTATTTATAAATTAAGTTAAACTAGTCTAACTAATGGAGCTCAATTCATTTCTTTTGAGTTGAAGCTCAAACTTATAAAAAAAAAAATGATCACTACCTAGACTCAACTCGACTCGTAATTGGTATCCCTCACTAAATAAGTGAATGCCATGCCGACGGCCCCGTACAGGGGCCTGATTTGGTGGGGTATGTAGGGGGTGGAGACTGGGATGGGTTTAAGCTCCGTTGCAGGAGGTTCAAATTTCTGACAACCATGCCGGCCTCTTCAATTTCTTTACATTACTTTATCATCAAATTGATATATATATATATATATATATATATATTATTACCTATATTTGGAAATTTTTTGTAATTAATAATATCGTGCAATTTGAATTGTTTGGTGTATGCGCGGGATTCAAATATGGTGTACGAAAAAAATTATCATAGAATTGTAGAATTTGAAGTCGTATTTTAGTAATGAAATGTCTTTTTTCTTTTTCCCGTTTTACAATTGTGGGAAAAGGTTTTAGGTGATAAAACAAGGGTTTTCACTAGAACAATATTACTCATAATAATTTTTTTCAAGATAATAAATTCTTAAATCTCTTAAAAGGTTATATACATGGTGTATTTTTCTTTTTCATGTTCGAGTGAATAACTGGTACAGCTTATACTTGGGAGGGTTTTTTTAATTACGACTTTATATTAAATAAACCCCTTGAGGTCCTTTTGGCCATTAAGCTGCAAAGTCTTTATTTCTTGATAGCTTCCCTAAGCAATTGCACATTAAAAATACTCGAAATGTAATTTCCTTTGCGATTCATTCATTTTCCTTCTGATTTGTATAGAATAATAAAATAACTTTTATGTGAAGTCAAGATTATTGATTTTCTTGAGAAGAAACTAAAACCCACTTTGATTATGAAGTATATAATTCAGATCATTGGCATTTTGTGCATATAGAAAGTAAACCCACTATGATTATATAAATTATACACTTGTATATATTAAAAGTTCTAGAATTAATTATACTGTGCACTATAATTAGTCGCATATACCGCCGATTACATAATCTAAGAAAAAGATCCCTCATTTTGGTACAAAATGTACAAAATAAGTGATTGGTTTATTTCATTTTGTGATTTAAAGAAATAAACACGATAAAGGATATAGAGCTCGTTTGGATGAGTTTTTTTCAGTAAAAAAAAGTATTTATTTTTTGAAAAAAAAACACTTTAGACAAAAAAGATTATGTTTGGATGGACTTTTTAAACAAAGCAGAAGCCAAAAAAAAAGGTCAAAAAGGGCTTCTTTTTTTTTAAAAAAAAAGTTATCCCAAAGTAGCTTCAAATAAAACCATCTTTTAAAAAACTTTTAACTATTTTATCCAAATGCAAAACTATTTGACTTTAAAAAAAAAATTCTACCATAAAAAGTACCATTCGAAAAGTACTTTTATTTTAAACCCATCCAAACTAGCCCATAATCCAGGATGAAAAATGTGATTAACCCAAAACTTCTTTATTGGTGATTTGCACGTTTTAAATGAATCTTTGAAAATTTACACCATCACTCGGGACGGATTTGCAGGGACATATCCGTCAATTTATTTCTTATTTCCACTCCTCCCTCCCCCACATAAGCTGCTTCAAGCAATGCAAAATCAGTTGGTACTCGTCTTCTCAAATTTTGCTATGTTTGGCTCATGAATTCCAATAAAGAAAATGTGTAGGAAAATCATTTTTGCACATTATAAATAGTTGCATTTTATTCTTTATTTTCTAATTATATATTTTTATTGTTTCTCACCATTTTTATTCTAATCAAAATTTAAGATTCAAGCACCACATTAGTGCGCTCAAATAAACAGTGTGGAGTTTTAAAACTACTTAGAGATTCATGATTAGTTTATTGAAAATAAAAAATAAGGGATAATTACTCTCACAATTCCTGAATTTAGACAAAATTATAAATAACACCCCCTTGTATCAGTTTTTACCAATAACCCCCCATGTTTTGTGGACTTTTTGATAAATTAAATAGACGGAAGCAATGTAATGTCTATTTTGACCGAAGCAATATAATGTCTATTTTGCCCCTTGCACTTTTTAATATTCTATGTTTAAAAAAATAGAAAAATTTGGGTATGGCTAAAATACCAAAATACCCTCATCCCATCTTCTCCAAATATGTATATATATATATGTATGTATGTATATATTTATAAATATTTATTTTTTTATTATAGTATAAATTTAAATTTGTGCATATATATATATATAGACATTATGAATAAAAATGTTCAATTTTTTTTTATTTATTCAATATAAAACATAAAATTACAATTAACCCCCCTTTCATTATATTAAATTACTATGCATTACCTCCAAAAATGACATTATATAAAATAAGCATTCATAAGGGTAAAAGAGTCAATTCATAATTGACCAAATAATATTCCTGTCTTTAAAAGGGCAATTTTGGAAGTTCAATTGGGTTTATGAACGTTGACCATTAGTCAACCTAATAGAAGTTGGAAATTGAAAGACAGAAACAAAACTCAGGGGGGTCATTGGTTAAAAACGATACAAGGGGATGTTATTTGTAATTTTGCCTAAATTCAAGGGTAGTGAAAGTAATTATCCCTAAAAATAAAAAGCAAAAAAAGAAGAAGAAAATTTTAAGGAAAGAATTATAAGCATCAATTACTCAAATTAATTAGCATCACATAGTAAATTAGGAAAATTTTTCTATGCACTCGGTGCGAGATCCACACTTGCACCAAACAATTGAGATTTTGCCACATCATTAATTCACTTTAAAAAGATATTAATTCGAGCAAAAATTAATAATTTTTTTCAAATATATCAAAGTAAAATTGTAATTTAAGCCAAAAAAAAAAAGGTTAAATTTCGAATGCTACTTATACCTTATAAAATGAATTTTCAATTTTTTCAATATACTTGCTTGAACTGTTCAGCGTGATAGTATTAAATGCTACAATAGCACAACAAATGAACTGTTTAATGTAAATGTCATGGATGTATATTATTGTAATTCCTTCATGCAATCTTGTTCTTGGAAGTTTCGCATTCTAAATGATTTTTTAACCCTAATTTTCACTTTCATGGAAAATAGTTGTAAAAGGGCGATTAATCCAAAAAAATCCATTGAGAAAGGTTTTCCAAATGGATTATATATATATATATTGTGTCTTTATTTATTTCCTCAGAAAGAGGAACAAGGACAAAGTTGATTATAGTTTAACCCAATTTGCTTGTTTGTTAATTAATCTCAATCTTGTAAATTATCAACTATGCTAGCTAATCTGTGGGCCGTTTGTTGTTTCGCAACCAAATTAATTTTTATTACGTTTTGGTACATCTTCTTCTTTTCTTTAAAAAAGAAAAAAGTGATTCCAATTTGGTAATTTTCATGAACCCTTTTCTTTTTTGTCTGCTCGCACCAACTTTGTTCAACTTGATCGTTTTTTTAAGCTTTTCAAGCTGGGTTTTCCAACAAAACCTATCAACTTGGTATATATAGTCTCCTTAATATCAAACCCTAGTATTTGTCACCTAACTTTATTGAACAACTTGGCAATAAATATCACATGGTACCCTTGCTAAAAGAAGAAAAATCGATGCATGTCACAATGAACACGACAACACTTGGGGGAAAAAGAAAAAAGAAAGTATTAATATTTTATGTACTAAATTTCGTACGACATGATGCACTTAATTTATTTATTATTGAATTGGGGAGTAACATTCTTACATCATATCAGGTATTCAATCTATTATTCACGACGTATTATTATAGGTATGTGTGAGGGATAGAGAGAACAGAATTGTGATATGATTAATGCACATGAAAATGTCGCTACAAGTAGCAACAAAGCTTGGGTAAAAGGACGGTTAAAATCAAATCGCACCGGAAAATTAGAGCTAAACTTGTTTCTATCATGTAGCCATTTGCTAGATCTTGCAAAGTAATACAACGCACAAAAATACATACAAATCGGTCTATAAATATAAATTAAATACTTATAAGTTATGACACACACGCACACGCGCGCACACACACACACACACACACACATATATATATATATATATATATATTGATATGGTCGGATTTTGTACGAAGGACACTTCAACCCAAGCAAAGGTATAGTCCAAGTAAGATTGTCCAATATTCGTCCAAATGTACGAGTAAAAGGTATATGCGTGTTGGTCAAGTCCTATCTTGCAAGGATGGAACACACGTAAGCCTAGCTGAAAGTGTCTCTGGCGAAAATCCTCTGACGCTTAAATCAGTATTCGAATAGGTATTCAGAAGGTGATATTATGCGTAAAGTGAATTTGGAAAACTTACCCTTATGAACAGTAATGATATGTTATTTATAGAAATTGGAGACGGGTGGGGCCAGACTAGGATTGGACCGGCTCAGCCCTATTGTTCGTACAAAGAATATTCCTCGACACGTGTCGTGGATGCGCCAGGTACAACCATTATCAGACTCGGTTATTTTCAGGACCACTTTGAAAATGATGGGGGACCACTCGAAGAGGATGGGGGCCCCTTATCAAAGAGTCCGCTGTTGAGGTTCGTGGAGACACTTTGTTGAAAGCCGGGGGCGCGAGGTGAGCTATACTCGGCCTCCAAGGAGGCAGCATACAAGTAGCAATTCGGGAATCAGTCGCGTATATGACTTTCCCACCACGTGGCAATCCACTGTTGGTTTTATGCTTTGAGTTGGCACCGACGTGGCTAAATCGGACTCGACCTAATCATATATATATATATATATACATGCTTCATCATTGTGAAACTCTTTCTATCATATAAAGAAAGCGAAGCCCAAATTGAATAAAGGTTTGTACGGGGAAATAATAACAATTCGAATACATTTGAAACATTTTTTTTATCTGAAAAGATAGTCATATATTGAATTAATTAATTCAAAATGTTAATTTCTACATATACAACGAATATCATTACGATATTAATAGAGAAAACGAAGGAAATGTATGACTTAACAAATAGATGTCTTTGATTATATAAAACCAAACAACTTAATTCGAACCTAATAATTGATCAGCAAGAAGATAATATTTATACCCATTTTAAGAACAATTAAATTAAACGAAGGCAATAAAAGCATACAATAAATTATTAAACAACAAGATTATACAGACTATCAAAAATAACTAAAAATAAAAAAATAAAAAGAAAGAAGCATAGGCGGCAAAAGCCTATCACGAACCATTCAACACACCAAATTGCATTATTTCTTTTATTTTTTATTTTTTCTTTTTGTTATTAATTCTTAAGAGAAAGGAAAAGAAGAGAGAGAGAGAGAGAGAGAGTGTGTGTACATAAAACGGCTAAAATAGGAACCAAAATAATTAAATTAGCAGGCACACCTAATTGGAATTTTTCCAAGGACGGTTACATAATATATAGCACAAGTGTGCTAAAAAAGTTGAGCAATATGCCAACTTGTGGGAAATGTAAATTACTGGACTTTTCCAGCAGATAATTAATTTTATTACCAGTTGTAGTTTCCTAAATTCAGTTGCATTTGATGAGGACAAAAAATCCCTCAAATGCTATTTAGTTATTTTTATATTGAGGATGACATAATTAGTTTGCTAAGTACGTACCCAAAAGTGGAAAATTCTTGTATAGATCGGATGTATGAGCTCCATTTATATACTTTGCGGTCCAAATTTAGTCACGTATTATATGTGTTATATAAAAAATTTAATACATAATACGTGACTGAATCTAAACTGTAGAGTGTAAACACCCGGTCCATGAAAGAGAAACCCCACAAAAGTCTAGTTAGATTAGTACTTTTGAACTTATATTCATATACATTGTATGTAACCATACATTCATGCACAATGTGATTTATCAACTTAGATAAGAAAAATATAAACAAATGAATCTAGCCAAGAAGTGGACTATATATGGAGTGGTTTATCTGCTAGCAAAGGTTGACCTATTTAAAAACCAACATGGAGTTAAATAAATGTTCAAGATAGAAGGAGACTTTTGAGTCAATTAAATGAATCTAATTGTGAAATGGTGGAGAGTGTGAACTACCCCTCTTGCCAACGAACAATTTGGGAATTATTTTTTTTAATATTTCTTTTATTTCAATCTTTTATCAATTCACGTGACGTATATTGCGCAGTATAATAGAAGATATTACACGATTATATGTAATAAAAAAAATTCCGGATTGCTTACCATGCATGTAAGGTGAGTTCAATTAGTTTGAGTGAGACTCAACCGAATCTTAAAATTTTTGAGCTTGCGCCGAAAATATCAATGTTCAAATGCTAATGAGTTCGAGTCTTTTATTATTTATTTACTTATATTTTTTAATTATATCAAGATTTTATTAGTAAAATAAGTAGCAATAGTATATATAGTAGTCTCATTTACCGAATAATAATTGTGGTCAAAGTACTATTTTGTTATTCTTTAATCTTACAAGATATAATAAATATAACAAGTTTAAGATTATCTTAATAAATTTATGACATAACAAAGAAAAAGCATTATATTTGAATTTTGACCTAAATAGATTCGCTGAATTAAATAGGCTCAATAATAAATCAATCGAGCACAAATTGGATATTTGAACTGAACCAAAACTTGTTACATTTATAAGCTCTACTAGCCCAAATTCAAGGTTCTTAAAGCGAGTTGAGCTTAAACTTTAAAATACACACAAATCCAACTCGTTTACACACTTGACATGATTTTTAGCTTTTTTAAGGTTCTAAAATATGAAATTGCCTTGCCCTTTTTTTACTTTCTAAATCGAGGGCGCCTTTTTTTTTTCTTGAAAAATAAATAAAATAGAGAGAGAGAGAGAGAGAGAGAGAGAGAGAGAGAGAGAGAGAGATGCCATGAAAGGGTGATTTGACAAAGAAATATAAATAACCACTATATATCCTAGAGAGTGGCCATCAATTAAATTTGAATGCAATGAGGAATCACTCATAAAGTCTCCCTTCATCTTGCAATTAATATTCATGCACCAGCGTAAGTTTTTGCATTATAAACCTATATATTCTCGTAGAAAATTATGTTGTCCTTGCGAAAAAGCGTGAACATTTGGATTGTGAATTGCCTTCCTTTGATTATGATTGACTTTATATATATCTATATCTATATTATTATCTACACTATTACAAAAAAACAAACTATTTTTGTGTCACAAATAGTGGTTATTTATGTGATTTTACAAAATTTACCATTCAATTTTATATGGAATAAATAGATATATGTAAAATTGTAGTTAAAATTGAAAATTCACATAAAATTGATTCAATTCGGATACCAAATTTTGATGTGTCAATTTTATCCTTTTAATTAGTAAACACAAGCAATAAATAAACAAATAAAAAGGTCAATATTGTAATATTAAATCCAATTTAAAAAACTCATGTTCTCAATCCACAAACCACTTTCTCTAATGACAATTACTTGTTTTTTTTTGTATTTATTCTTTATCATGTAATTTAATTTCATATAATTATTTTACTTAAATTATTATAATTTAATAAATTATTTCAAATAATTCTTAAAAAGTATTCTTATAAAAGAAACTTAATAATATATTTATATTTTCACCCTAAAAAAAATTTAAGTACTAAATTAAAATATATATTTTTTATATTTTGCACATACGTAGAGTATGCGGTGTTGCTAGTTATTATAAAAGGAAAGTTATTTTTGTCTCACAAATGGTAGTTATTTCACAAATGGCAGTTATTTATGTAATTTTACAAAATTTACCCTTCAATTTTATGTGGAATAAATAGAGATATGTAAAATTATGGGTAAAATTGAAAATTCACATGAAATCGATTTAATTCAGATACCAATTTTTTTTTAAATTAATTCGGATATCAAATTTTGATGTGCCAATTTTACACTTTTAATTAGTAAACACGTGCAATAAATAAGCAAATAAAAATGTGAATATTGTAATATTACATCCAATTTAAAAAATTCATGTTCTCAACCCACAAACCACTTTCCCTAATTATAATTAATTGGTTTTATTTTTCTTCTTGTGTTTATTCTTTATCATGTAATTTTATTTCATATTATTATAATTTAATAAATTATTTCAAATAATTCTTCAAAAAGTATTCTTATAAAAGAAACTTAATAATATATTTATACTTTCATCCTAAAAATAATTTAAGTACTAAATTAAAATATATTTTTTTTTTATATTTTACAAATACATATAGTGTGCGGTGTTGCTAGTATATATAAAAGTAAATCCCAAAATAAGTGAGGGAGATATGAAATTCAATAAGGTAAAAAGTCTTCTAAATTGATCGGAAAATTAACTATTCTATAATGTGTGAAGATAATTGTGTCATGTTTTGGGGATACTTAATTTCGCTTTCAAAATCAGGGCAAAATATTTACTGTGACAATAATCTTGATGTAATACGGGAATTATAAATATATTAATGTAACTCTTGTCTTCTCACTATTTAATTTGAAAGCGCAACTAATTAGTGTAATTATCAAAAATTAAAAGTCGTCACTTTGACTTTTAATTAATAAACACTGAAATTCTTGTTCATCAGGTCATATTCGAATAATCAAATTTGAAGGAATTTTCAGATGTGAAACTAGTTTTGTATTTTAGTCGTCAGACAGTTCACTACACCCCACCCCACCCCCCCTACCCGTCGAAAAAAAACAAAAAAGCATAATAATAATAATAATAATAATAATAACCAACTATCAGTTGGTCTAGCAGGATGATGCACTAGATTCCTTAAATAATGTCAAGAATTCGAATCCTAACGTTATGAATGGAGTAACTGGGTTGGAAGGATCGCCCCCATAATGGACATCTGTAGTACTCAATCTCAAATAGTCGGCCAATGAGTATAAACTAGGTGATTAAGATAAATAATAACAACAACAACACCAACAACAATAATAATAATAGGTTGGTAAAAGATTTATGATTTTAATGGTCATGTCTAACATCTAAATTAAAGAATCTTATCATTCACAAATCAACTTTGCTTTCTCCTTTTATGTCAGAGGTGCTACAATTAATTAATTGATTTACTTTTCACTAATGGTTTGTTTGGTAGGGAGGAAAATAAAAGAAAGGAGAGGGAAAGGACGAAAAATGAGAGAAAAAACTATTATTTTTCTTGGTTTGGCTGTGAGTGAAAAAGTAGAAGGAAAGAAAAAAATTGTGTGAGGTGTACCAATTGTTTTTTCCCTCCCAAAATTGGGCGAAAGATGAAAGGAAAATATTGCGATTGTTTTTGTATTTTCTTTCCATTCATTTTCTTATCGTTCAAACAACCATATGGAAAATTAAAATTTACTTATTTTTCTTTCCTTTCCTTTTTTTTTCCCTTATTTTCTTTCCTTCGCCAAGTGCAATGTAACTAACAGTAATAGTTATAGCACTCAAGGGTAAATTGAGCCTCAGTAAACGAAAGCATTAATTGATCAAAAGATTTTCAATGATTGACAAGGCATGTTGCCAAGTTGATTAAAAAAAAACACGACTAAATGACCCTTATGTCTTGTTCTACACACGAGGTTCTCAATTGTAAATCGTGTTTTATTTTTTATTTCAATATATGAATATAGATTAAGTATTAAAATCTTAAGTCAAGTGTATAATTAAGAAAATAATTTTATACACATGATATAAATATAAATTATAAAATAAAAAATAAAATACTATATTGAACTAGAGGGTCATATCGGCCTTTTTTATGGTTAAATAATGAGGAAATATTAGCTAGACCCGCCCACAATTTGCAATTTTGCATTAATGAAGAACAGTTGCAGTCTAAAATTGAATTGCAAATTATTCCAACTATTTCAGTCATACTTGATCGAACAATAAATGTTACGATCTTTGACCAAGAAATATCAAAATAGAATTTTTGTTCGTTTAATGATTCGAAAAAATTTGAATTGATCATAGATATCACTGCAATTTTAATTTTCTTGCACAATGAATGCAGTCAAATTCAGGAGCATATTTTAACATAAAAATAATATATATATATATACACACATATATATATATATATATATCTATACTATTATATATTTGAAGAAGGTCTTTTGACCAAATTATATAATTTTGACCAAATTCTTAATTCTTAGAATTTTAAATTAATTTTAATTGTTTATAATAAATTATTTGATTGGTTTGTATTAATTATTAATTTCTCTTTCCTAATTATTCAACTATACCAATAATGTATATTTAATAATTTTTTTATCCTCTCTCTCTCTCTCTCTCTCTCTCTCTCTCTCTCTCACACACACACACACACACACACACAAACAAGAATATAAAAATAGAATAAGCAATAATTTCAAATAATTACATAATAACATATGTAGATAAAGAAAGTTTTAATTAAAATATTACGTAATGCTATACAATTGTTTCAATTTAAAAAATATTAGAAAAGTCAATATGAACATAATGTCATTTGTAGTAAACCTTTCTTTGTATGATTGTCATATCATAATTCCAAAAGATGTAAGAGAATTAAAATGTGGACATAAGATCATTTACAAATTTTTTTCATCTTTTTTATGCCTTACATTTCTTTGCATGTAGTTTAACACTACATGAAAATTTTATTACCTAACTTCTCTTTGTGCATTATAGCATTTTTGTCTTCAAAATTTATTGGGTATTAGATTGTTCTTTTTATAAGAATTTATTAATTCCTTTTAGATTTTATTATTTTACTTTGCGGTTTATTAGATATAAATTTTTTACATATACATTACAGATTGTTCTAATTACAACCAATATGTTTATTATTCTTACAATACTTTATAATATTGTTAAATTTGATGGATTATTTTTAATTGGTGGTATTGATGATTTTTTTTTGATCAAATAATTGTATTAATTAATTGGATTTCTCATATTTTTGTTTTTCATCATGTTTCGAAATATTTTTCTTGAGGAAAGTCTAAATTTGAATATAAACACAATACTAGTTTTGTTTTTTATTTTGCATTTTAGTGTTGCTTTTTTCCTCCTATTTTTATTTTTCTTTATTTGTTCTACAATTCTCTTTTTTGTTTTATGAGTCATTCTTGTAATAGTTAATAATGGGAATAAAATACATTGATTTAAATAATAGTAAGATACAAACTAAGTAGATTGAATATATTATTTTCTCATTCTTTATTTTGAATAGTGTGCCTATTAAGAGATATTAGAAGTTTCATAGTTAAGTTTCAGAAAATATTTTTCTTTATTATACCTTTATTAAGTTGGAATATATAGTCTACGTTCAAGAATTAACCTGAAATTTGAAAATAAATATATTTAAAATATTAAGAAGTTTTTATGATGATATTAATACATAGTCACTTTTTCATTTCGCCAAAATATATTTATTTTTTATATTTGTGATATATTTACTTTTTTTATCTTATATTTTATAAATTTATAGTTATCAAATTTAATATATATTAATGAGTTCTTGACGTCTTAACGATATTATACTTTTAAACTAATACAACTAATACCGGGTATAGCATGGGTTCTACGCTAGTGTATATATATATATATATATGTGTGTGTGCGTGTGTGTGTGTGCAGATAGATAGATAGTTGAGGTGCCACAACGCCCTTACTAGAATTAAGGTACATTAAGTGGCCCATGCATCAAGTTGCTCATTTGAATATAAAAATCGACAAAACTGATTTTCTTGACAATCTATCTCTGTGTGTGTCTATATATATATATATATATATATATATGACATTAACGTTCTATTCGCCATAAGAGTTGTCTTTACATCCACAAAATAGAATTATGAAATTAGATTATTATGACCAACCTATCCGAAGTATTTATCAGCTACATTAAAAAAATTTTACCAAAATATATAAGTTTTCTATTTTTTAATACTTAGTCAATCTGAGACAATATGTCACATTATTTCATGCCCTATTGGGTATGATTTGTTTGAGAAAATATCAGATAATGTGGAAATGAATTCTGTTTTTAATCAGCCACTTATGGACAAAACAATAATAATAATAATAATAATAATAATAATAATAATAAAAGATGAAAAATTTCCCTAGTATAGTAATTTTTTTTTCATGCAACAAATAGTTCAAATATCCCCATCCCAGATTAGATCAATTCGTTGACAAGCCAATTTGTTCAACGGGCGAGATTTGTCGAAAGAAATATTACGTGGGACAGTTAAGTTGTTTTAATTGAAAAAATCACATCGAATTTCTTAATTTGATCTTTTAATTATAGGGAAATAAAAGAAAGGTGGGGGGGGGGGGGGGTGGCAATCCTATTCCGTTGTCAGACAATTTGTTTTTCAGAAAACTTTGCATCTGCCCTTCCCTCAACTATGAACTATTAGCAAACCACCCTCAAAAGTTTTCAAAAATTGGCAAGAATCTCCTATCAATTAGATTTTTCTACTAAATGACAGTTAATTTGAACTGAAAAAAATGTACTTCGCAACTTCCATTAGATTTTTGACAAATAAAAACAAAATCAAAATTAATGAGAAAGTGCATTGCAAGAATATTATACCAATAACAAAAAATAAAGTGGTAATAAGCTGTCATTCATGATATATATTTATAGATAATATCTTTTATTTTATCACTGATTAGATTTTTTTTTTTTTTTTGTGATGATAATTTTTATCTGTTACAATATAACTTAATGGAAACGAAAATTAGTGTTTAGTGATAGAAAAATTGCGACTGTGATTTTATAACAAATTTTTCTTATCACTAAATTGTCGCTATAAGTGTGTCATTAATTATCAATGCTAATCATTTAATTAAATATAATTTGTTTATCAATAGTTATATATTATCAAATTTAATCTTGAAGACTAGCTTTATTACTTCACTGATTTATATTAACCTGCTTCCGAATGATTTTCTGGTTGTGATTTCCTTTTTTTTTTTTTTTTTATTTTGGTTCCATCGCCGATTGGTGCAATTTAGTTTTTTGGCAGGAGTGGAACTTAAGAGAAAAGATGGAACTGATAAAATGTATCAGAGAGAGAGAGAGAGAGAACTAGTAAACTTTTTCAGTTTTTGGTCAGGAAAATTTAAAAAGAAAAAACAAATTCAAAAACGCCGTTGCCGGGGATCGAACCCGGGTCACCCGCGTGACAGGCGGGTATACTCACCACTATACTACAACGACTTTGTGTCTGATGCTTAAAATTAATATTATATATACAACTGTTTCAACTCTATGTTATTCTGGCTTTTTGACCCATGCTATACTGCAAGCAGCTGGACTGGAGGCTCATGAAATTATATCATTCAAATTTCAAAAAATACGAATTCGAACCCAATTAACATTTTTTGATATGTGAATTCGACTGAAATACTATAAAACTACATCAAGTACTCTTATTGAATTCGAATTTGATAAAAACTATAAAAATCAGAAAAAAAAAAAAATTCAACCCAAATAACTACGAAAAAATAAAAATTTTAAAATTAAATAATCAATAAAAGGATAATCCCTTTAGTATAAACTTACCTCAGGTAGGAAAATATTTTAAATATTTATAAAAATTGTACATTATTCTATTAAATAAATTGCCTCAAAAAATAAAGATAAGTGTATTATTATTTATATTGTGGCATAAATACTGCATTCTACAATTGCCTCAAAAAAACACTTAAGCATTCTATAGAGAGAACAATATTTTTTTACTAACTGGCAACTTCAGCACGCGGTTCCCGCGCGCATAAGTTCTTCTAAATATAATAATGTTGGCGCTTATAATTTTTCTAAGTATCATTCGAGGTAAACTATACATTTCTATCATGGCTACAATAAGTAATACACTGTATAGGTAAAATAATATATAGAATTCAAATGTTCGGTGTGCTTTGTAGCTTCAACTGGCATTTAATTACGAATACTTGCTTCCTTTTCCATTCTTAAAGTAAATGTAGAGGAGAAGAGACTCAATTTCGTTGCACAAACACTTCTTCAACCTGAAAATAACAGTACAATACAAATTTGGAACCAACATGTTGAAAGTAAAGTTCCATTATTGTAACAAAGAAGGATGGAGGCTTTGAGGTAAAAGCATTTAAGTAATTAATCATATTTCAAAAGAAAAAAACAGAAATAGAAGATGGAAATTTTGTGAAGATGGGGATGTGGAGGGGTTCTCCAATGACCTTTGAGATTAAATTCAATTAAAAGAGATAAAGAGAGAAACAAACGTGGAGAGATGGTAGAGAAACATACGTAGGTTTAGTTAAAACATGAATTTAATTCAAGGTTGCATATTATAATTGTAACCTCATCCCGTGTACAATGTGGAAAATATAGAAGGATAATTTTGAAATTACAAAAATTGGTATCCAGGTTGCTCAGATTTATTGGGAATGTTCAATTTTGCCCTGTGCATTGCATTTGTGTTGCAATTTCACTAAACACTAAAGGGAGAAAATCGTAAATCGTAAGAAATAACTGTCATTTTAAACACAAAATCAGCTTTCGTTTTATAATAATATAGATAAGGTTATTAATTTATTAGAAGTATAATTAAAAATCAAACTTGGATTTTAAGAGATCAAACTACTTAATTCCATATTCTAGTCACTCATTTCAAAATAGGGATAATTTCACATTTATGATTGCATCGTATCCATCAAACATTTCAATCGATGGAATATGCTGAAATTCGAATCCAACTCAAAATTAAAATCCCCCGTATTGACAGCCTAACTTGAGAAATTAGCTGATCTTGAATCAGGACATCAAAGAATCCCCAACTATAGTTATAAAAAAACAGAACAAGCCCACAAAATCTCATATACCGTAGTCAAAATTCTCTACACAGAGCAAACAAAAAAGCATCGTTGATGTAATAGTTCGATTTGTGCTACATGAGTTATTCATGTTATTAACAAAATGAATGAAATGTACTCTCAGAAAATGCGAAGTATCATTGATAAGCATGAATCAATACAATGAAAATAGTTCAATATGCATCAATAATTACCATTAATATCACAACATGCAAACAGTAATATACAGTTGTACAGCCATGGAGTCTGGCTAACTGGTAAGGCCTAACTCTGCAGCATATTACATTACAGCCATGCATACAATAAAAGAACTTGTCCTAAAGCCAACACTTACAACATAATAACAATGTCTTCAATTTTTTTTTTAGCGAAAAGAGAATTTTTGTAAAACATGTGACCGATCTGTTCGCAGGTACACAAGCTTACCACCAAGTATCTTCTTGTCCATATCTCCAATCACATTATTGCTTCACAGTTTTTATTTTGTTTATTATTATTTTTAAGAGGGAACGTTTTTATTTTTCACTTGCATCGCACATTTTCTTGAGCATACCTTTCCCGCGGATCACATTCGAAGCTTTCTCGTTCTTCATAATACGATGGAAAAGTGCGGCCCGGTCTTCCTCGACTATCTCCCTCAGCAATTCATCTTCGATCTTCGGTGCCTGCCAACGAGAAGGATCCTCAACATGTTCGTCACTGAATATCATATCCGACACCCACTCCTTCCAAGTTGTTCTACTATGCTTCTCTTCTTCCAACGTGCCCGTGGCCAAGAGCTGATACACATACACAACTTTGTTCTGACCGGGCCGAAAAGCCCGTGCAATGGCCTGCTTGCTCTTTGAAGGGTTCCACTCAGAGTCCAGCAAGATTACACGTGATGCAGCCGTCAAGCTAATCCCTTCAGCACAAGCTGTGATTGAGGCCAGCATAACCTTAGATGGGCCTCCAGGTTCTTCAAACTTATCCATCACACGTCCTCGTTCAAAAAGCTCGATGTCCCCTTGTAGCACAAGTACTTCCCGACCCTTACGCCACCCGTAAAACTTTTCGAATATTTGCAAAAACAGATTGATTGGAGCTATGTTGTGGCAAAATATTAGCAACTTCTCATTTCTGATCAGACAACGTGGGACCAGGTTCATGACGAACCGGACCTTCGAACCCGATTTCATGTCAAACTTGAATTTGTCAAGATCATCCAATTCTTCTTGGCTGAAGTACTGACTAGAGCATGCTGTTGTTCTGATCAACCATGGGTGTATTGCACCGAGTGTAATTAACAACTCCAACTCCAAAGGAAATCCCTTGTACACCGGTCGTTGATTCTGAAGCTTCAGCAGAATTTCTTGTTGAAGACTGGTTGACTTCATCATTAATGTGTAACATTGTAAACCGGGGAGTTTGTCGGACGTTCCTCCCTCATACACATCGATGAACTTGGTAGTCAACTTCTTTAGCGTTTTCAAGGCTTGTGCTCTTTCACCACCCTTGTTCGAGTCGATCTTTTTCGAAATTTTATCAATCAAAAGCTTTCTACCGCGATTCTCCAAAGAAAACTGTGTTTGTCTCTCTTTGTTTCTCTTCTCATACTTGGGATCCAGTTCTTTCAGAACCTCATTGACAAAGCTAGGCCTAGCTAAGCAAAGGGTGTTGAAATATTCGCCAAAATTATTCTGAAACAACGTACCTGATAGCAAAACCCTTAGCCTTGTGTTAACCTTCATCAAAGCCTTTCTAAGTCTTGATTTCGTGCTCCTCGGGTTGTGCCCTTCATCAAGAATCAAAATACCGGGGCATTGCTTCAGCAGTTGGGCCATATATTTTCTGTGTGCGTAATGCGAGTCTTCACGCGTCAGAGTTAAAAAGGATGTGTAACCCATGAGGAGGATGCTAGGATGTGACAGCCATCTCTGCATCTTTTCCAAGCAATCAAGAACATGCATGACGTCTTGGTTTTTTGGAAGGCCGGGAGATAACTTCATTCTCTGCTTCAAGACTTCGCCTTTATAGGTTTGCCCACCGTGGATTTGGTAAACTGGGATCGGCACTTTCCACTTGATTATCTCTTTGTACCACGTGTAGAGCGTTGTTTTGGGAGCGAGGACTAGGGGTCTCGATCCGGGGAATAATTTCAGGTAGCTCACGAGAAATGCAATGATGAGCAAAGTCTTCCCGGCTCCAGGAGAGTGGGAAATGACACAACCACCCCTTCGTTTTTTCTTTTTCTCCATTCGAGACGGTATCAAAGAGCCAGCGATGTTTCGCCAGAGAAATTCGAAGGCTTTCTTCTGGTGGGACCGGAGTTTGTCTTTGAGATCAGGTATCAGGGCCCACACATTGTTTCCGGTTTCTGCTACGGTTGCAGGAGTAGTCGATGGAGCTGGAATGCAGAATTCTGAGAGGGTTTCGTCTTCGCTCTTTTTAGGCTCCGATTCTTCTTCGAGTTTCGGCTCCTTGTTTGGAGTTACATGAGCAGATGCAGTCTACAGAAGGAAAAAAGAATAATTATGATGCTAGAAAAATGTAGAAACAATTGATGGCAAAAACAGATCATATGAAAGGGCCAAGATTTGTCACACAAATATCGTAAGCAAGCTTAAGGATTGAAAGCATTAAAAACAAATCCAACTTACAAATGGTGGGAGGATATCCTTTATTTCGGTCTCCACAAATCCGCATAGTCGACAAACGGTTCCTTCTTGTTCGTTTAGTCTGAAATCATGTTCACACTTCCTCTCCTGAATTTTACTCAACTTTTGCACTTCACGAGTAGGCTGAACATGAGATTCCTGCCACATTCTCGAAGGCACGGGCAATAAACAATGAAAAAATTTAAACAGCATGGGATTTCATCTATATAAAGAAAAAAAAAACGCGCAATAATACCAATGCCCTCCCCTATAAGTATATACAGATGCACAAATATCTCCTCTTAGATTAAAAGTTACATATACCTCCCTTGTAAGTTATTTCTATCTTACGGTTACCCCCCTTCTATTGATTATCTTGCGTAGTCAAATGATGTTGCAATTCAAATTCTGGTACCTTTTTAAATCCTTCTTGCTTACATGGATGATTTTACCCGAATTTATTAATAATGTTTTTCCATTTAGATAAAAACTCGACTATCAAGATGGGGTATATTCTTTCATAAATTGATGATTTTACCCAAATTTATTACTAACTTTTTTCAGTTTTGATTAAAACTCTATTGAAAGGGGGTGTATGTAACTTTGAAACCAAGAGTTACACAGAGTCAGTGTAATGTGATAATGAAGCTTCAAAATCTTGAACGAAAAGATCCATCATAAGAGAAATCAGATTCAGTTAAATATTTCTGATCAACAATGTCAAAACTTTACCTCGTTATCATCAAGAAGGTACCACGATGCCAGAGCAAGTTCCATTTCCTTCCACAGCATATCGATTTCTGATATCTCTTCCTCATTGTTCATAGTGGGCTTCTCATCCTCTTCTTTTTTATTCGAAAGTTTCGTCGACTGGAACTCCTTCCACTGATCAAGAACAGGCGGCTGTATCGGTTCGTTTTTTAGCGTAGCATCTATGTTGTTCATGCATCTTCTAATCAACTCCCTGCACAACTGTGCAGATACTGAGCCCTTTGGGAAACTTCTAACATCATAAATGCTCTCCCTCACATAAACACAATCCTTAGTCAAACTAACAGAATGGCTACTCCTCCTATGGTACTTCCTCCTCGACCCTTTCTCACCCCCTCTACGACTTCCACTTTCCATTTCCATGAAATCAAACTCGAATTTTTTCTTTTTACGTGAAGATGGCGACCCATTCATGTAAAAATATTTCGAAACCATGTCCCCAATATTATCATTTGAATTTTCTTGGGGAAACTTGAAATTCATAAAATTTTCATCCGACCCATTCTCAGCAGGAATAATAGCAAATTCATTTTGTAGAGCTTCTCGATCGATGGTTTCTGATGGTTTATGTGGCTGTTTGGACAGACCGGATTTTTTCTTGCCTTTATGTTTGGGCAGAGACGATTGTGTGCTACTTAGGGAGTTGCCATTGGACTGTCTTATGTAAGACTCAATCCAGTTTTTGGCACCACCGGATAACTGATACTCGTTATCAGCCTGGACTGATAGCGCCAAGGGCATATCATCATACTCATCATCATCGTCATCATCTGATGAAATGTCATCATATTCGATACTGTATGTCTTGCTTTCTCCTAACCGAGTCACCTCAATCTCATAATCCGGAAGATTATCACAAGCCAAGTATCGATCGGGCTGCACAATTCTCCGTTTTGACCTCCGAAGCTCTACCGGATCAGGCAAAGCCAAGAATCCAAGTTCACGTCCCTCAGAACCTTCCGAAACAGTAGCATCTGGAAGAAATTCTATAATGACGGGGGTAAAAACGTCATTTTCCACTTTGAAGTTTAAAGCATAAGAATGATTCCGGAAGTCCAGCTGAGCTACTTCAGGGGCATATTCAGAAACCTCATAAACAATATGGTTATGTATCGATCTTATGTTAAAGGCAGCTCGTTTCAGAACAGATGCAACAACAAGCCATGAAAGATCAGCGCAGAATTTCCCACTGAACAATTTAAATTTCTGCACTGTAGAACAGTCCTCAGAGAAGCCCCAACGGTAATATTGATCGTCGCATGGAATCTGTTCAAGCTTTTGAAGAAGAGAGATTTGATCAATTCTGATCATGCTTGTCTCTTTGCTGAGTTTTTTGTTTTCCATGAAAAGCTCAGGCCCTTGATTAATGTAGAAGCTGACATAGAACCTGCAGTCGCATGCATCATCGTGGGGTTTTCTCTCAATAGACCTTATTTTTGCATCAATGCACGCCTGTGTCACAATCGGACAAGCAAAGGTTACGTCATTTCCAGAATAATCTCCGAAAGGCAATAATATTTCAAGAAAAGTTTATGACTATATCAATCACAACAATATTAGTTGATCAATATTAAATGTAATAATTACATCACCCTCCCCTGTAACTACATATAGGCACACAACTATCCCATCTCGGTTTCAAAATTACAGTAGCACCCTGGTTAATTATATCTACCTTACAGTTACCCCCCTATTGTTGATTATCACACATAGTTAAATGATGCCATAGTCCAAATTTTAGTAAGCTTGTTACATTTTTCTCATATGTTTGGATTATGTTATGCAAGTTTATTAATAAATTTTCCAATTTTGATCATTTTAGATTAATTTTCAACAATCAAAAGGGGTTACTAGTGACTCCGAAAGAGTTAATCCACATAGCAGAAGAACCTCCTCCACCATACAATTCGAACAACAAACATTGAACTTACGGGCTGAGAATTCCCATCATTATCTATATTCTCAGAGTTGTGAGATGTCGAGAGCACGCATACATCCACTCCCGGTCTTAAAAACGACGTGCAGTCAAACAATGTAGCCTTTCTCGACCTTACACGAAGATACGTCATGGGAATCTCCCCCTCAACTACCTCACCATTGTCAACAATATGCGTGGAGATAAATCCGCCATTGACCGTTAATTGCTCCACCGGTTTCCATGAGCCAGACCAGAAAGCCTCAAAAGCTATGACATTGGATTAAAAATACAAAGCATTCAAAAGTCATTATAAATTTTTTAGATTTTTTACCTAATACAACAGAGAAAAATCAACATAGGATAACTTAAACCGATGTTACACTTACGATGTGGATCAAACGGATGGTTCATTTGGTATATTAGCCTCCTCTTCATGTTATCCTTAGTATGCAGGTCTAATCTTTAAAGAACAATTTATTTCACAATTAACACCTGAAAATGCTGCCAAAACGCAATAATCTTATAATCTCATTCATATATCACATCTTAACTTTATGCCAAAATGTTGCAAACTCTGTTATGTAATAACAGTGTAAGTGACAGAGATCAAATGAGATATTAAGCCAGATTTAATGTGTTCCTATCTTTTTTTTTTGGTGATTCTTGGGAAAGATTTTGTTGTCTTTAGAAATTTTGAGCACATAAATTCAGCCAGATGGGTATTTATGCTTAGTTTACCCCCGGGGGGGGGGGTAACAAAAAAGTATTACCTTTTTGTGTATATTTAGCATAAAATCCAAAAATAAAACACCAGCCACAGTTGCCTGTTTTCATGAACTTATCAGCTATGCAGCCTATGCTGGATAAATTGACTTCAAAAGAAACGTAAACATGTTTTGAAATTCAAGGCAATATCTTCATTTTTTTTTTCATTAAATGAGTATATATACAAACTATACATACAGAATATATAGATTCTTCTCCTTAATTGGCACTGATTTCGCAATCAGGAATATGGCTTGCAAAAAGGAAACCACAGAAAGAAAATACACACACACACTTTTAGGAAGGAGGGCAGAAACTACCAAATTGAGTAAGAGAATCAGTCTTGAATATTGAGCTCAATCCCAGAATTCATCATCATCAATTCATCATGATCAACAAGAACACGCAAGCTAAATTCAAGAACTTAAAAAAAACAGAGTCAAAATCAAGAACCATGCCGGCCCATTTGGATCACAGCTGTAAATTCAAACTCCGGCAAGAAAATTGATAGCTCCAGCCAGCAAGAACTCGACGGAAAAAGGAAATTAACAAAAAAAAAAAAAAAGAGAACTCTTTAGTGGGAATCATTAAAACACGAACTATATTGACAGGAGTCATAAATAGCAGAGTGGCCTTGGGGGAGTGTTAAATGAGCCAGGCAAGTGGGCACTGTCAAAAAAATCCAGCAGTTAAACAGATGGAGAGAGAGAGAGAGAGAGAGAGAGAGAGAGAAGGGAAAAGACAGTAAAATCCTCGGAATTAGTGTAAAGTGTCTGCCTTTTTTGCATGGAACCGGAAAAAGAGGCAAAGGGGTCGTTGGGAAAAGGGTCGGGTAGGTTGAGGGTATTTTGGGAAGTTCGTAAAAATGGAGGGCTAAGATTGTGATACTCCATAGATCGGACGGTGGAGGGTTTGTTTTGGTGGGGGGTACGAAAAGGTGTAATAAAAAGATGCCTGAAAACGAGCGGGTCCCATGGCATTTTCTTGACTTTTTTGCTTGGGGTAAAGAATCTATCGGGGAAAACCTTTTTCAGACCATTGAAATTTATTAAGATTTTGCCCCTTTGCAAGTCGTGCAATAACTAATAAGTGTGTGCCAAAATCTATGTTTTGCTTTTAGTAGTTGGGCTTTTCGTTACGGTGGATTGGACTTGCATTGCATGAGCCCCATGGGAAGCAACAAGGCCTATCATGATTCTTTAGGCCATTTTCGTCTCCTCCTGTTACGTTATGTTCGATCTTTTGTATTCAATCACAAATTCATTAAATTTTTCAATAACGAGCTCAAGCACTAATTTCATTAATGCAGCACCCTAAAGGGTTGAGTATAGTTCACAGACATCAATATTGTTCCACACTTGCTACTGGGCTCAGAACCGAGTGGTGGGGGTTCGAAAGTGGTATCAGGAATGTCCTGAGTTCGAACCCTCTTGTCCTCTACCCCTTCCCCTTTGAGTGAGTGTGTGCGTGTGTATGGGGGTGTTTTCCGGTTGACATCTATAGGGTGTCCCGAGATGATTGTATCAAAAAAAAATATTGTTCCACACTTATATAACATAAACGCTTCCAATTCAAATTCAATGCAAAGCAATGAAATCGGATATCGTACAGCAGTTTATTTTCTTAATATGATTCAGTGATTATTCACATTGATTATGAATCATGTCATAATTATAATTTGATTGGATTATTGATATAATTATTCGAAATCTACTCTACTATCCTCTAAAAAAAATTCTAATCCAACTGAAAGAAATCAAGTTAATCAAACTCATATAATTCAAATGAACGTGTCAACTTAATCAACGCAAAACAAGCATTTGATTCAATTTTTCTACGGCTATACATTTTCATATATATTTTTTTCTATCGCAAAGATAGATACTATATTCTTCCTCTATGATGCTAATCTTAAAACTTCATGTTACGTTCTATGATTTGAATAGATTAAAGATGGCAATCAATTTTATTTTTTTTTTTGATACAATCATCTTGGGACATTCTATAGATGTCAATCGGAAAATACCCCTTCCCCACACACACACACACACTTACTCAAAGGGGAAGGAGTAGAGGACAAGATGCTTCAACCTCATAATATCTCTGATACTACTTTCGAATCCCCATCACTGGCTCTGAGCCCAATGGTGACAATCAATATTAAAATACTGATGAATATTGAATACCATCATAAACATGATATATTAAGTGTTTTATTACATATGTTGTTTTTAAATTTCATTACACGAAATGTGAATTACATACAGTGGCATAGACAAAAAATATAGTCAATGACGTCACTGTTTAAGTAAAATAAGTACACAAAAATCTAATGGTAGCAAAATTATTATTTATGAAAATATGAATTCGAGCCAAATTATATATTTTTTAAAATAAAACTATATAAAAAAATAATTGTAAGTGAAAAAAATTATTAAATGAGGACGTAAAATAATTTTTACAATTGTAGTGTTTATTTACGAAGAGACAATAAGAAATTTTAAAAAAATATTTTTTTTTATAAGGATAAATCTTTTTAACCTTATATGTTAATTTTTTATATATAAATCATATTATATATTATCTGTACGTACCCTTTTATGTATATATAAACAAAATTATTGGTTAATAATGACCCCACAATAAATATTTTAATTTTTGAGTGGGGTTGCGTTAGTGAGAAAATGTTTAAATTTTTATTGTCTTTTTAATCTATTAAATGTTTCTTAAACAGGATTTTTGGAAATTTGGTGCAGTCATTGAACATTTGAACTCCGCTGAACTACATGTAGTTGCGTCCACAATCAAGTGCGCCCTGAAGAGTTTAAAAACATATAATAGGAATGGTTATGAGTTCGGGTTAGATTCGAACCGTTCAATTAGGGATAAGTTTTTAGATTATTAACTGGGTGCGGGATGGGTTCTGGGTTAACCCAAACACACACCGTCGGGATTTTATATATATATATATATTATTTATTATTTTATATAAATTTACATAATATATATTTACACTTCATGTACAAAAGCATACATTATACAAATAGTTGCATAAAAAAAATATGGTATTCTTAAATGTAAAAATAATTATATAACATTAGTGATTAAGTTATAATTTCAAAATATGTGCACATAAATATATGATAACGATATTTAACTTTTCAAAAAATAAAATATGTTCAAACAAAATTGTAAATAATTAGTATTTTTGTAATACTATTATTTTTTTTTTCATATTTAGAAAGTTATGATAATATAATTTTTATATAAAAATATTTTTTAATTAATTTTTAAATATAAACAGAATCTATCGGGGTCCAAGTCTGGGTCTGAAAATTTCCTGATGGGACGAGTCTCGAATTTGACCAAACTCGCTCCGCTGACATTCCTAATGTAAAAACATCTTACTCAACATGATCAAGAATGATCCTGCCTTTTATGTTTTTTTAATTTATTTTGCTTTTGCTTGGTGAGATTATTGAATGGTTTGTAATCTAGCAATTGAGGATTACGCCCAATAATCCCAAAAACAATTAATTGTTTGCTATGTAATATTAACCTTTTAAATCAAATTAAACAATTCTCTCAAATCTTGTTTGCTTTACGCAACAGCCCAACATAAGCTGCAGTGAAAGAGTAAATTTACAATATCGTTCTTGTGAAGTTTTATGTTAAAAAAAAATTCAAGCTATTTGAAATTTAAATAAATATTTACACTACTTATCAATTTAAATTATTGATCATAAGTTTAAAAGTTAAGTAAAGTATCACGTGAGTTTATACATTTGAATATTTTTTTTATATTTAATATTTAAAATAAAGGACAAAACAAATAATTAGATAACATGTTTCTTTGATAATTTTTAATTTTAACAATAAAAAATAAAGCAAAAAATATTAATAAACTTCCGATACTCATTTAAATTACTTCTCAATTAACCACTAAACTAGAATGATAAAGAAACCAATGCAAAATTATAGGAAAAAATAAAAATAAATTCAAAAAAAAAGGAAAACAAAAGAGATATTCATTTAAATTAATTCTCGATTAACAAATAAAGTAGAAAGATAAAGATATCAATACAAAATTATTGAAAGAAAAAAATAAAAATAAAAAAATAAGTTAGAGTTGATAAATCGATTTAAACTAATCCTAAGTTACAGTAGTGAACAACCCAATCTATAGGAGGAACAATAAGGTCATTTGATAAATCGATTTAAACAAATCTCATTAGTCTTAGCAGCCATCTCACACCCCACCCTAGGGGTGTTCGTTCGGATATAACCGAACCGAACCGTGCTTTCGATTTAGTTAACTGCATTATGCGGTTTTCCAATCTGTGAATCGAAAACCGAACCAAACCTGACACAAGTTAGGTTCGGTTTTCGATTTTAACCAAAAAAACCGAAGTTAAAAAAAAAACAAAAACAAAAACTAGCACAAATTTTTAATTCTTCAAAGAGACATTTTAATTCAAAAAGACCACTGGATTAGCTTATCAAAAAAACTAGACTAGAACAAAAAACTGGAAATATTTTAATTCAAGTAGAGCACTGGATTAGCTTATCAATTTTTCTTTCTTTTTTTTTTTTTTTTCTCTTTGATGATATATAGACTATACCAGGCCTCTTTTTAGCCAAAAAAAGAAAAGTAAGCATGGCAAGTTATCCCGGAAACCATTTACATTTGAATGTATTTTTGTTTCGTGGGTATCCTCACAAATAATCTTTTCGTCCTCCTCTTCTTATTATTAATGCATGTTTTAATCATAAAAAAGAAGATTTCAAGTAATGAGGAAGAGTAATTATAAGTTTTGTTCATGGAATGTCAAACTTCTTCGTATGGAACATATTAGAACTTGAAAGCTTTAAAATTGATATTTTTGAAAAATAAAAAAAAATTGAAAGTGTTTCGGTTAACTGTGGTTAAAAAAATCGAAATAACCAAAAACCGATTTTTTTGAAAAATAAAAACCGAACCGAATATCCTTCAGTTAGGTTCGGTTTGATTTTTTTTTAATTTTCGGTCGGTTTTCTATTTTTTTGAACACCCCTGCCCTACCCTGAGATGACGAATCTTGAGACAAGTCGAAATAAGCTATGGACAGTAGCAATTCGTCCAATTAGTCGAAAGTCCATCATAATTCATTTTTCCAACCCAAACAGTCCATTACCCTACACATGAAGTACAAATTTGGCATAATCTTCTCAAGCAGACGCAATTATGAAATGTTTACATAAGATTATATTTGACCATCAAAAAAATTTACATAAGATTATATTTATACCATACTTTTCAAGCGGGGTTGGGTCAAATTCATAGATGGCCCAAATAAATTTTCGGGCTCTTCTACTTGAAAGGTTAATTCTTTTGTACTCTCTCTCATTTCTCATTGCATTCTTTTTATTTTTTCTCCATTATAATTTCTCTCAACCCTTTTTGTCCTCTTTTATCTCTCAATACTTTTTGATATCATTTTTCTTAATTTTTTTGGGTTTTCTATTTTAAATCATTTTAATTTTACTTATTATTAATTTCATAAATCTATTAAAAAGAATCTGATTGGATAGATTCTACCAAATTATAGGGGATGTTTGCAAAAAGTTTTACTTTTGGAGAAGTTGAAATTGTAGAGAAAGTTACAAAAAAAAGTTAAATAGTAAAAATATGTCATGTTTGAAAAAAAAAGTGAAATTTTGAAAGAAAAATAGTTGGAATATTTGGAAAAAAATTTGAGAAATGCTTCATTGTATGATAATCAACTTACAAATAATTATAAAAATACCAAAAAATAGAAAAAATTGGTTTATAACTACTTCCAACTTTTAACCTTTTTCTGTTGAAAAAAAAGCATAAGCTAGTTTACCAAACGTTATTCCATTTTTTTTAAATAACAAGAAATATAAATGTGCTTTTTTTAACCTATTGCGAACACTCCCATAATATGTCATTAAGGGCCCGTTTTGATGGATTTAAAAAAAAGTGCTTCTCAAACTTTACTTTTTATTGTAGAATATTTTTTTTAAGCTAAATAATTTTATATTTGGATATAGTAATTAAAAATACTTTAAAAATTGCTTGCATTTGAAACTACTATAGAGTAGCTTCTAAAAGCCATTTTGGCTTTTTTTATGGCTTTTGTTTTTTTTTAAAAACCTCGTCTAAACACAAATTTTTTACTCTTTAAGTATTTTTTTTTTTCAAAAAATAAATGCTTCTTTTTCAAAAAAAATCTATCCAAACGAGTTCTAAATTATATTATTTTAAATTATACACACAGGCTGAGTACGCCAATATTAGTAGTATAAAATTATAAATTAAGTGATTGAATATTAGTAGTATAAAATTATAAATTAAGTGATTGAATACGGAATTAAGCGATCCTCTCACTTGAAATTTGAATGTGAGACTAGCGTGCGTGGGTGTACGGCCCGTGTTTTCTTAAGCTGCGCACGTATCCACATGAGGGCATCCCCATCTTTCGCCATTCATGTTCTTTTCTCTTAAGACCACTATGTTTAGATCGATATTTTTAGCTCTTTTTATTGTTAATCAGGTCAGATCTTTTGTCTCTGTCTTCAATCTTCACCTATTTCGAACATACTATCAATGGATGGAACTTGTTTTATCATTAAATGGGTGAAAAGCACTAAGCCAAATTCATCTTTGCCCCACGGTAACGGAACTTGAAGCCCTCATAAACCACATAGAGCTTCTGCTGTCCAGAGACTTTTCAGAATACCCCTCATGGTGCGCTTGGATATTCATATCACTAGATGCCCAAACGCACCAAAAACTTACAAAACAAAATGAACTTGATAAATTAACATTTCCATGCTCAACAAGCTTCTTCCAAAGAAGAGTAGAGAGAAATGTGCGTTTTAATGAAGGAAATTACGTCAACTGCAGGGCTTAAAGCTGTACACACAGATTATGAGAGAGCTGTACGAGCTGTACAAGGTTTACAATTTACTTCCAACTTCGAAAAACAAATAGACCTACTGCTACTCCTCACATCTAAAACTTGTGGGGAACTGCGTTCTGGCCATTGCGAAATAGAACCAAGACAGATGTTAGTATCAAAGGAATACAGAACCAAAGACATATGTTAATAAAAGAATACATAAACGTGCCAAACATAAGTCCAAACCGAAGAAGTCACTCTTTCACTGTTCCTCCGGAAAGACAATACAGACTCTATTTCAACTCATCATGTCAAAGGATGCTAACCATCCGCTGCAAACTTCATATGGCCAAGTCCGAATCAAAGTCCAAGAATAAATCACTTAATAGGAAATTGTAGTCTTCCTGCCTCCCCGGCCTTAAGAAATCCAAGCCATTATCATTTCCAGAAGTTGCCAGCCCATTATTTGCATCTGGATGTTGCAACTGGGACGACATATCCGCAAAGGCTGCACCGCCATTTCCCACCTGCCCGGCTTGACTACCACATGATCCTGCTGCAGGCTGAAACCCTTGAGCGCGGTTCGAAGCATCCAGTGCTGCAAGAAGCTCGTCCACATCAAACATCTCATCAAGCGGGAAGTTGTCAAATTGATACTCTCCAGGCTTATCACCTTGGTGAGGTTTATCCACAGCACTAAACCCCCAACTATCAACATTATTCATCAAGCCCATGGAATAGTTCTTGACTTCCTCCTTTGCAGCTTCTTCCTTAATTTCCTCCCTTGGAGCTTCTTCCATTACTTCCTCTTTCACTACACTCATCGGGGTGCTAGCTTCTTGCAGCACAGGATGCCTATTGTCCGAGACCTGTGACAGGCCTTCACCATCTTCACTTTTTGCCTGGTGAATATCAAATTTTGGCTTAATATCATCATAAGAGATGCTTGAATTTGTGGAGTCGGATACAGACGCTGTCTGAAGTGAAGAAGAATCTTTTGATGATGAACTGTGGCCGGGGAAATTAAGACGCGCGCAGGGTCCATACATCGCTCTCGCAGCTTCATCATAAGCAAGAGCAGCCTCAATGGCAGTGCCAAATGTGCCCAACCAAAGCCTGTTTCCCCTGTGTGGCTCCCTAATCTCAGCCACCCATTTACCCCATGTCCTCTGCCTAACCCCTCTGTAATTGCAACGAGCATTCTCAGGACCACCTTTTCCTTTCATACATCCCTTCTTCGATCCCTTGGCAGGAGCTCTGCGTACTGACTTATTATCATTGTCAAGAGAGTTGAGTTTAGTATTGTACTCCTTCCACTTTGCAAGTGTCTCTGCAATACTTTTGGTTCCATCATTTCTTCTTCTCAATTTCCTCTTTCTTGTGTAATCCACAGGCTGTGACACCAAATTAGGATCTTGATTTTGCATCGCCATATTCAAATCCCTGCAACAAGAACAATTAAGCCCTGAGTCAGCGACCCTACTGCAAAATATAGTCTTAAGAAGGAAGCTATCAGCCAATCAACCCAACAACTTCTACAACATCAAGTTGACAAAGAAACCTACTATTATCATACAACCATGGAGTTGAATTCTACAGCTTCAATATATATTGACATGTATAAGACAGGTAGGGGCAGAACGAGCTTCCTCCCCAAACTCGGTCCAAAAAAGAGTACTACTTGCGACAAGATACAATTGCTAGAGTTAACCCAAAAAATATGCAAGTCCCACCCCAACCTCAGGTCCTACACACTCGTCCTTAGTAAATTAGTTTACAACTCCAAATCCAACCACCCACCCCGGAGAAAATTAGTTAATATGCACACACATTTTTCCCACACATACACACAGGAAAGAGTAAAAGAAAACCAGGAGAAATCCTCAGAAGACTCCGTAGATTTCGGGACTAAGCACCAAACACCTTCTTGCAAGATCAAAACCACAACCCCAAAAACAGGGCAGCAAAAACCAATCGAAAAATAACCACCATATAAACCACAGATATCAACAAGAAAGCAGAAAGCCAAAACTCAACAAAGGGATACTAAAATCAAAAGGCACAAACAGAAACATCAAATCAAACACCAAATCCACATACCTTTGAAAAATCTCTGTCGACGTACAATTTTTCCCCAAAAGACCGATAAATTCTCCTAAACCCTCCACGAAGATTTCTGCTTTATCCTCTTTTTAATCCAGATAAAATCTCCTTTAATCACGATCAAAGAAGCTTGAGCTTGCGTATCCGATTTGTTCTGGTGGTGTTGATATATTTTTTTGCTTTTACTGTGTGTTGTGTGCGTGTGTTTGTAAGAGTATACACGACTAAATCAGAAAAAGAAAAGCATTTAACACAAAGCTGGTGGGATATTTATAGCCTTCTCTAGATATTTCCGATAAAGGACTGTCCTGGCAATATCGAGATATTTCTATTAGGTTTTGCATCGGTGACGTGGCACTTCTCCCGCCCCAGATATTGGCACGTGTCACGTGAACCTTCCCGAACCACACAATATTTATTGATGGGAATCGGCTGTGATTGTCTGCTTCTCACACCACTGTTTTTGCTTGGGAACTAAGAAATGGTCTTCGTAAGGCTTGGGTTATTGCACATTTGACCCCGGAATTTTGGTCAAACTTCAGTTGTGCCCCCCGGTTTCCGGGTTGTTGCGGTACCTCATTATTGCCTTTGCTATTTCTTGATGACAAAGCTAAAAAATTAAAAATAAAAAATAAAAATCTTTATTTATATGAAGTATGACTGATGTTGAACCCTATATAATTAGTAGAGAATTTATTTCCGATTGTAATCAAGTTTTGAATAGGGGTATAGTTGGGTGGAATCAAATTGAATCCAAAAACACGTATAATTGATTTGAGCTCGAACTCAAATTTGACAAACTTATTTTTTTTTAATTTGTGCTCGACTCAATTGTTTAATCTCGAATCTTCAAATGATCTAAGCACTTCAAGCTTGATCACGAAAGAAGTTCAACTTTTTTATTTTTAAGATTTTGAGTTTAGAATTAACAATGTAAAATAAAACAATACAATGATACAATCGAATTATATAGTAATATGCGCACACACACACACACATATATATATATATATATATATATATATTACTCATGTCATATACATATCAAAACTATAAAATATGTATTAAATATATAAAAAAATTCTAAAATTGTATTCTAGCTTTCGAGCTATATGGCGAGCCTTGAGCCTAGCAAATAGCTTGACATTGGCTCGAAATCAAATTCAAGCTCAATTGAGTTCAAAATAGCTTGAACTCTATGCATTCATAAATCTATAAAACAAAAAATTCATAAAATACGCACAATTACAATTTAAAAATACAAATATATTATTATTTAACAATATTGTGCACATTATTCATTAAAATGTCAAGAAACTAGAATAAATATTTTATAATTTCTTAGGATACTTTATTCAAGATATCTTAACTACTAAGTTTTGGAATTAATTCTATCACTTACGAATATATCGCACTTTTATTATCACTATACACATGCGAAATGGCATATGTCATTTATTCAATCACCTGAATCGATTAATTGGCAAGTACAATATCAACTAGGGAAAAAATGAATATTTATTTACTTATTATTTAATCAAGCTATAAAATATAAGAAAAAATAAAAAAATTATGGATTGGTCACTCTAGAAGGCGACAGAAGTTTGGAACCTTTGATTTAATGGATATATATCATTTTTGGAGACATGGAGAATATAATAGCGTGCATATAGATATGTGTATGTACGTATTATGTATATATTAAAAGTAAACAAATAAAAGGAGCCAGCAAAAAATTATTAGTGTCCAGATCGATACTTCGTTAGAGTGAGCTGTGAATTCAACCATTCAAGGATCATATTTGATAAACAACAACTTTTGTGGGGTGAATGTGAATTTCTTAAAGTTATTGGGTTAGGTTAGATCTGATTATTGGCCCAATTAAGTTGAATTTGTAGGTTGAAAGTTTATTAGTGTCGAGTCTTTTGACCCATTTACATCGTAATTTTACCAGTTGGTTGATATATATATATATATATATATATTAATACAATCATCTCAAGATACTTTATGAATATCAATTGAACTCTCCTTCCACCCCACCCCACCCCCCTCTCTGCGACATATACTCACTCAAAAAAAAAGATGTATAGACAATAGGATTTGAACTCAAGACCTTCCTAATATCACTTTCGAACCTTCATCGCTCGATTCTGAACCTAATGGACATTTACAAATTGATATTTAGTTCAAAATTATAGTGACAATAGATTTATTACCGCATTAATAAATCATAAATGCAACATAATAATCTTATCTGATATTTGTTTGGATCTAATTTAATTCATTTTCCATAATCGTGCCAAATATAAATATCACATGTGCATTCGTCCCCGAAAGGTATCAAAAATTTATTATTCTTTTGAGCAAATGGATAGCAACTAATCATCGACACGGAATAATTATTGGATTTACTAAAATTAAAATAACAGTCCCAAATCTCCTGTCTTGTGAGACGTCGCCGGCGGTGAGAAGATGAGAGGGAGAGGAATGAGGCGTGAGTGAGAGAGAGAGCGAGAGAAAGATCAGATGAAGGAAAAACTGGGAACAAAAAAAACGTAAAAAAGGAATGAAAAAGAAAAAGAATAAAGAAAAAATAAAAAAAGAAAAAAGTAATATTAAAATATAGACAAGGGTAATTTAGTCAATTCAGCTAAAAATTTTGACTAATTTGATCAAGGGGGTGGTGAGCAATTTTAAAAAATCATAGGGTTTTCTATATCAATTAGAAAACTACAGGGTCTAGCGTGCTAGTTTCCCAAACCACAAGGGAATACAGTGCATTTTTCCCAACAATGTTCAAACTTAATTGGAATTTCTTATCAGAGTTTGGAATTTCTTATCGAGTTTGGAAATGTAAAAAAAGATTCACAACATTCTAGATACATCAAGAATAATTAGTGTTTTATAATTTAATTATTATTTATTTATATTTTTATAATTATTCTTTTTTTGTAAACTAAATTTTAATTTTAATTTATTTTACAATGATTCACATTCATATATATTTAGGTGCGTACAAAAAATCATAATGTCACATCTTTCAATGTGGATAATAATTCATTATTTTGTGATTTATTAACTTAGAGTAGCTCATAGTTTAATATTCACAGCTTTAATATATCTAAAAATTTTATTTATAATTTTAGTTTGGATCATATATTTAGATTTTAATTTTTTTATATAATTTTTTTGACATGATAATACTTTTTTTTTCATTTTTAAATTTAAAAGCTTTAAATATGTTATTACTTATTTAATTATTGAACTGTATTGAAAATTATTTAGAGTAAATATTATTTCACATGAATAATATATAAATATATATCATTTTTATATAATCTATACTATTATAAAAAGAAAGCCATTTTTGTCTCACAAATGGCGGTTATTTATGCAATTTTACAAAATTTGCCCTTCAATTTTAAATAGAGATATGTAAAATTGTGACTAAAATTACAAATTCACATGAAATTGATTCAATTTGGATATCAAATTTTGATGTGTCAATTTTACCCTTTTAATTAGTAAACACATACAATAAATAAACCAATAAAAAGGTCAATATTGTAATATTACATCCAACTAAAAAAATCTATGTTCTCAACCTACAAACCACTTTGTCTAATTACAATTACTTATTTTTTTTCCTTTTTGGGTTTATTCTTTATCATGCAATTTTATTTCATATAATTATTTTATTTTTAAATTATTATAATTTAATAAATTATTTCAAATAATTCTTAAAAAATATTCTTATAAAAGAAATTTACTAATATATTTATCTTTTCATCCTAAAAAAAATTTAAGTACTAAATTAAAATATATATATTTTATATTTTGTACACATGTAAAATATACGATGTTGCTAGTATAATGAATTATAATATTCATACATAGCACGAGATACACGCTAGTTTAATTCATATTTCAACTCTCTAGATATATATGTCACGTTCGAAGGTGTAACGAGGTATTGTTAGGAGTTGGAATTCTATCAAATTATCAATCATGTATTTGAGTGCTTTGTAAGTGGTTTTTGTTTTTTTTAAATTGACAACATTGCAAATCCGGAGGACCAAAGACGTTCCCTAAGGTTGTATTTCATGGTAAGGATAAAATGGGGGCCACCATAGATAAGCACAAACTCAAATTGATGATGAATGCGTGCGCGGCACGTGTAAGAATCGCACCCATGCAAAGCGAGAGGTGTCAATTGTCTTGAAATCGCAGGCATTGACGCGTACATTTGATGACGTCAGGGGTGAGCTTTGGCTGCGCTGTTTTATGCCGAAAGCGTCAATTCCTTAAAATCGTAACTGTAAACACGGTTTTGCCTTTTTAACTGGCAAGTGGCCGTCTGGCGCGACGCAACACCCGAAGGGAACACCCGTCAGCGATTGCTTCGCCCACGGGGACAAGTGGCTGCTTATGTACCAAATTTCAAAAGGTTGTATTTGCGTTAGACATCAAAGATGGACCGTTTTAAGAATTTTGGGACTTGTGATTTGTAACTTGGGTTGTCCATGGATCGGGTTTTAATTTGAATCCAACTTGAAGTCTAATGTATTCGATCGATTAAAATATTTGACAGATTAAATTCGATTATAAATATTTATAATTTAAAATAAATAAATAGAATGTGAAATCAAGTGATTCAATCGGTTAGAGATCAGAATTCGAGCTTTAATGATACTTTTTATTAAATTAATAATCTTATTTATATAAATGTGGGTTAAATAATTTAAATAGAACGTAATATATAAATAATAATAATAATACACTATTTTTTTAATGTTTCAAAGTAATTTTTTACAAAATAATGTGTAGTTTTTACACATATTCTAAAATAATTTTCTACTTAATTAAAAATTTAATATTTACATAAAAAAATAATTATTTTTATTTGTTATTTGATTTTAAAGTTTTATTTTATTTTTAATTGTTAATCTGATTAGATTTCCTTATAGATTTTCGAATTTTTGATCGAACTCAGACTCAAAAGTATTAAATGCAAACTCTATAAAATTCAGGTTGGATTCAAATATTTAAAAAATTTATCGAGTTCAGATTTGAATTTTCCACATTCGCTCCAAATTCAATCAATTAACAACCCTATTTCTAACAATGGGTTCTAGAATGGACTTTTATTTGGGCTCATCTTTGAACTAGTTAAACAATTAAATGGGTTTATATCACTAGGCCTTTTTTTTTATTATTTGTTTTTTGCTTATGGCTGGCTATTTAAGTAGAGTTGTGGCTAAACTTCAGAGATATTAGTTTGTTGAAAATTAAGATTGGGTAAAGCATGGTAGACTCATACCATCATGGCATATAAGGTAAAATATTGAAATTTCGTAACTCGAGCTATCATTTGTAATGTTCTAGAAATGATTAAAGATCTACATTATGCATGCATATAACTCTTAAATAATATTTTTTAGAAAATTGATTTATTGCGTGATTTTGAAGGAATTGCATTATCCATACAAAAATAAGTTTGAAAATGATATATCATTCGAGCATTTTAGTTACATTTATAGAGATTATTTTTCTGTAAAATGAAGCTTGCAAGTTACTCGTGAAAAGCAAGCTAGCTAGTAAAGATAGTTAAGAGTGTCAAAATGTGGAAAGCCAACCAACAAGATAGTTATTTAAAATCGTAAAAGCAATACTACTAAAAAAAATGATCAAATTTGACACATTTTAAAATGTCACATTTGTATACCTATTGTAACACCTTATAAAAAATGCCTCAAAAAACATATCAAATTATAACTATAATGTATCTTGTGTGATACTACAAAGTGTCAGAATATGGTATTACTACGTTCACATACATGACATTTTAGCTAGTACCACATAAACTAATTTTGAATTAGTGATATTAGCTAAAGTGTCGTGTATTTGAGTATAACAGTAGCCTATTTTGACACTTTATAGTATCACAATATATACATTATAGTTAAAATTTGATGTGACTTGTTCAGGCATTTTTCATGAGATTTCATAGTAGGTACACAAAAATGTGGCACTTTTAAAAAGTGTCACAAAACACGTGTCAAATTAGATATTTTTTTTTTAGTAGTGCAAGCAACCATTCGAGACACCCTTGGGAAATCGAGTCCTAGGTCTAACTTGAAAAGACGATTGAGCGTTATCGGACCGACAGTGGCTAGTCTCTCGACTAGAAACCACTTTGATTCTGACTCTTGGGGAGTTTGAGGTTGGTTGTGCTTTGAGTGAAATCGATACAAAAACCGGTTATGCTATAAAAGCAAGTAAGTCTAGCTTAGCTACTTGGAGTTGGAGGGATAATAAAGAGCTATATGTTTTATTATAAAGTGGAGCCGTAAAGGTTGAAGATCCTACCATGTCCAAAAGCATGAAATGCTCATTCTAGAAGAAGAGGAACAATGCCAGTTATTTTAAAGTAAGATAAAATTAGAAATCGATTTGATTTTTGAAAAGGTCTGATTAAAGCAAAAAAGATATTCCAAGCACGTTTCATTTTACTTTCTACATAAGAATACACTAATGACAAAAGTTAAAACTGATTGATGATAAGCACAATCCTTGTAGGGCAATATTAGCCATTGCATGTCCTTGTCTTAGTCATCAAATTCCATTAACATGCATGCACTTATAACTAATTCTCTAGGACTCAAATCTTGTTTTTTTTTTTCCTCATCTTATTCCCCAAAGTTCAGTGACAGGTAGGGGATGGCAAGTGCCATTTCCGTTATCTATTTAATGAAAAATACTTTGACGTAATATGATAATTTCTGTATTATATAAGATAAAATTTGAAAACATGTATTATATGAGACCTAATTCAAAAGAAACGTATATTATGGGACGAATTTGATATTTTTCCTTTCGGTTATTATTATTTTAAAATTCACTTTCGATTATCGGTGAGATTTAATTGAATGGGCGAAACTAAGGCCTCAAGATTATAAGGTTATGTATTGAATTTTCCGCCAATTCATGTGTGGCACTCGTAGTAGGTATTAATAAATTCAAATTCGATCTTCGGATTAAGTTCAAATTCTTCGGGCACTTATCTTATCACATGTTGGCCGCTCATCTTCTGGAATCTTGGGATTTTGACCAATTCCCCAAAATCACACAAATTCATATTCAAAGTCGAATTCAAAACTTTTAGTTTTCCCTCAGAATCAGAATCATAAGAGAGCAGTCAAATTTCGGCCTCCGAAATCAATACGAGGTAAGCTATATCCTGATGGGCAATCTATGAAATTCCTGATGAAAGTTCAATACTATCTAATTTCCTTTGATTAACTTATTGATTTTTTTTTGAACAATTTGGGGACTGAATTGTCAAATTTTCTTCAAGTGTTTTTACTTGTTGTTTTTCATGCGGGGATTTGAATTTCCCTGTTTCATCTTGCTTTTTTGTTGGGGGATAATTGGGAATGATATATTGAGTAATGATTGCTTGAGCGAGTGAAGTAATTAGTAATTTGTTTGATGATCAAAAATGTGCTTGCGTTGTTCTGTTTTAGAGTGATCTTGGGTGTTTTGTATGTATAATTCTGAGCCAATAAGTTAATATTTTTCATCCTGAGGGTTATTGAGGTTCCTCTGCATTGAGTTGCTCGTATAGGTGATAATAAAGAGGAACTAAGAAATCTTATCATGATAAAATGGACATGTTGCAGGAGCATAAAATTATTAAAACTTGACAAATAATTCTTTCCATGGCTCTGGAAAACAGTACAATTAATATCAACCAACATGCCGGGGTTATATATGGTGTTTTTCTGGTACCATATTTCTTGCCCCGGTCCCGATATAACCATTTAAACAATATTGAGGGGGGAAAAGGGGGAAAATCTAGCCTGCAAACAATAAGATAAACAAAAACTAGCCCCCAATGTGGGGAAACAACAATGGAACTTGTATGCTACGATCATAAAAATATTTCTCGTCCTTCTTGTGTGGACGCTTGTGTTTGCTGTAACATCAAGTTTTAATTAAACTAACAAAGGGGAAGATCTGCTGGAGGGGGCTCCAATGTTTCCAGCTTACCGACACCGTCTTCAACTAAGAATGCCATTGCTAAACCCCAGGTGATGTGGACATCCAAGTGACAGTGCAACAGCCAGACCCCTGTTTGTGGTTACACTATATCTGTTAGTTTCAATTTGGTAAATATACTAAAGAGAGAATGGTGAATAAAAATGCATATGAGTGTGTGTGTCTCTTGTATGAACCTGGATTATCAGCAACAAATCTGATCACGGACCATCCACCTACGGGAAGGCTTGCTGTGTTTCGTAGAGGGGGATCTACGAGATTAAATTTGGCTGAATCTCTGCTTGGGTTAAAATTTCCAAAGCCTTCGGCTAGTATGTAGAAGTCATAACCATGGAGATGAATTGGGTGGTTCTCAGCCGTGAAGATGCTGGTTCCCTGCAACACCAACTGCACTGTTTCACCAAATTTTAACGGGTAGACCTTAGTACCCGTAGCAGGCTGCCATAGCGAACGGCTCACGTTCCCTGTATAATCAAATTGTACCGGGGGATTGGCTGGAAAATCCCTTGTGAAGACTCCTGGTATACGTTGCTGATGTGCTTGAAGCAAGGAGAAACTGGAAGGAAACACAAATGATACATTGTTCATGCTGGCAGTAAACCGAGTGCCATTAGGACCCTGACAGGTACTACTGCTGGCTCCTGGGGGGCAGTTGTTGAGTCCTAGTCCAATCGTGAAGAACAGATTATGATCAATATCAGTGGGTACCGGGACTTGTCTTGGGCTTCTGAAGCTAGAAGTGAAGGCAGTGGCTGTGGCTGTGTCATTAAATGCTGGCATAGTTGGCATAAGTGGCTTGATCCCAACACCTTTGGCAGGGCATGGTGCGGATTTATATTCAAGAATGGCTGTGGTTGTGGTATTATCAAATGGTGCACCTTGAGCACTAGCATATGCAATTGCTGCAATGTAGTATCTGGCAGGTGGCTGATCGGCCGTGACGAGGACGTCAGTGGTCTGGCCCGGACCGAGCATGAGAACTGAGGTGGTGAAGGGCTTCACATATGAGGCATCAGCTCCAACCACTTGCATCTTGTGATTGGCAATTTTGAAGAAAAGTTGTTGATTCAGAGCAGAATTAACAATTCTAAGAAGATTCGTCTCTCCGACGTCCACTGGAACTATCGTTGTATCTGCATCAAAATGTTAACCAAATGTGTTATTCCCCAGCCCAGTCAATGACAGATGTCTATTAGTCATGTATGGCTCTGTTAAAGCTATGTCTATTGGCTTCTTTAAGTCTTGCCTCCCCTTTTTACTTGTGACAATTTCATGGGTATTCATTTTCGTATTTTTTTGTTACTTTTCTTTTGACAGTGACCTATCTCATATATATATATATATATATATATATATATATATAGACTTTTTTTGGGGTAATTTCTGTCAGTCTGCTGCTTCTAAACATCCTTTCTCACATTCTGTTTATTTTGCTTTGTTCCAATGCGTCACTAGTGTCTTTATAATTGCTATTCTTTTGGCTTCTGATATTTTAAAATTTGTTGTGTATTATTAACAAATGTCAATTGAAAAAATTCTACAATATGAAATTCAGGTCAATTAATTGGTGCAGCTCAAAAGAGTTACCGAGAGGAAACGATTCAGAAACCAACCTTTGCTAGAGCAACTATACAGATCACCGGGTTGACCATTGATTGTGTAAGCATCGGAAATATTAGGGGCAGCTCCTGTTCTTGTGGCTTGTCTGATAACATCAATGGGATCTGCGTTCCACCATTCACCTGCCCACCATAAACATCATTTAACTCAGGAATCCAAAATATACAAAAGAAACATTGTCGTCAGGAGGAGTAGTAGTAATTGACTTAGTAGCTTGTACTAGCAGCAAAAGAGCAAGACATGCGAAATGATAAAGGTTTTCTCATAAAACTAATCGAGTTATATATCTTCAGATGAAGGACTGTTGGTTTACCAAGAAGAAGAGCAGCTTCGCGCTTTGGCTTTGGGAAGGGATACGAGTCTCCTTCTTTGGGGTGAATGATCAAAGCTCCATAAACTGTGGCTCTGAGCCATGAACTGTGAGCATGCCACCAAAGTGTGCCTTCTTGTCCTTGGATGGTAAACCGGTAAGTGTAACTCCCTCCTGGTCTGATAGGGCATTGAGTAATGAATTCTGGTCCGTCAGCCCATCCAGTTCTTATCTGCCTGATGCCGTGCCTGTGCATTGGTGGAACACATATGGTGAACAGGTAAATTTTGCATGTGTATAAACATCTGTTATTATCCCGTGTCCTGAAAATCAAAACGTTTTTTGGCATTTTGCATGCATGTATATGTGCAATTACCAGTGGATAGTGACGTTGTAACGGGCTCTGTTAACAACGTTGACCACTAGAGTGTCACCATCGTTTACTTCCAATGTTGGTCCAGGGAACATCCCGTTACCGTAATACTGCTGCGGGTTTGGCACAGCCTCTTCACTGGCGTTGCTTGCACCTGTTTCACAAGAATATTCAACATACATCAATCTTCCCAGCGAAAAAAAGAGGACAACAACAGAAAAAGCCAAGAAATGTGACATACAACAAAATCGTGGTGGTGAACTTTTGCCTTTGCTAACGGTATTGTGCTCGCAAAGAGAAGGAAGAGGCTCAAGAAGATCAAGAATGAGCACACGGGATTGCCGGTAATTCTGAAGCTCTCCATTTTTTTCATTCGGTGTTTTGGTTTAATTTTCTGTAGAATGTGATGTTAACAGGTTGGTGAAAATGAAGGGGAGAATGTGTGTTTGCTTGTGATAGAATGAGAGAGAGGATTTGCTTATATACACAAAGAATAGGAGAGAGAGGGAGGTTCTGAGGTTGGCAGATTAGGTTTTGATAGTCAGATTAGTGTGCTACACTTAGTTCAACCCTAAGGAGTTGTTGCACCCACTGGTTGATCAAAATCAAGAAATATTTTTTTTCAATTAATGCTTGATTCACAAGTCTTTTTTCTTGAGGTTGGCTTTTAACAATGACGAAGAATTCTAAGTTGTGGTATTGATTATAGCAATAAGGTTTTATTGTTTGGAAACTTTTCAGTGATAACTAATACCACTATTACTTCATTTATTTGCTAACATCCATTTTTCCTACCCAAAATACAGGAAGTCCATGCAAACACTGCACACACACACACACACACACGGAGGGTCGAAGTCATCATCTTGTCTTGTAAAGAAATGTTTCACGTTTTTTTATTAGCTTTTTTTTAACTGATGAAATCTTGGATGACTAATCCACAAGTGAGTTCTCAAGTAATGTAATTTTGTAAGTTATTGGCAAAAGTTTGTGTGTACTTGAAGAATTCAATCAGATGGCCAAATCATTGCTTGATTATGTATTTGTGTAATTAATTTCATTGTTTTCCTGCAAATTTGACTTGTTCTTGCTTCTTGCTTCTTGGTAAGGTTGTGCCCAAACCGCACTACAAGAAAAAGAAACAAAATACAGTAGCAAGATATTGGACAATGTGGAAGCTATTATTAATGATATATGTATTAAGTGTTAATTACAATTTCTTTGTCATGGTGGCTTTTCAAAACTCAATAATAATAATAATAGTATTAATAATTGTTATCATTACTACTCAAACAAAGAAGTAGCGAGGACTTGATATCCTCCTACTATGTTATGTTCAAATTTTTATATTCAATTATCAATATACCAAAGCATGTTTGAGATGACAGTCAGTGTGAGGTGGTTGTATCATCATAAAGAACCATTCAGGTGGTTAGTTTTGGGCCAGTTACATTCTTCCGAAGCAAAGGGTGATATAGATATAAATATCAACAATCACCACAAGATAAACGAATATGGGGGATAATATGTCAAGTTTAAATTAGTCATATTGTTTACAAAAAGAAAAAAAAAGTATTGATTATCATACATAATATGTTTAGTATTCAAAGTTTTTCTTCTTATCATTAGATACTTTTTATAAGTTTAATGACAACACATAATTGTCATGATTAAGAATTAATAGTTTTACCTTTAGGCATTGTTATTTTGCATCTTGCCATCAATATGTATTTATTTCCATTAGAGTGTTAAAAATATCAGCAAATAAAAGGTTCCTTTAGATCGGAAAGCGTAGAAAAAAAGATAATTCGATTTAGTTCGAACAGTTGTAACGACTTGGGAAGACAAGGATCAAGTTTATACGTGTATTTGACTTAATAATATAATTATCAATATTTTGCATTAAATCATGTGGCCAAAAATTCCACATAGCTTACGTTGGATATTTATATTCATTGATTTAATAATAATAATAATAATAATGATATGATGTTCTAGATTTTGATTTGGTCTCCGTCTTTTTCAATCACAACTAGTAATTAGTTAAGAGAAGCCTATTACGACAAGGATTTAACTAAACTCGGATTAGGTAGCTTGTCCGAATGAGCAAACAAACAACGTCAAACTTTCTATAATTGCTTATTTTTCTATTCATGTGGAAAAAAATTAATGCTTAACTAATTTTCTCATTTTAGACTTTTAGTTCATAGCATAAACTTTCGTTTTGTGATTGTAATTTACAACTTAAGAGTTATTTTGAGATTAGATTAATCTATAAAAACACTACACAAATGCATCCTCTTTAGTGACATTGTTATTGATTATTTTTTTTAGTTTTGGTTACGTTGAATTTTGTCGCCAATCCATCACAGATATATTAAATTTGTGATAAAAATCTCTCCATTATAATTTTTTCGTGAATGTTGTCTTCGCAGTGTTGGAAAATCACATTATATTGCTAGGTGGATATTGTCCAAGGAATTATTGTCGCTACTAAAATAAAATCTCTAATCAGACACGAAACACAAGACAACTATTTTCAAAAATGTCCGAACGATATAGTAATTGACGCATTTATTTAAAGCTGTCACTATAAATAACTTTTATCAATATATTTTATATACGGCAATATATTTTGAAAACCTCGAGAGATTTTTAGAATACTCAAACAGGTAACACTTTAAATAGTGTCGCAAGATTAAAAATGTTATATTATCCACTTTGAATTGATTTTTTTTTTAGTAGTATGTTAAAAGTTAGAGACTTCTCAAATATAAAAGTTTGAATTTGAATATTACCAAATGTATAAGGTCGACACGAATTTTTAATTGCCACATTAATTTGAAAAGTATTTATTTACTAAATTCATTTATTGAAGTTATTCTCAAGTTAGTTAAATACAATTCAAATTCTTTTTTTTTTTCTTTTTTTTGGGTGAGAAAATACAATTCAAATTCTTAGTAGTTAAACAACACACCTTTGCAAAGGTCAGCTGAAATCATGTATTCTCCTATTTTTATAAGTAACATGTGCAATTTGTATCCCAAAGTCAAAAATAATAATTACAATACTAATAAATGCAACAAATAAAATCAATTGAGAACCATGAATGACTCGCTTTGAATGAAAGAAAAAAACGAAAAAAAACATAGGTTCACGACACAAGATTTGATGGTTGAACAAGAAAGAAATTAAATTCTTAGTTGGTGAGTTTGTTGCTGACTTTTTTCGCATGAAAACTTGAAAAAACAACAAAATATGAATGCATGAATTTGATCGATTCATTAAATTATATAGAAAAAATGTTAAAAAGGGTCAAACAAATTTATTATTATTATTATTTTTTAATACAATCAACTATAGATACCCTATAGATGTTAATTGAAATGATACATGCGCACGCACACACACACACACACGTGCACACTCTCATCCAAAAGAAAAAGAAAGAGGATAAAAAAGTTCAAATCCAGGACTTTAAGGTGTTAGTTCGAATCCTTATCACTAGGCTACAGCCCAACGGGCACAAAGGGTCGAACAAAATTGGCACAAGAACAACTGAATTAATAATTTATGGCACTTTTGTCTTAATTTCACTACGCAATTTTTACGTAAATCCTGTCGACTAAGATTCCGTTAATTTCTTCGTGGTGAAGTTGTTTTTGGTTCTTAAGTAGTTACGAATTTTGAATCAAAAAATGTGCATAGATTACAAGTTGAAAGTTGAAAGTTGAAAGTTGAAACCAACTACTAGCACTAATTGAATACCGATGATTTGAGGAAGGTTTTAGAAATTAATAGACATGAGAAACACAACAACATGTTAGTCATAAACTCATAATCATTTTCGTTATTCAAATCATATTGTTAAGGGGACGAGGGAATACCTCGGTAGGGAAGATGAAGCTGTTGGATCAAAAATGGTTACCAAATCAAAATTTTTAAAATGAAATGTAAGAGAGTAAAAATTTGGGCACAAATTTAATGTGAAAACCCAAAACGAGATCCAACAAATAAGAAAGTGGTTAGAAAAGAGATGTGTTCTTTGAGGAACAAATAGCCAATGACTAAGGGTGGGCACTCGGGGGTTACCCGATACCTGGCCCGACTCAATCGGATTAAATCCGATTGAATTGGGTAACCGTGTTTTTAGATATTTTCGGATTGGGTATATGATACAACATTAATACTCGAATCACTACCCCCAGGGGCGCAGATGAGATGGCAGGGGTCTCTTCTGGCTTAACCAAGGTCTCGGCTTCGAGACCTTGGGGATGCAGCTGCTTTAAAAACCTGGGAGGGAAAGCTTTATCGCCCTTTGTGGTCCTGCCCGGCTCGAATCCGGATTTAGTCGGAGTCCAATGTGGCTCTGGACACCGGGTGGTTTAAACCAAAAAAAAAAAAATACTCGAATCACTTGTTGGGTACCTGAAATTTGGCTATTCCCCCCGTTTTGTTACTATATTTTCTCTCAAAATTTTAAGAAAATCTCCCCCAATTTGAGAACCCATTACCTTGCTTAGGCTTCGTTTGATAGGGTGGAAAATGGAAGGAAGGGGAGCGAAAGGAAGGAAATTGAAAGGAAAATGTATATTTTCCCTTATTTGGTTGTGGGAGGAAAAGGGAAGGAAAGAAATTGAGAATGGAAAAATAAGCATGGGCCCATTGATTTTTTTTTTTCCACCCAAAATCGGACGAAAAATGATAGGAAAATAATATAAGGATCTCTATAAAATAATATTTCCAAAATTGCCAATATATATAACTAGGTGTTTAAATAATATTGCATCTTCTACTAGCATGAATCCTTTCATTTTTTAAATAGAAAATACGACGTGTGCATTTGTATAATACATTAAACATTTATTTCACATATTTATTTATTTATTTATTTATTTTTATTAAATTGTCTACGGCATAATTATATTTATAATTTAATTATATTTATAATTATATGAGATTGTGGCTGTCATGTGACACAATGTAAACAAATATTTTATTATATTAATTTATATATTTTATTTACATTATACTTATTTAGTTTAATTTTATTAATCTATTTTAATACATAAATTCATAAACATAATTATGATTTATAATGATATAAAGGTATAATTGTCATTTAGTACGTAAATCATTTTCTTTCATTCCACTTTTCCATTCAAACAAACAAGAGAAAATAAATAAATTTTTATTTTCCTTCCATCTGTTTTTCTTTCAACCAAGCATACTTGTGAAAAAGTAAAATCCACCCATTTTCTTTCCTCCCTATTTTCTTTCCTTTGCCAAACGCACTGTTAGTGATGAGGTCGATTTTTGGTCAATGCCACATTTATTAGGAGAAGGTGATCCGAGTGTTTGAGAAAAGAGGATTTCGTCTGATGGAAAGCATTTCCGGAAAAGGTCATCTGACGCTCAAGTCAGCATATAATTTGAGGAGAGGGAATACTCAATGAGAGAAATAGGGGGACCATCGTACGGAGGCGGATCATCTGATCAAAGCATATTTCTCCAGCTCGAGGAGGCACATCGAGTAGAGTATGTTAAGAAGAGCAATGTCGTATTTGAGGGGGCTCTAGATTTGAAGAGACAGTCCCGTCCAGAAGGGGCAATACATATGCATATCATGAGGAGACGACGGTCAAGGAAGAATATAGCCTCAATGAGGCTATTAAGCCTATCATGAGGAGGCGGCGATTGAGGAGGGACATAGTATTGAGGAGGCTATCAAGCCCCTTTATGAGGAGATGGCGATTGATGAGGGACATAACCTCCGCCCATCATGAGGAGACAACAGTTGATAAATACCATTTGACATAATCTTCTAAAACCATAGTTCTAGTTTTTTTTAATCGATTTTCAGGTATCCAAAATATCGGGTTTAATTGAAGTAGCAATTTTGGATACCCAACACGTTTAACTCGAACCCAAAAAACCCCAACCCACACCAACCCCTACAGATGACGCAAAACAACCCTATTGATGATAATCCAGTTCCTTTGCTGGTAGTTCAAGGTCATAGAGTAGATAAACATAATGATACAACTTATGAATAAGACAATTGGTGATTGGATAGCGTCTACACAGGGTGATGATAACCCTTCAATACCAATATCAACATCAACTAGACGGTTAATCGAAAACAACTTGTTACCAAATACAACCGACATACGTACATAATGTTCAGTGATGGGAAGAATTAGAGAAAGATTATGTTTGAAAAGAATCAAAGAAAATCGTAACATTCAACCTAATTGATCTTCTTTTGTTATTCTAATTACTCTTGTCAAAAATAATTCTACACGTGCAAAGTTCAAATCACTACACTTTTAAAATTTGTGGAGAATGTTGACTAGTTTTAATCAAGCGAGGAACAAATTGTGCAATGTATAAAATTAAATGTAGTCGTGAACTTTTTTATTAAAAAATAAAAAACAAAAAGAGCAGCAGCAGCTCATTTATGGATAGTCCCATGTACATTGGTTTTTTATGATTTGGTAACTCAAGTGAGTATATTTTGATGGGCTTCCTTCAAGGAAAAAGGGAAACAAAAATGTGAAAATTTTGGGTACATTTGCCCTAAATTTATGTGCAAGAGCTTAGTAATCCACACAATCAAATATATTCTTATGGAGCTCCTATGGGCTGATTGGTAATACCATCATAGATTCAAGACATACATTAAGGGCCGTATGGATGGATTTAAAAAAATTATTTTTCAAATAGTGTTTTTTTATAGTGAAGCTTTTTAAAAATCAAACAATTTTACATTTGAATACATTAATAAAAAGTACTTTAAAATATGCTTTTATTAAGCTACTCTAAGTAGCCAGAAGAGCTTCTAAAAAAGTCGATTTTGGCTTTTTCTTTTCTGGCTTTTTTTTAAAGTCTATCTAAACGCATTTTTTTGACTCTGGAGTTTTTTTTTTTTTTCAAAAAAAAAGTATTTCTCCTCTAAAAAAAGCCCATCCAAACAGACTCTAAATTGCGCACTCATCACATTTCAAAGCAATAACCACTCATAAATTGTAACTGTCTCTATAAATACTATAAATCACAAATATTGGGGAATCTTGAGAAAACTAGAGAGTGAAAGGGGAAAGAGAGAACCAGGGAAATGTTCCTTCTAGGATACAGGACTGCTAGAGTACATTACATCGCATAAATAAATATTTGAAAATTTCCACTATTAAACAAATATTTTATAAGTTGTCAACTAAACTTTTTCTCCCAAAAAAATAAAAACAGGAAATTGGTAATGACTGATTTAATAATTTATTTTTAATTTGATGTATTGCTAACACCATTTCTTGTCCAATCGCTAAAAGAAACTTATGATTCGATCAACTTTTAAGCTTCATGATAGCTTTGGCAGTGCTCACGTTCCTGGAAAAACGACGTCGTTTGCGGAGCAGTGGTCGAGGAAAGGCAGGAAGACGGCTGGCGTGTGGGTGGTTGATTGCCGCACGCTCGTGGGGTTGAGTGGTGTGTATAATTACTAATTAAGTTTATCTAGTGATAACAACTTTTATATTATTACATTCATATTCACTCAAACGTGACAATAATTAATATTTTGATGACAATTATTAATAATTAGCTACTAACACACCTACAGTAACAACTTGAAGACAAAAAAAAAATTGTCATCAAGATTTTGTGGCAAGATTCAATTGTCACTATATTGCCACAATATGTGTGTGTCTAATTAATTATCAATTTTATACTATGTTGTCGCCTTTTTACACTTTGTATTGAACATTGAATTGTGCAAACATATTTTGTGACACCATAATTTTGTTGTCATCAAATGCAATATTTAATAAGAATTTTTCATTATCACTTTTTATATTATCACTAATTTACCCACTTTCTTGTAGTGAGAATGAACGTATATACATTTCTTTTTTCTCGGTGAGATATTAAAAAGAAGTTCAAAAAAAAAAATATTATGCTTCTGTTTGATTGTATGTACATATAGTTAACAATAGTATCGATATGATATTAATATTTGGATTAACTTTTATATTAGAATCATTTGTGGATTGATTCTGTATTAGGCAAAAGAAAAATAATGATTTTATAAATTAGAAAAATGAATTGACTTAAGATCCCAAATCTTTGCTGTGAGGAGAGAGAGTTTTGATAAAAGAGATAAGGGCAGTTCATGATTTTTATTGAGATATGGGCGAGCAAAGTCGTAAATGTGAAACATCCAAAAATTCATGTGAAATAAACCCACCAATTTTGGCCGGTTTGCTTTGATAAGCACTAACCAGTGCTATACCCAGACCTTGCATGGTAGCTTGCGTTTCTTCAACTTGAAAAGCAAACACTTAACAAGCTTTGTTTATTTGTTCAAACTTGGGTTACCTACCTTTGTAAACGTGTCCAAAGTGGTGGTGTTTTGTCTGTATAATTGTTGTTTGTGTATAGTCTGGCCAAACTCCAAGTGTACTACTTTTGGAATACAAAATATTATAGTAATAATATATCATTATATATGCATTTTGTTAACTTAACATATCATAGTACACAATAACAATAAACTAATAAGACCAACAATTTTGGCTTATAGCCACGGCACCGGGACCCACGCGGTGCCTCCCCCTCCACTAGTATATATATATATATATATATTTCCATCACTATTTTTTGTCTTCTCCATTTTGATAAGTAATTCCCATCACCACTTTTGGGTAGTAGAACACTTCAAAGACATTATCTTTTCGAAGTTATCCAAAATTGTGTCCCACAATTATCAACTCAAGCAACCGTCAATTAGGATAGCAAGTGAGTCGAATCCAACAAAGTATTGGTCAATTTGATTTGAATTTCTCATCGAGTTTGAAAATTTATTTGATTTTGATTTAATTATTAAGTCGAGCTCGAATGAGCTTTGATTGAGCCGAAGTCAAGTCGAATTTGAGTAATTCAATATTTTTACACATGGTTCACCGGAACGCCATTATAATTACAGCCTTTGTTCAGGCGTATAACGGTGATGGGATTGATGCGGTATTGTAGTGGCCATTTTGTGGATTTATCGGCTATTTTATTGCACCATAATGAGAACTCAAATGCACCGGAGACGAAGCAGATCGGAGATTCTCTTGGCAGCGGAGAAGACGAGGCATAGACAACGGTAGAGGAGATGAGGTAGAGAGTTTTATTTGAATTGTTCTTTTTTGGGTAGGTTTCTTATTAAGTGAATTGAGTCCAACATCTCAAATTAAAGTGTGAGTGCAATAATTTAATTTATAAGCACTTTAAATATTTATGTACATTTAAAACTATAATACATTTTGTATTTTTCTTATATATGAAATTTCTTAAGGTTAAATATTTTACTTAACTAATAATAAGTAATTTAAAATAGATAAGTAATATTTTTTTTTATAATAAACTTATTTTATTAATTTTTAGTTTTTCATTGATTAAAGTTAAAAGAAACAGAAGCATTATGTGCAATAAATAATTTATGAAATTATCTGATATTAATTTTGGTATAATTAAGACAACGAAGGTTTTAAAAATTTATGGAGAATCGAAATCTTTAGTTATTATTAAAGTAAAAGATAAATATTGTAAAAAAAAAATGTTTAGCTGTAAAAAAAAACAAATTAACAGCCTCAACAATCTGTTAACGTTTTGCTTGAATTTGAAGTCCTCTACAGTATTCCTGCGAAACGTGTTGATCACGTGGCGACACCTCAGCATGCTCTTCCATCCCCTCTCTCTCTCTCTCTCCCTCTCTCTCTCTCTCTCTCTACACTTGACTTCCCGTCTACGCCCCGAAACGGCGAAACCTTCACAACCAGCGAAGACCACCTCCGCCCCGCCGCCGCTCCACTCGGCGCCACAACTAACCCAATATACAGAATTACTTTATCCATCACAACCCAATTTCAAAGCTCAGGAGTTTCATTCAGCTTCCTAAAACGTCACCGTATCTGTAGAACCGGATGATATCGTAACAAAGCTACTGTATAATCTGGAGAATTGCTGAAGGAAGAATACTCGAGTTGCAGAGGGAAATTTGGGTTCGGATTTTTCATCGGTCCTAATTGAGATAATTCACTGGAACGGCGTCGTTTTTAAGCTGCTGAGTGAAACACGATTTATCCGTTTCTTCCCCGAGCTCACGCTTTCTGGGTAAATTGCTGTTGCGCTTCTTTCGTTTCTGTGTTCACGTTTTTTGCGTGCTTTCTGGTTCGTGACAATTGACATCCTCATTAATCAAACCCCACATCCACCAGGCCTTGCAATCTTCCTAGAATCTCGAAAAAATCGGTAATTTGAAGAATCCCAGTTGAGGGATAGTGGAAGACAATGATGGGCCACGATAACCAGGGCTATGAAGAAGCCCATCTCTACGCATCCAAAGAGCAAATGGCGACGCTAGTCGTCTCCGATGATCCGCCGCCGTCCAACGGTTCGAATTCGTTTGCCGACCCTCTCTCTTCATCTTCGCCGTTTGTGGAAATCCCCACCGACGATACTGATCTCGCGCACTCTCCCCCGTCGAATAGAACCCCAAACTCCACTAATAATAACTCCATTAATTCCTTTCCTCGAGCCCCCTTCTTATGCTGAAGCTGTTTTCAGATCCTTTGACTTGGATTCTGTGGATTCCCCTGATATCCAGGGCCAGGATCACTCCGCTTCGCTATCTAAGTCGTTCTCATCTGATTTCCTCAGAATTTCTGTTTCGGATCCACAGAAGGAGCTGGAGGCATCAGGGTCTCTTGTGGGAGGAGGTTATTACTTTACCTACTTGATTACGACTTTCACAAATTTGCCTGAGTTTAGTGGGACGGAATTTAATGTCCGGAGAAGGTTTAAAGACATTGTCGCTTTGTCGGATAGGTTAGCAGAGAGCTATCGTGGGTTTTTTATACCGTTGAGACCGGATAAGAGTGTGGTTGAGAGTCAGGTGATGCAGCAGAATGAATTTGTGGAGCAAAGGCGTGCTTCTTTGGAGAAGTACTTGAGGCGATTAGCTGCTCACCCGGTGATAAGGAGGAGTGAGGAATTACGAGTGTTTCTTGAGGATTCTGGTAAAATGCCACTGGTGAGGACGACTGATGAGGCATCAAGAATGATAGATGGGGCAAGTGCTGTTGGGAGAGCAGCAGATACGAGTGAGGTGGCACAGCCCGCCAAGGGCGGGAGGGATTTCTTGTGGCTTTTTAAGGAGTTGAAGCAGTCGGTGACTAATGATTGGGGTGGTGTAAAACCACCGCTCGTTGAGGAGGATAAGCAGTTTCTGGAGAAGAAAGAAAAATTGCAGGATTTTGAGCAGCAGCTCACTAGCGTGTCGCAGCAGGTAGTTTCATGTTCCTCTTTGATTATACATATTGCTTGTATGAGATAGTGCAACTAAAACTTTGTCCATGGAGTTAATTCTTGACTTCTGAATCCATGCCTTTTTGATTGAATCCGAGGTTTCAAGTAAGTGCCTTGTAAACATACAAGATGGCTTATGAGGGTCTAGATATGTTTAGGGATGTAACATAAGTTGAGCTGTCTCACAAGTGTAGTGACTAGTTCGAGCGGCCCTCAACACGTTCTCGATTTTTTCGATCTTGAACTTGACGTTGAGCTTGTCCATATAGGCGTTCAAAGTTTGGGAGCCTACTTGTGAGCCATTATATGTTTGCCATTTTGTATTTGAGGATGTTATTTAATAGATAAAAATATTGATGATACTATTACTTTATTTGTAATAGCAATGGAAATGATAATATTAAATTTACTCATCATAATAATTCTCTACTATAATAATGATGTTAACAATTTAAACTTTTTCTGTTATACATGTTTTTTAATGATAGTGTTACAGTAGGCAAACAAAATGCAATAACTCTTTTCTAAAATATCTAAACAATATAAGTCACATATTAATGAAAATGTAAAAACTATATAATTTAGTCGATGTGAACTCGAACTATTACTAGCGTGATTCAATATTTTAATAACCATATTAGCAATTTTAAACTATTTTTTGATTTTATGTGAAAAAACATAACAAGAAAATATCAAGGGTATTCTGTAACATCGATAATTATATGTAAGTCACTCAATAAAATTCATATTATTTCAAGAATCTAAGTGTTCCTAGCATACTGTGAATTCAAGTTTGAGCTTGAGCTTGAACATGCTTGATGTAAAAATAAGCTGAGCTCTAGCTGGATATTTTGTCAACTGCTTACTCAAAAATTTCTAAGTAAGGTTGAGCCTGCACCTGAAATTCTGCTGAAAATTGCTTCATTTGCAGCCTTAATTATTTTCAGCCTTTTTTGCATGCAAAAAAGGTGTACATGGTTTTGGACAGTGACATTATGGATTGTCAATTATGCCTTGAGCTTAGTTTACACATGATTCAATAAAAATAGGTAGTCCTGAATTCCTGGAAGCCTTCGCTTGTACGAGTTTGTTTAGATGCCTATCCAGAGAACTGGTGGAAGGGGCATCATGGTTTAATGCCTGTAAAACAGCTTTGTTCTGAGTGTTATGCTAATATTTAACTCATAATCTCCTATACTGCAACTTGGTTATGGTATGGTCACGAATTTCTTGTTAATTTGGTGGATATTCCACGTGGTTGCATGGTTGTTTTTGCAATTTGCATATTTGAATGAGTGGCTTTGATATGTTTTGCGTGCCACACTCCCGAAGTTTATGAAAAGTCCTGAAAGCCTGACTACCATTTCATACTTTTCAGATGTGTACCCAAACCGGAAGACGTGATTTTGAATTTGAATCTTTGTTATTGTATCACATGTTGGATCATGCCTGATTTGCTTGCAACCTTACTATATTGAGAATTTTGGAAGATATAAATGTTGTGATATTATATCTAGTTCTTGAAATTTTTTTATTCAAATCTGTGCTAGAAAGTTGTGCGTAAATACACTCCTGAAGTCTATTGCATTTTCAGGCTGAATCTCTTGTCAAAGCCCAGCAAGACATTGGGGAGACGATGGGTCAACTGGGGCTGGCATTTGTCAAGTTAACCAAGTTTGAAACAGAGGAAGCGATTTTTGACTCCCAAAGAGCACGTGCTGCGGACATGAAAAATGTGGCAACCGCTGCTGTAAAAGCAAGCAGATTATATCGCGAATTAAATGCTCAAACTGTGAAACATTTGGTAAATCAATTTTATTTCCTTGTTGCACTTTTAAGCTCCAACTATCGGATTCTCGGATTCTAAGTTTCATGATTGTAAATCTCTAATATGTTGCTATGTAACTCTTGCAATTCGTGCTGGTTCTGTTTCCAATAGTCATGTTTCCTTTTTCTAGTGCAGTTTGTTTCATAATAATGTATGACTTCCAATCCACTGTCTTCAACACGCCTTACCTGCGTAAATCTGTCATGTATTGCAGGATAAGCTTCATGAATATCTGGGAGTGATGCTATCTGTCAACTATGCATTTTCAGAGCGGTCAAGTGCTTTGCTTACTGTACAAACTCTTTTATCAGATTTAGCATCTTTAAATTCAAGAATTGAAAAGCTTGAAGCTGCTTCATCAAAGATATTTGGTGGTGATAGATCAAGGATTCGGAAAATAGAAGAGCTTAGAGAAACTGTAAGAACAACCGAGGCTGCTAAAAATTGTGCAATCAAGGAATATGAACAGATCAAGGTAGGATCTCTAATACTGGAAGTCAGAATGAGAAACTAGGTTAAAGCCATTTGGTTTCGTGTGTTTGAATGTTTCTTTCCAACTTTATGGTGCATGTCATGGTGGTGGGTGTCTTTGAAACCATGTGTACCCATTGACATCTTTGGGACCCTCTAAATTTCTCTTTGCCGAGCATGTTGAATCAAGATTGTTGCTCCTCTTGATTGAGTTCATGAATATTAGTTTAGGTTATTTGTCAATGCTGATGAGAGTTGAACCAAGCAGGGAGCTTGGGGGGTGGGGGGGGGGGGGGGCTTGAGGCAGTCGCCACCTGTCCCCCACACCCCCCACCCTCTCCCCTGTGGTGGTAACATCATAAACCTAAAGAGTGAGAGTTTTTGCTCTCTGTACTAATAACTTGCCTGACTATTTGCTATTGCACAGGCGAGGAATTCATTTATAATACTCAACTGATCTGTCCTATTATTGTAATTGGTGGGACTACTTGATTATTAAAGACAAGACATACAAACCAAGTAGGAGGCATTTGAAAAGCATTGTTGGTTGGCTTCATTGCTTGGTTTTGATAGATTGCTATACCAGAATACCCTAGAATGAATTGCAGTGGCTGCCTATAACTTATGAATCGTCAAGAGTAATTTTGGCCTGATTCTTGACAAACTAAACAAAGACTGAAAGATCAAAAAGTATAGCGTTGCTCTTTTTCAATTGTTGACACATGTTCCTTGTCCTGGTTCTGTAGTTGAGTTAATAGTTTCGCTTCATGCTACTGGGCTGATACATCATAATGCCTGTATCTAGTGCAAGTAACTTGAAGAGTAGGCAGTTGTACTAAATGTTAATATAGTAATAATATCTGAGAGTTCGACAGGGCTGTGACATTTTTCCACGGTCCTGTTTGGCTATTGCAAGCTGTTTCTTAATAACTCTTATGGCAGCCCATCAAAAATTCTTAGGGGTACAGAAGCTCACGTAGAGCTAAACTGTAATTGTATCGAACCTTTTAGGTTTTGCCAGCTAAAAAATATCTGTGGGAGAATTCAAATACTGTCTTTTGTTTGTGATAGGGAGTGCATGTAGAATATATGAAAGAAAGACCTTCTTGTACCCCCTACCTGGAATACTAATGTAAGTTGAACAGCAAGTTTTGCTGCCCTGCACCGGAAGTAAAAATGCTGGTTGGTTATTTCCCACAGTTTTTATGACCCGACTCTTAGATGGATATTGTTTTGCTCAATGCTTTAATAATGGATTGCTATATCTATTCAAAGTTTGCTGAATTGTTTAATTTCTTCATTTCCCATGATAATTTGCTAGAAGTTAGTTTTCTTTTTCTTCCCCAAACTTGTGAAAGGATTATAAATGAAAGATCTGCAATGGTGCTGCTAAAATGGTTGAGATCCCAATTCACTTTACTTTGGTTTCAGCCTCTGATAGTTTCTAAAGTTCACTTCACTCATATGTGGTAAAAACGTACCAAAATTCTCTCTGCATTCGCGTGATTAGGTTTCTGGTGGTGACATGGGGACCAATGTGGACGAAGAATCACTTGTTTGGTTTATATTGAAGAGTAAGCTTGAGCTTTTTGCACCAAAATGAGATATAGGATTTAACATTTGACACACAATGTTCTCCTTTTCCAATTTGATCATTTTTGCAATGATACGCTACTGAAATTTTGGATTTTGTACCATTTGTTCATAAGTTTATTAACAATTTGAGAATGAATAATTTCTGATGTGCAGGAAAACAATAGAAACGAGCTGGAGAGACTAGACAGAGAGAGGCACGATGATTTTGTGAGCATGCTTAAAGGATTCATTGCTAATCAGGTATGTATTGCGTTCTCTCTCTCTCTCTCTCTCTCTCACACACACACACACACACACACACACATGCGCGCGCGCGCGCACACACTCACACTCTGATGCTAGATTGTGGAGCTTACTGCTTATAATTTCACTCCTTTTTTGTCTTTTTATGTATTGGAACAAAGATAAGTAACACTCTTGTCTGATATTTCTTTGGTGATATCTTATCGATATTTAATTCTTGACGGTCTTTATTTAAGCATTGGCTTTCATACGGAAACCAAGATTTATGGAACGAATTACATCTTACCCATTTTGAAGTGAACTTTTCAGTCTTCACTTCTGCACTAAATCGCAAATCACACACTGCCTTAGACAACAAGAACCAGAATTTGGCCCCACCAAATCATAGTTGAGAGTTGAACATCAGAAGTTGAATTCTTGTAGAGGTTTCTTCTCGAGTCTTCCAGTTTATGTTCCTTTCGGGGCTTGCTAGACTGGTTAAAAAGTGTGTGGTGCTGTTGATTACCGGACTGAATAAGAACAATGATGAACAATGTTGGAAGAAATTTTGGTTATGGCCAAGAAAGCAAGTTTTTCTCTTTATGAATCAATATTATTGATCGTTGACCTGCAATTGTTGTTGTTTCTATGTGAAAGCTCAATTAAATCAAGAGAAATAATGTGGTTGTTGATGGTAACAGGCTGGATATGCAGAGAAGATGGCAAATGTGTGGGAGACTGTCGCTGAAGAAACTAGTGGATATGTGAAAAGTTGACGATCAAAGAACCCATAATTTTGTTGTTGGTGTAGCTTTTCCTCGGTGGTGCTTCCACAGTCTAATGAACATCCTTCTGTATTTCATGCGTGTTCATTGGAATCATACGCCAAAATGACACAGCAAGAAAGCCATTGTCTATATGAAGTTTGTTTTTCATCATCGTGTACTGCTCTCCTTTTATGTTCTGTTATGGTCTGGTAAATTACCTCTTGGTACGTCTGGATCAAGCAATTGTATACAATCACTTTCTTTCTGGCTTCTTGTCTCTTCTTTCTTTAATATAGTAACCTTGTAATTTAGCATTTAAGACCCAAAATCCTGGTATTTCACTCATTTTATTCAGCAATGGGCAATGGGCTAATCTTTTCAGGAAGGAAGATAGAAATCAAAGAAGATAAGAAGGAAAAAGCACTGGCTAACTCACACAACGTTCCTAATCGCTCTCCAACCTTGAACGAATGATTGATATGGTAACACACCAGATTTCTAGTTTTGCTGCATATGGGAGCAAATAGTGCTGTTATGACTGATTCTTTTTTCAAGACGGGTATGCATTGAACCACCAGACAATAAATGAAGCTTGAGTTTTACAGAAAAGCTCGAAAATTGCAGTTTTTTTTCTGGGAGTATTCCAAGCCATCCACCTGGACGAGATCCATAACATTGAAAGCTTTTTTGGATCAACCAACCGAGCAAGTGTATAACGGTAATCGGTTTTCTATGTAATTTTTTAAGTGCGTGCATGGAGTCGGGTAGGATAAGGCTGGGGCGCTGCTCGTGCATATTCCAACCAGAGTATCAACAATAAAAAATTCCCAAGTTTGTACAATTATATCAAATGCATTCATCTCCAATGGCACAAAAGCATCTTACAAAAATTAGCTTATCGAATCAGAATGTGTACTAGAAGATACATGCACGCCCGGGGAAAGTAATGGGCCGAGGATCACATCGAACCGAACTGACAGTGGAAGACAATTAAAGTCCAACTAGTCATTTACACAACTGAAATCCGCAATTTCGAATGTTTCAAATTCTTCATTTGCCACCAGAAACTTGAGAAATTGACAAGAAGTACTCGCAGCTGGGGAGATTGTTAATAGTAGTAAACCCTTCAACCTTCAGCTGTCCCGTCTATTGGGGGAAGAAGGGAAAAGTCCATAAGAATTCAAGAGCAATGGATTTTAGCAGTATTTGAGAAGTAAAACTGTAGAATTTCTCAAATTGAACGTTCCAATCTCCTGTGACCTGTCACAACATAGATACGATATGCGCAACACATTAATGCAACTTCTGATTGCTTCATATGAACACAGATGAGCTCCCAGCTTAATTTTTTTCCCCGTTCGTCCTATCCAATTCCATTCATTTCTTTCGTATTTGCATAAAAATAATCTAAAGCATAGTCCTATTTTAGCTCAACTAATACTGGAAAACCACAGACAACATACACGAGGGTCTATTTAATCCAACATTCAGATGATTCAAGAACTTGCCCATTACTCATAAATTTTCCAATTCAGCTCCAAATATAGATGCTAGATTCACTTTTACAACATTAATTACAATTATTAGCACTAAAAGTGAACCAGATGGAACTGACAAAAAAGATAAGTGCATCAAAAACCGAATATATTTTAGCAAAACATTCAAGTAATGATCTTACGTTTCACAAACTGGATCAAAGCAAAGACACACAATATACCCAGAATGGAATACAGTTCTTCCATATCCGTCCACGCAACAAATAGTAGAATTCAATCGGACTAAACTCAACTAAATTCGGAGAAAAAAAACCCCTAATGAAAGCCATACCTGTCAGTTCGAATCCTATTACAACGGACCAGATCTAATCGGATCCAAATTTACACGCGCGAGGCAACAGCGGGAGCAGCCGCAGCCGCCGCAGAGGAGGCAGCGCCGCCCAGGAACGAGAGGAATCCAGAATTAGCAGGCTCCTGGTCATCCAAGAACAAATCTTCAGGCATTCGAAAAGCGCCGTGCGTGCAAACCACGCCAAGGCCGACAAACAAAGCGGAGATGAGCAGCGATCCAACACTGGTGAGGAACACCACAACTATAGTGGACACCAACAAAATACCCAACATCTCGCGCTCGGAAAACGTGCGGCCCCCAATCACAACCGGCTGATCGGAAGGACGGAACGAGTACAAAAACAGCCAGGCGGCGAGGAGAGACAACAGTAGGAGGAGCGAGAACGGGTGCGAGAGGAGAGAGAGGGCTAGGGAGAGAGCGAGGAGGGAGATGTAGTTGATGCGGAAGTAGGAGAAGTTCTTGCGGATGCGGGAGGCGGCGTCGGAGAGGGAGTCCGGCCGGGAGAAGGAAGATCGGTCGAGGAGCTCTAACCAGGGGCGGCGCTGAGAGAAGCCGTGGCGGATGGTGGCGGTGAGGCGATAGAGGAAGTTACGGAAGGCGGGGGTGGCAATCGGCGGCTGGGATTCCGATTGGGGGTTGGAGACAGGGAGCGTCGGCGCGGCGGCCATGGCTGGTTTTAGAGAAAGAGTGAGAGAGAGAGAGAGTGTGTGCGCGTGCGTGTGTTTTGGGGACGCTTATATTTGCTAGGCTTGGGATTCAGTTACTAGTGTAGCACTCACTGGTAAACTGTGTTCCATTTTATATTGTTGTTATTTATTGATCGGTGTTGTTATTCTACGGGAATGTCTATTTATTATGACATTCTTTCTACCTCTAGTTATCTTAATCAATGTATAAGCCCATTAATCATCTAATTATTATTCGAAACAGTAACAATTTTTTATTATCCAATAGCTTTTGCCTAATGGACACATACAAAAGACAGTGAGAGTATCATCAGCACTCAGGAATGCAATTTTTTATTATCCGGGAGCCTTTGCCCCGATCAACATGTACCAACCCTTTGAGGGCAGTGGGAGGATCCTCAGGACTCAAGAATTCGATCCTACCAATATGCGTATATGAGTAGTATGTGTGTATATTACAAAAAAAAAAAAAATCAAAATTCTTACCCATTGAACTAGGCTTGTCAACGGATAGAGTTTTACTCTATTTGTACCTATTTATTTTTTACTCATACTCTATTCATATCCTAAAATATTAAAATTTATCCATACATTTGCCCTAACCCATACCACTACAAATGAATGGGTTAGAATAGAACCTTACCCGTTTTTACTCATTGAATAATGATACCCAATAGATATTCACACTATACACATATTTTTCACACACACACACTGCACACACATTTTCATGCGTGCACACACACACACACACACACACACACATGCACACACACACAAACTGCACACGTATTTTTCACACAGAGTGTGTGTCAGTGTGCACACACATTTTTCATGCGCACACACACACACCCAAATTGCACACATATTTTTCACACATAGTGTGTGTGAGTGTGCAGTGTGAAAACTGTGTGTGTGAGTGTGTGGAAATTGTGTATGTGCAGTGTTTGTAAACTGTGTGTGTGTGTGTGTGTAGTGTTTGAAAACTGTGTGCAATGTGTGTGTGTGTGTGTGTGTGTGCGCGCGTGTGCATGTGTGTGTGTGCAGTGGGTGAAAAATGTGAGGGTGTGCAGCATGTGTGTGTGTGTGTGTGCAGTGTGTGAAAAATGTGTGTGTGTGTTAAAATTGTGTGCTTTGTGTGGGTGCAATGTGTGTGTGTGTGTGTGTGTGTAAACTGTGAACTGTGAACTATAAAAAATGACACAATATCACAAAATATCACAAAAAAATAATAATAATAATTGGATAGGGTCTAAATCTTGCTCTAAAAATAAGATATACCCAATATGCTTTTTCAATGAATTTGTATTTAAATAGGATAGGGTATCTTTTATAGGATATTTTTTAGATAAGGGTCGGGATAGGGTAAAGCCCTATCCATTGACAGCCTCCTGTTGTACAACAAAATCACATATTTATGTTCTTGTCGAAGATCCAAAAGAAGAAAAGAAAAGAAAAAGAAAAAGAAAATTTGCAAATGGTGATTATGAAGCTCGATGCTTCATCGGTGGAAGATACTGCGCTTCAGATGACACTATGGCAATACCGCGATGAGGGGACCGCCATAGCCAACAGCTTCTGTAAGCAACAAAAAGACGCAATAAGCAAGTTATCTTGAACAAACTCCAAAGACTGTGAAATCGATCTCCATACAATTTAATATGTGAAGATTAGACGACTCTATTGTATAATTGTACCAAACAGGTAAGCAAAGACAGATATATTGCCTATGAACAATTTATTTGGTGTTTTTAATTTTGATGTTACTAAAGAATACATTTAATTTAAGATACATATGCAAGATAAAGTTCATTTTTTGTAATATGACCTTTGACAAGTTATATGACAAAAAAAGAAGATTTTCAGGAAATCCACAAACTTATGGAGACAATTTTCAGGCATATGCAGAACAGAACTGTTTGAAAGAAGAATGAATTATCAAGAAACAAGAAAAACTTGGAAGCAAATGTTCCAAGGTTTTAATACCCCCATCACTGTAAAGGAGCTTCAAGACTTCTCCAGCCACATCTGACTGCTTGGTGATTATCCCAATGTGACCATGAAGGAACATGGGAAAATTCATTAGTATATAATCTCGAAGGCATAGCAACAAATAAGAAAGTTGGAAGTGAGGCTCACTTTGACCGGAAGTTCAGTGCCGAACTGATCCAAAAACCCTATAACTTGTCCCTCCTTGATCACATCACCCTGTTGTAAGCAAAAGAACAAGTATAATGATGAACTGAATGGAATTTCATCAGTGTCTCAATAAATGAAATATGCATAAAATGTCCAACCAGCATGACCAGAGTGCAACCTTACTACCAATAACCTAATAACAGGAGAGATCATAGATATGGATACAGTATTACATAACTCAGGGACAAGGAGCACTCTTGTACACAGATGAAAAAGAGGCTAAAAGGACAATCTTAAAATATAATCCCAGTAACCATATTAATTCTAAACCAGAAAGTAAGCTTGGGACATGACAAAAATGCGGGTCTGTCCTACAAAACAAAGGTAGCTGCAGTGAATTCTGAAAGATAGTAGCTTCCTTTCCAGCCATATAAAACCAAATTATAGTCATTTTACATGCTATTATGGTATTACAGTTTTATTTATTACTTCAACACCAATAAAAGTTTCATATGTATCACATGAAATCCATGGACTGTAGTAATTGCAAGAAAGTTACCATGCATAAAAATGCCACTGGTGTGTACACATATCGCGCTAAGGTAAAGAGGAAACAAGATTACCTTATTGAGAAGAGGCTTGACTTGGACATATTAACTGAACCGAAAGTCATCTACTTTAGCCTTATGATTTGTGCAGTGAGGGTGTTTTGTGGGGTTGAGAAATGGAAAATTACCACAATTTCAGTTATCATGCAATGGTGACTCCAAACCCAGATATTTCCTTAAAAATAAATCGCCATCTTTACTGGGGGGGAAAAAAAAAAAGAACCTTCCAGAGGTCACACAGTCACACAGCTGTGAATAACAAGTATTCATATACAAAGTGCCTGACATAAGTGAATATTTTGATGTATAGAAAGCATTGACAAAGGTGGATACTTAACAAAGAGCAGCAACTTAAAACAGAAACTAGCATATCTTAGAAGCAATGTGTTGATGACTGAAATTTTAGTGCTTTGTATTGAGAAGTTATCTTATCCCCAGTCTCTAGACAGTACGGCCCACAGCATCTACCACCAAACAGAAAACAAGGAAAGAAATAAAAAATAAATAAACAGAAAAAGAATCGTAAAAGATGAAGGAAAATTCATTGTAAGGTAGTACCTCTTTACAAGCAGGCGGCTGCTTTTTTTCCCTTTAGGGTCCTGGCTCTTCTGAATGAACCAACCTAATAAAGTAATTGGAGAGACAGTTACCAACTGTGAATCCTCATCGTATGGCAACCTCTCAATAGGTCATGCAATACAAACCATGGGAGATGATACTAGAATATAGTCACTAAATCCAGAAGCTTCCAGTGCCGCCAATTTTGCTGCCTTCTCAACAGAGACATTTGTAAATTGGGTCACCTTTTCTTCAGAAAATTTAGCTGGGGGAGGAGGAGGAGGAGGAATTGATTCATTTTGTGGCTTACTTGGAACTGATCGCACAGTTGTTTCTGAAACTACAGGCGCAGGGACAGTTAGGCCATCAATGTTCCGTTTCATGTGGATTTCGAAGGCTCCAATCTATCACATAATGAAAATATATTCATACAAAAGGAATGTCCAAAGCATGGAATGGCCCAGTGTAAGCTGTCAAGAGCGTTATTCTAAAAAGTTATGCATCCATATTATTCAGATTAACAGGCCTAATTGCACCTTATAGGTGTAGCTATTAGGTACTAAGGAATCATTTGTTACCAAAACCCATTTTTTCTTTTTCAAAATCACAAGATACATTAATCAAGCTAGTGTTTATCTGAGTGAAATAAAAACATTCCAAAATTATCAATCATTGCAAGGAACTAAAACTTGATGCTCACATCAAGACAGCACAAATGCCCAAATATGTAATTTTCAAATTCATACAAACATCTTGAAAAGTAATGCAGCTACTTGAAGACTAAACCCACTTGACTAACCCTTGGAAAAAGGACTCTTATCGTTGAAATATTGATAGCTAAAGAGGGAATAATTGCTCTCACCATTCACTAAGTTTTGTTTTGACTTGTGCCCAGAAGCAGTAAAACTAACTACCTGAAAAGTGAAAACTTTCTGGGGCCTCCCTTGATAAGATTGGTAAGTCAAAGTAATTCATTTTACACATTATTTAGGATGAATATTCTATCAGCATTTACTAGAACCAGAAATCACAGATCTTAATACTATTAAAAAATAATTGCAGAGCATACATATTAAAAATTATCTAACTTGACTTTAAGTTGAGCGATCTTTGTCCCATCACAGACTTCTGAGAGTAGCGCCTGAAATGAATCAAATGACATATTTTATGAGAAAATAGAAGAAAATAATGAAGATATGTCACTATAAATACTACATGCATAACAAGAATCCAAAGGAAGAATTTACAACTACATGATTGACCAACCAAAGTTTCTTTTTCTGGCATTCAGGAGTTCTGATGTATTGAAGCAAAGGCAAAAACACTGCTAGGGAGAACACATCTTTCTGGAGTGACATTTACAATCAAAAAAGCATATTAGCAAGTAGTGTTTAGGTTAATGCTGTGGAATGTGGATACATAAGATTATATTTCTAGGAAGTTTCCAAAACAAAAATTATAAAATGTCATCCTTGTATGACAATCACTGGAGACCCCTAGAGAAAAGATCACATGGCAAGTACCAAAGCTGCCATAAAACGAACCTCATTTGGTTAAGTGCTATAGTTCACATGATTTACTCCAATCAATGCTCATGGTTTCGAACCAAAAGAGAGATTCAATTGTTAGAATTCTAATCATACTAAATTTTAATGACTAAGAAAAGCTCAACCATGACCAATCGCATCTGTACATATACGCATGGTTTTAAATCAATAAATCAGTCTCCAATCTTTGAACTCCAAATCACCCACTACAAATCTTGAATGATAATTTTCTTGTCTTTTTTTTTTGTTTCTTGGAAACATGATGTTCTCATAGAAGTAGAGATTGAAGTTTATTACTGATTAATATTTTCACAACTTTCACTCATAAAGTCAAAGTTCTGAATGCGGAATAAAGTAGTGTCTGAACACTTCTCTAACATACTCAATCATAGATCAGTTAGTGTCTTGGAGACATGAAGAGGGCCGTGTATAAAGTTACTAGAGCTAAAAAGTATTTGCTTGAGTGTATATAATAAGGCATTTCAACGGAAGCTGATGAATAGATAAAATGAAACTCAAGAAACAACTCAAAACCACTGGGAATAGTCGCATCGATTGCGGATTTCTTCTCTAGTGAAACATTTTGTTGACTATCTGATAAGACAACTCCATTACGGTCACCTGAATCAGAAGTAGACATGATATTCTATAAGATACTAAATGCAGTGATTACAATGGCACAAAAATACAGTGAGGACTCGAGACATCTTTTTTCTGTAGAATACAAGGAAGATGACAACCCACCGTTGGATTTGGTTGTAACAGTAGCTTCAGAGGTCTTCACACATGACACTAGCAGTGATCCATTCCTGCTTGTAGATGAAATAATCTTTCCACCGTATACAGGCAATTTGCTTGGGTTGCAGAGGGCCGCATTGTTCATGGTAATCAAGCCAGGTCTTTCTAGCACAGACTTTAGATGAGAACTTGGACTGACCACATCTGAAACACAATGTTAAGCATCATTTATCTAATTTAAATACAGTTCAGCAATTCACACCCAAGTATAACTCCAGCTTAGCCAAGAATCGAAACTATTTACTACAGACAAATTTATGTAGAAATAACTACAGTTTCACATGATTGATCAACTGTTGAATCCATTGAAAACTTAGTCTATCTGGGCTCTTTCACTAGTTCCTTCACATACAGTTCTAGAATATGGCATGAAGATGTGTTGCAATTTTTTCTCTATGACATTTTTTTGTTACTAGGCACACAATAGGAAAAGGAAAACTCGAGCTGTATACCATAGTGGGCTTCAGTTCATTTAGGAACAACAAACAGGACTCTATGTGTACCAGAGAAACCCACCCCCATTCCTGTCAGATATCTTCCAAGAGAACAAACAGAAGCAGTACACATCTGAGCACATTTTTCGACATGCTTTTCACTCAAACCCCATAAAGACTGAAGGCACTATATAAAATTAAGTTTGAAATGCTGCCACAAAGATGTTACGATTCAAGAAGAAGAACATGAACTTTGAGGCCCCCAATTGTATATCGGCAGTATCAATTTCAGACAGCATCCAGAAACATCAAAGTTTTGTCCAAGAAATGTGTGAACCGGTCATAGTGACATTTTCTCCCTTTCTTGGTAAAGAAAGAAGTGGATAACTTAATGAACTGTAAGTATAACAGCAAGATGTTTTATAAGAGAGATGTGTTAACTAGTTCTAGTTGCTTTTTCGCCCTTTCTTGGCAATAAAGAAAGAAGTGGATAATTTAATAAACAGTACGTATAAAAGCACTTTTTGAGAGCTGCACTAAAACAAAAGATGAGATCAACTTCAATATTCCGCTAGTTACTTTCAATATATTTAATCAGAAAGTCAAATTAAGGAGCAATTGAAACCGTTAGATTACTCAGTGCTACATGGTAGCAGTTTGCCTAGTTAAATATTATGACCACTCAATCAAAACTTGCTAAAGTTGGATGTTGCACTTAAAACACGGATATTGGACATACAGCTATCATCTACGCCAAAGAAAACAAGATGTTTAAGTTATCCAGATTATCATATGCTTACTTGACACAAAACCCCTCAAGTATCGGCAACTAATTTTATTTTTAACAATGAGGGATTAAATGTAAACTTAGACACAAATAACATGTATAATTTACATAGAAGTAGAAACTCGTTCATCACTTCTTTCCACTTCCAAATGCCCATTGTAATGTGAACTCAAGCTTTCAAGTACCACATTTCACTCAAGCCCACACGACCCAGAACTCTAGGAAATCCGTTCTTCCAGATTCTGGAACCATTTACTGCCCATGATACCATTTTCAACTAAATATCCCTTATTTTGCCCCTAGCCAAGCTCACAATTACGAAATGGATCAACATAAAATACGTCGCCCCAAATTGAAAACATTTTGCACATAATTTTCGGAGAACATGAAGCTCCGTGCACTTATTAAATCGCGACCATTTTCTGTAATTGGGGTCCAATGTCCAAGTAGAGGTTCACAAGCAGGTAAAAAGTTCAATAAAGAACGATAGAAGGATTCCCCACAAAGCACATTGGAAAAGCAAAAAAAAAAAAAATTCAGGGGGTAAAAAAAGATCCTGAAAATGCAAGCTCTTCTTCAGCTCAGTACACACAACGTACATACAACTTTCAGATTACACCAACTACCCATTTTCTACGTGTTTCAACGACACAAACGCTTACATATCTGAATACACACAATATCAACGTGCACATTGTACTGGGGAAGAGAGAGAGAGAGAGAGAGAGAGAGAGGATGGAGGACTAACATTGGAAAGAGCGGAGAACAGCGGCGAAGTCCATAGCAGATCGAGTGGCGATTGAACCGAAGAGAGATCCAACAGAAATCAGAGTTAAAAGAGAGAGGAATTTCTCGATTTATAGCTGCAAATTGCAATGAATGAGAAATGATAATGGCGTCGGGCATTACAATGTGCATAGTTAGTTGTTCTTCTTAATCGTATGGATTGGCGGGTGTTGAGTCGGAAAATTTGTTCATCCGACCTTTCAAGTTTTTTTTTAATTTAATAGCCCTCAATTTTTATTTTTTTTTTAAAAGTTAAATATTCGATGTAGCATAATTTAAAGGTCAATAAAGTGAACTAAAAAGTTTATGATTGGACGGGGGTCGATGTATAAATAAATAATTTTATAATTTATATGATATTGATCAATCGATCATTTATAAGTGTTGCTTAATCGATCAAAACATATCGCTGAATCGATCACAAAATATCGCTTAATCGATCACAAATGTCGCTTAATCGATTCAAAAAAGTCGATTAATCGATAACAATATGTCGATTAATCGATCATCATATATCGATTTATCGATCATAATATATCGATTGATCGATCATACTACATCGATTGATCGATCATAGTGTATCATCATAATAGACTCCCGCGCGGTACACTTTCTTAGTTCCTTCTCACAGAAGCTTCACCTTACTCCTTCCTCATCTCTTCTCTTCCTTCTCATCTCAGTCGGAATCCATTCGAGAACTCAAGAAAATCGTCGTGAAACCCTTGATTTTTTCATTCTCTCTCTTTGTATCGTCGATTTCCCAAAAGAATCCCTTGAAAAATTTAATCAAGTTAACCCTTTAACTACAAGACCTGCTAAAAATGGAAGTACAGAAAGACCAACAAATCGATGCTGTGCCACAAGAAGCACAACAACCATTGGTGAACGAGCTACTGGTGAACGAGCCGTTGATTAACGAGCCGTTGACGAACGAGCTGTTGATGAACGAGCCGTTGACGAACGATCCAGTGGTTAACGTGGAAACCGGTGCTGCTCCACAAGAAGAACAAGTACGTTAATCCATTATTTGCACATGAAGAAACCGGTGGTCGATTGTCACTGTCGATTGATCGATTTTAATGTCGATTAAGCGATTGTCCTTATCGATTTAGGGTTTAGGGTTTAAGGGTTTGCACTATTAACTGATTTTTTTGGTGTTTTGTTTGAACATAGGAAAATAAAGAAGAGGATGTTCCAGTTGATGATGAGCTATCCATTCCATCTTGTCCGCGGTGTATCAGATTTAATAGTTATCAGCTCCGGACAATATTGGATGACATCAAATACTTCCCAGTGAGGGTGACTGTGAGATCTTCTGTTGCTAAGCTTTGGAAAATTGAGGAAGTTTTAATGGGTTTGGGAGAGAATATGTTGTCGAGATTCTCTGAAACCTGTTTTGGCCATTTATTACGTATGACGAATTTCTGGTTATTTTCTGGGCAACTCTGCTATTACCTTATGCTCCGTCAGATTCAGTGCAAGAAGAAGTGGGAGCTATGGTTTGCCATCGACAACAAACCCATTTGTTTTGGCATGCCGGAGTTCACCATAATCACTGGTCTGAATTGTGGTCCGCTCCCTCCCGTTAATGAAATGGATAGGATGAGAAACGACGAGAAGAGCAAAAATTTCTTGCAGAAGGTTCTGGGTAAGAAACAATCAGTAAAAATTCCAGACTTGGATGAATGCATGAAAAAGAGAAGTTTTTCGGTAGAAGACAAGTTCAAAATATGTCTCGTATGGTTTGTTCATACTTTCCTTTTGGCAAAGGACGACCATAAAAACGTGAACGAAGACCTTCTTCTCTTTGTCAACAATCTGGAATTTTTCAATTCTTATCCATAGGGAAGGGAGTCGTTTGTGATGACAATGGAGTCTCTCCGGACAAGAGAATTGAAGAAAAAATATTTCCAATGGGTTCAAAAATGAGAAGACTTCCGAAAAACAAAGTCTTACAATATTGTCGGATTTCCTTGGGCCTTACAGGTAAACTCATATTTCTATTCAAATATCGATTGATCGATATATTTGTCGATTGATCGATTTATGTTGTAGATCAATCGATCTTTATATCGATTAATCAATACATATAGTCGATTGATCGATACATATAGTCGATTGATCGATTGTAGTTGTCGATCAAGCGATAAATGTGTCGATTGATCGACTTTGTTGTCGTCGATCAATGGATACATCGTATCGAGTGATCGATTGTATTTGTCGATCAAACGATACACTATTGATTGATCGACTGTATGTCATCGATCGTTCGATATGTATTATCGATTGATCGATATATGTTGTCGAGTGATCGATGTTTTGAAAATTTTTTGGATATTTCTTAATTGATCGATTTGTTTCTTTGCATTTAGGCTTGGGCTTATGAGGCTGTCCCTGCTTTTGAGAACTTCGGGTTGTCCATGGTTCCAGATGAGGATGATCCGTTGTTGCCACTTCCAAGAATTGTGAGGTGGCATGCCACAAAATCTGAAAAGTTGCCTTTTGAGATGGTTGAAGAGGCAATCTTAAAATGCAAAGAGGTGGTCGTGCGTCCCTTCCTACACCCAACAAAGAGGGAGTTGAGAGAGCCGTACATGGGATTATTTGATGATCTGCAAGAGATTTCTGACGATGTAATCGATCAACTCACTCGAGACTTGGAAGGGATTACAGAGTTGAGGTCTCCTTCTGAGCATGATGCTGACTTAATTGAGTTTAAACGCGAAGGGGCACCACATTTCCGGCATCATGAGGAAGCGACAGTCTCAAGAACCTCACCTCCCTCCCCAAAACCAAGCCTGAATAGAACTCCTGCCCCCAAACCAAGCCTGCCTCTTGAGGAAGTAGACATTCGTCCACCATCATCGTGTGCGCATCACGATGAAATAATGCTACAATTGAAATGCATCAACGAGCAAGTCACTTCAGCTCAACCCAAGGAAGTGAGGGCGTCTCCATCTTCATCGTGTGCGCATCACGATGAAATAATGCTACAATTGAAATGCATCAACGAGCAAGTCACTTCAGCTCAACCCAAGGAAGTGAGGGCGTCTCCATCTTCATCGTGTGCGCATTATGATGAAATCATTGAACAACTGAAGTGCATCAAGGAGCAAGTCACTTCTGCCCAACCCAAGGATGCCGGTTCGTATCCATCTTCGATTGAAATTATGGAAAAAATGAAAAGCATTAATGATGGAATTCTCGGGTTGAAAAATTTTCTGACTGAACGAATGGAGAAGACAGAAAAAAGGATTGACTTGCTGTATGCATTGGTGGACAAGAAACCGGAGAGAACGAAGAAGAAAAGCAAATACGCGAAGTCTCCGTTCACTCAAGAGGGTGGGAAAGGGAAGAAACCGAAAGTGGCTGCCCAACCATCCAAGCCTGATTTGTTTACGCCACTTGATTCAAAAAAGTTTTCTGACTTCTTACAGTGGTATGAATCAGGCCCAGAAGGCAAAATGGTTTATGGTAAAATGGGGCCTTTGGACAAGCCATTTTTCCACACGCTTTTGGGTGAAGGCCTATGGCTCGAATCAGAGGTAAGTTACAATTTTTGTTCAATAAAATTACAATTATCGATTGATCGATTATAAGTGTCGATTGTTCGATAGGTATATCGATGGATCGATGTTTATTGTCGATTGATCGATATATATTTATCGATTGATTGATGTTATCATCGATTGATCGATATATTTACTCGATTGATCGATACACTTATCGATTGATTGATACACTTATCGATTGATCGTTTTAATCCGTCGATTAATCGATGTTTTCATACATTAATCGACGTTATCATCGATTGATCGATGTTTTTTCATCGATTGATCGATACTTTCATCGATTGATCGATGTTTTAATCAATTGATCGATACATTTATCGATTGATCGATTTTTGTTTGTCGATTGATCGATAGTAATTTCCTTATTAAATTCCTGACATATTTTTTTTATTTTTGCAGCATATCGATGAAGCTCTATGTCTAATGAGGATTAGACAGAGGAATTATCCAACATTGTATGATCAAGACATAGCTTTTGTCGATTGTCAGTTTATGCAGATGCTAGAACATGCTTATGATCGGCTTCTTATTGGAGTGGAGCCCTCCAAAGTTGATAGCTGTAGGTACACCGACAACGATTCTTTGAATAATGCAATCGAACTCGTACATATTATCCTGAAATTATTAGACTATGCAAATGGCAATGAACCAAAATATGCCGACCCATGGGTGGGATTCAAGAAGGTCTATGGAGTAATGAACATACAAAATTAGCATTGGGTTGCCGTCGCATGGATTTTGGATAAGGGGGAAGTGCATATTCTAGATTGTAACAACAAAGTTTGTCGGGGTCCAGAGCTTAAGAAGCTGCTCGCACCAGCATGTTTATTATTCCCTAAGGTCTTGAGAGAGACGGGTCACTTTGGGGCGTTGGGCAAGCTGCTTGAGCAAAAATGGAGTTTCCATCTCGACAAATGTCCATTTAATAAGCGAAGGTATTTATTTTCTATCTTATGTAATGTAGCCCATTTCCTCTCATCTTTTTTCTTTTTTTCTCATATATGTGCTTCATATTTTTTGCAGTGGGGACTGTGGGGTGTATTCATTAAAATTAATCGAATTTCACTCGACCGGCACCGCGATGGACAAGTTGAACGACGATAACATCATCGAGTTCCGAAAGCGGTTAGCTGCTGAAATGTTCTTTGGAAAAATGGATCCACTTGTCCCTACTTGAACACTGTAAAATTGCTTCTTGTAAATTTTGTAAATTGTTAAGCTGTGTAAATTGTTATTATTTTTTGAGATGTGTAAATTGTTCTTATTTTTTGATCGATCATATAATTGAGCAAGAGATGTGTAAATGTTGAATCATAATAATCAATCAAGCGAACTTGATAATCGATCAACCGATAACAACAAGATTTAGAATATTGGAAAAATCGATCCATCGATCTTAATAATCGATCAATCGATTCCAATAATCGATCAAGCGATCACTCTAATCGATCAACCGATCACAGCAAGACTTGAAAATGTTATCCAACAACAAAAATCGAACAATCGATCTTTGTAATCGATCAAGCGATCACAAAAAGATTTAGAATATTGCAAAAATGGATCCATCGATCTTTATAATCGATCTATCGATGCTAGTAATCGATCAAGCAATGACTATAATCGATCAACCGGTCACAGCAAGACCAGTATTTGAACAAACAATTAATCGATCCATCGATCAAAAAAATCGATCAACCGATCATTATAAGACGAATATTAACAAACACATAATTGATCAATCGATCAGTGTAATCGAACAAGCGATCACAACAAGATGAATATTATGGAACAATCGATCGATCGATATAATTAATCGATCAAGCGATCACTACAAGTATTGAACAAAACAGTAATCGAGTAATCGATATATATGTATTATGTATGTATTGCAATTGTATATATATGTCATACTATAGATATATATATATTTTTATATTATGATTAGATATATATGTATTATGTATGTATTGCAATTGTTTATATATGTCATACTATAGTATGATTAGATATATATCTATTATGTATGTATTGCAATTGTATATATATGTCATACTATAGATATATATTTTTATATTATGTTTAGATATATATGTATTATGTATGTATTGCAATTGTTTATATATGTCATACTATAGTATGATTAGATATATATGTATTATGTATGTATTGCAATTGTATATATATGTCATACTATAGATATATATATATATAGTATGATTAGATATATATAAATATGTCATACTATAAATATATATATATAAATATGTCATACTATAAATATATATATATATAGTATGATTATATATATATATAGTTTATATTATGATTGAATACAAGTTGTGGTAATATCGATCAATCGATACATTGTGTCGATTGATCGATTGTATCACTGGATTGCTCGATTTTTTTGTCGACTGATCGAATGATCGATTTACTTTGTCGATTGTTCGATATTTAATGTCGACTGATCGATTTTTTTCTTTGCTTTTAAGGCTTGGGCCTCTGAAATTGGTCAGAATACAAGTTGTGGTAATATCGAGCAATCGATATCTTATGTCGAGTGATCGATGTACTTTGTCGATTGTTCGATATTCCATGTCGACTGATCGATTTTGTTTTTTTGTTTTTTAGTTCTAACACTTGTGCTTCTGAAATTGGTCAGAATATGAGGAATGGGTATATCGATCAATCGATATATAATGTCGATTGATCGATGAAATGTGTCGATCATTCGATATTCCATGTCGGCTGATCGACTTTTTTCTTTGCTTGAGGCTTGGCCTTCAGAAATTGGACAGAATACTACAAGTGGAGATATCGATCAATCGACATATTATATCGATCGCTCGATGTGTTATGTCGATTGATCGATATAATATGTCGAATGTTCGATATATAAACACAAGAATTTGATTCAAAAGAGACCTTTGTCGTGATCAACTTGAAATTCCCTTTATTAAAAGTAGTGATATTTACAGGCACAAACTTGATCATAAACTACAAATGCTAACATCCACACTTTTCAGTTATTTGTAAGGGGTTCTTTGCAGGTTCCTTTCTTGTGACCTGACTTATTGCATCGTCCGCACTTGTTCTTCTTCTGATGAACCTACAAGCAGTTGGGATCCTCTTGACTCTTTTCCTGCCTTTTGATGGATTCACATGAGGAGGATCAATGATAATATCTTTTATCGATTCAGGAACCACCCACAAATCTTCCGGAGGAATAGGATAGATTGTTTCTGCATAAGCATGCAAAAACTCATCAGTTCTATATACAGAAGAGCATGCTGAGTACAATCTCATACCAAAATCGGGCAAATTCTGATGTCTAAAAGCAGCTATGGCATGAGGGCATGGGACCCTATCAATATCAAATACTTTACAGCTGCATCGATTATTGTTAAGATCAACAACAACATTCGGACCGTAGCCACGCACATGGTACTCATGCACGTTGAGTTGTACAACGTCAAGAGATGCTGAGTTTTCCAAACTGTCACGAAGTTCACTTTCTTTTGATGGAACCAATCATGTATTGCATTTAACCATCTCCGTACGACGCTCACAAAACCACTCTGACAAGATTTGTTGGATTACGTTAAAAAGAGCATCAATTGGAAATTCCCTTTCGTTTAGAAGTCTTGAGTTGATAGACTCCGCAATATTAGTCGTCATAATATTATACCTATTACCAGGAAAATAAGCTCTACTCCAACGCACGAAGCCAATATCTTTTTCGAGGTAGTCAGCCACTTTACTTTTAAGTTGGCGTATTTGGCTGAAATATTGTTGGAACTCACCAACTGTGTAAGATTTAGCTGCCGAGTAATATAGATTAAGGATATCACCGCATCTAAACTTTTGCTTCAAGTTCTCGGCAATGTGTTTCATGCAATACCCATGATGTGCTAAAGGATAAACACGTTGCACAGCCTTCTTGATAGAGCCGTGTCTATCGGATATTATGCATATCTCGTGACTATCGGGAATTATATCTTTTAGATTTTTAAAAAACCACTCCCATGAACAGTCATTCTCAGAGTTAACCACAACCCATGCAATAGGATAAATATGCTTCTCACTGTCTTGTGTAGTGGCCACTAGCAATGTACCGCCATACTTTCCTTTAAGAAAGCATCCATCAACAGCTATTACATTCCTCATAAATGAAAAACCACGTATGCATTGGCCAAATGCTACAAAAAAGAATTGAAACTGATTTTTAGAGTCGACCACCAAATCTGTCTTGGTTCCATTATTTTCTGACTCCAACATGAAACGATAGGCCTCAAGAACTGCGTACCCATGCTCTGCTGTTCCCCTCACAAAATCCTTTGCAAGTTGTCGCCCCCTCCAACATTTCCAATAACTCACAGAACATCCTAAATTTTTTTCCACATAAGTCTTCACTCCGCTAGGTGTAAGTCCTTCCCCTTTGACAAATTGGTCCTTGACACATTCTCCTATGAGATTGGCCGATGCTTGGGAATGTTGGCCTGATATATGATCTAGCCCACATGTGTGCTCACTAATATATTTCTTGACAATAAATTTCTCCGAATTCATATACTTACAACAACGAATCCACCACTTGCATGTTGGGCTCACACATGCTACAACATATAATGATTTGTTTGATCTTTTGACGGAATACTCAAACTTTGCTTTCACAGCAATGAGTTGAATTTTTCTTACTACTTCGGCTTTGTTATTAAACAAACACCCCACTTGAAACTCCGACCTATCATCAAACGCATGTCGTAATTGACTTCCTATCACGCTCCTATCCCTTGAAACATGTTCTATATAAATGGGTTCTTCTGCGACATCAAAATCCACTTCATGTAGTTCTTGAGTCATAGCGACATCTTCGTGGACCATAATATCATTGTGAAGAGGTTCCTCTGTGTATTGCTCCTCCACATTGTCATTATCACCAATTGATGTACAACCATATACTGGATTTTCATTGTTCAAATAATTGTCATTATTGTAAAAGTTGAAACCATCAATATTCGACTTGAACACAGACACTTTTAGAATTGGTCTCCAACCCTCACTAGCAACATCAGCAAAGTATACCTTCAAATCATCGTCCGACTTTATTTCAGCTGGATGTGTTATGTGTGGTGGAGGAGGTGCCTTTGTTATCATATACTTCACATTAACATCAGCCTGTGAACAACTTAGTTGCCCCTTCTCAATAATTTTATCAATCAAGCTATTGAAAGAAATGCCTTTAGTAACAACAAGAGGTGTCGTTACTTTGCATTTCCCTGTTCACTTAAAACAAGCCTCTTCTTCTACCCACTCACCAAATTCAACACCTACAACAAATTCTTCCGCCATATTTGCTGCCAAATACCTATATTATAAGATAACAGAAATGCAAAATTATCACGAGCGCCAAAAAATAATAATAATAAAAACGATCGATCGACAGAAAACAAACGATCGATTAATCGATGGAAAGACAAAAAGATCGATTAATCGATATTTTATGGTCGATTAATCGATATATGTGGTCGAAGAACGATTAATCGATATATTTGGTCGATTAATCGATCACAAATACATCGATTAATCGATATAAGATGGTCGATTAAGAGATCGACCATTCACACAAGATTGCTTAATTGATATCACATGGTCAATCAAGCGATCACATGCATCAAGAGATCTCTTAATCGATAAGTTATGGTTGATCAATCGATCACACAAGGTTTAACTGTTTCACTTCCCTGTGCACGGGATCGCCATTAATGGCGAACCACCAACCCAACTGTCCAATTAATGGTTATTTTCCAAAACCCATTATGAAATGATGCATTAATGGTGCTCTATACAGAATGTATTACTCAAATCTAGTATTAAAACTACAAAAAAGGGCGTTCTTACCTTAAGTAGTGACGTCTTTTTTGTGAAGAAACTCTTGTACAGTTTGTCTACCCAAAGAAATCGCAGGTTGTCTGAGAAATCGCAGGTTATCAATATTCGACTACAATGTGGAAGGAAAAATACTACCCAAAGAAATCGCAGGTTGTCTGAGAAATGAGACGAGGATTTTGATCGTAGGTTGCAATATTCTTGATTTTAGGGGTTAAAATATAAAGTCTAAAAGTTAGATGATTATTTATCTAAATCTCATTTAATTAGAGTTAATGAACAAAAAGGCTATCTAGCTAAAGATTAAAACTTGAGGGCTATTTAATTAAAAAGAAAACTTGAAAAGGCTATTTAACAAAAACGCCCGGTGTTGAGTTGGTATATGTTTGTTAATTAGTTTGTTTGTCTGCCTAGAAATGTCCGCCCTCTTCTTCAGTTTCTTCGCCCAGGGTATCTTTTTAAATTTCATCTAGGAAAACTACAAATAATTTGAGATAATTACATTTTTTTGTCCCATACAAAACTTGTCAATTCACTTTTAGTCCGCTAGGATCAAAACTCCCACATTTAGTCCAACTGAATAGGTTTTTTAGCCACATTTAATTCCACTAACCAAAATTTAACTGTGGATTAACAAAAATAGCTAACGTGTCGGATAATTAAATTCGTCTGGCATTTTCAGGCATTTCTTGCATATATGGCATTTAACGTAGTAGTCACAAAGCAATCAATTCATTAAAAATATAAAATATCAATTAATAATAGAAAATAATATATAAAAAATTAAATAACATAAAATTTATATAATAGAAATACATGTTAAAAATAAAAACATAACTTAGAATTTAAAAAAATATAAAAAATTAATATATATAAAAAGTTAAAATATATATATATATATATATATATATAGTGCTCAGAAAGAAAGGAGCACAAACTTTAACAACCATAGGCATACTATACAGACAAGAATAAAGCGTGGAACATGAGACTCAAAATGTGGGGAATCACCATTCCATGGGTTCCAAGGCAAAAGGAAAGCTTTTTTCCGCTCTTGTTTCGATCCCAATAGGAGAAAGAGCTAGCAGTTTGATGGCTTCATGTAGTGATTAACTTGAAAATTAATATATAAAAATAATATATATCTATATCTATATCTGCACCTTTTTATAAAGAATTAGTATCATCTAATAATTGCTTAGGGTATTTGATCTGGGTTTTTTTCTTCTCCCTCTTTCCTCTATCGTATTTTCTCTTCTTTTAAACGTGTTATTTTATTTCTCTTTATTTTTTTCTCCCTCTTTTATCATATCTTCATCTTCAATATTTAGCTTACTTTATTTTTTTAATTATTTTTTAATAATAAAATTCAATTTAATTTTCAATCTTTTTTTCATAATATAAAGTTTTAATTTTCACACATTTTTTTTGTTTTCATAATATATAAAATTATAAATTTATTAAACGTGTGAATAAATTATATTTTATTTTTATTTTGTACACACGTAGAGTGTACCACACCCGCTAACCATTAATAAAGTGTTTAAAAGGATTAATAACCATCTTGGTTTCTTTTTGTGTCTCCATTTTTATTTATACTCTCTCTCCTCTCTCTTCTTCCATTATTAATGTACTTTTAGTTTATTTCTTTTCTCATTTTATCTTCTCTATCAATATATATATATATATATATATATATCTTTTTATCACATGTTTTCTGACTTTTTATTTCTTATTTATTTGCTAATCTTATAATTCTTTATTTATTTAAAGCTATTTTTATAACAAATTTAATAAGATACATACATTATAAATAATTAAAAATATATATAGTAATGTATAAAATCTAATAATTTTTTAATTTTATATGCATAATTTAAATATGTCACTAAATTATATTTTAGTTTTCTATTTTGCACACACATCGAGTGTGGCCCACCGACCACCGACTAGTATATCTAATACATATGATGGATAAATACATATTATAAATATAAAATTGAAAAAACGGGTGCACCGCTGCACGAAACCGTTCGTGACGTGAAGTGGCGTTGCGCGGCGGTACGACGCCTTCAACCATTTTTTCTCAAAAAAATTTCATACTTTTGTTTCTCACCTTATAGGCAATATATCCATGTATCTAATATCTAACATTTACTTCTCATTTTGATAGTGTATTTTTTGTGTGGTCGGTGCTTTTCTTCTCAGTTTTTCTCTTTCTGTTTCTCAAAGAAAAAATGTGTAGGGGGTTGAGGTGGGAGGAGAAAGGGAGGAGGGGGGCTAATATAACTTTTTAATTTATATTTATAATTTTTATATTTATTTTATCTATTTCTTAGCATATATTATATTTTTTATATTAAATTCATATAATTGTATCAATTTTGATATATTATATTAATTTAAATTTATTATTCGTAGTATGTATTTCGTCCATTATATTATATATATATATTATGTTTATATATCAAATTTCTTTATATATAATAATTTTTAAATTATATTTTTATTTTTAACATATATTTTATTATATATATTTTATATTATTTTTGTTAATTCATTTATATTATATTTGTAATGAGTTGGTTTCTTTGTCACTACCACATTTGGGGACACATACGCGATAAAAAGTCAAAATTTCATACGAACTTATCCATTGGACAAGTCAGCAATTTGTGTTAAGCAACCATTAAAATTTGGTTGGTGGGACTAAATATGACAGGAAAACCTATCCTACGAGACTAAATATGGAAACTTTTATTATATGGACTAAACATGGAATGAGACATTTTCTATGGGACTAAAAATGGAGTTATAGTTACTTTGCCTAAAGTTTGATGAAATTACAAAATAATCCTTCAGGCATGAAAAATTACTAAAACTACCCTCGAAGTTTTGCTGAAATTACAAAAAACCCCTTCTGTTAGGGTCTGTATGAAAATTTGTCTTTTTTTTTAAAAAAAATACCTCCATTAAATATTTTGACTAATTATTAAACAAAATGGTAGCTACAAATACCTCCATGAGGTTTGCTGAAATTATTGGAAAAAAAAACTTTAGGTATCTTAATTTTCAACTACACCCCCCGGGGTTTACCCCTCCAAAAAAAATATTCTCTTTAGGGTTCGTGACTCAGAGGGGAGAAAAAAAGTTTGAGGTTTTTTAAAGGTTTTTATGATGGTTGTAATGGTTAAGATCTGAAAAAAAATATAAACGCAAGACTGACGGTATCGCCAACGAGCTAATCGACGACTGGAAAAGGGATAATCCATTTGACCAATGACGAGGAGGCTTAGAATGTGGGTGACTCTGGTAGATCCAGAATCCTTGAAGCGAGGTGGTTTCAGTAGTGGTGATATCGTTAGATTTCAACGAAGTTTGCCAGAAGTGTAAAAATCAAGGTGTGTTGACCAGTAGTTAAACAAGGTTTGACTAGGCCATCATCTTGAAGCTGAGAGCGAGGTTATTCTAAAGATTTGTGTTTTACTAATTACCAACACGGGGAGGTTGCTGTCGCTGCCGGGGGTTTGGTCGTGCATCCCAATACTTGAGGGATTTTTGTGTAATTTCAACAAATTTTTGGGGAGGTGTTTGTAAATCAAACATTAAGAGAAATATTGAAATTTCTCGTGTTCCTTGAACTTTTACACAATTTTGCAAAGCTCCAGAGTGGTTTTAGTAATTTCTCATACTTAAAGAGATTTTTGGTAATTTCATCAAACCTTAGAGGAGGTAACTCTAATTCATCCTAATTTAAAATTAATTGATGAATATCTTAAATAGAACGCTGTAAATTGAAAATCAAATTTGACATGGATTTGAATTAAAATATTTCAATATATCTTAACTTCTATTTTGGATAATAATGACGAATAATCATATATATATATATAATTCACAAATCTTAAGGCCATTAAATAAGAGTCACCTATGTACACATTTAGATAGTTTCATTGTATTTTATTTTTTATGTAAAAAATTAATATTATGTAAAAATTCTGGTAGTTATATTATTTATTGCTTATTTTTATCCATACGAATCAAAGATTTTTTTATAAAGATAAGTTAGTTAAAAAATGTCATCTAAATTCTAATATGTTAAAGTAGATAAAGATGGACAGTTGATTAGATGGCACAACCGTTTGTTTTAACACTCAATAGAATTATATACGTATATTTAATTTAGGGGTAAATTGCGCTTTACCCATGAAAATTTTTAATTTTTGCAATGAGGCCCTTATAATTACACAAAAGCCTCACCCCTCTGAATTATTAATTTTATTGCATTTTGCCCTAGATGCCAAATTCTAGTTAGATTTTTTTGTCGGAATTGGGGCCAAGAGGATATTTATATGAAATCACCCCTTGGTTTATTTTCTTTTTCTTCTTTAAAATTTTTTAAATTAAATCAGTCATTGTATGGCTTGAAACATGCTCATCGAGTATGGTTTGAAAATGTTCGCTTTATTGATTCAGTTTGAACAAAATCAATGTGACTAGTCATTATTTTTTGAAAGTCCTACACTAGAATTGTTCTTCTTTTGGGTTATGTTGACGATATTGTTATTACTGGGACGAATTTTGTGTTGATTACTCAACTTCAACAACATTTTCGAGATTCATTTCATATTTTCGAGATTCATTTCATATGAAGGATCTCAATGCTCTTACATACTTCTTAGGATTGGAAGCTCAAACTTACGCTTTGTGTATATTCTTACACCAACATAAATATACCAGGACTTGATTTCTTTGGTTGGTCTTCATGATTCTTCAACTGTTAATACTCCCCTTGAATTGAATGTTAAATACTATACTAAAGAAAGAGAACTTCTTTCTGATCCTTTGTTATATCGGTAGCTCATTGGGAGCTTGAACTACTTGACAATAACTAATCTTAATATCTCATTTGTTGTCCAGTAGATTAGTAAATTTATGCATGCTCCACGCCATCTCCACTTAGTTGTTGTTTGTTGCATTATTCGATATTTTTGAGGTTCAACTAGGTGAGGTTTATTCTTTTCCGTTGGATCTCCAATCCATATAGTTGCCTTTAGACTTTTAGTGACGTTGACTGGGCTAGTCATCCCAACAATTGTTGCTTTGTCATAGGCTGGTGTATGTTTTTTGGCGATTCTTTGAATTTCTGGAAGTGTAAAAAATAAGAACAAGCAGTGGCGAATCTTGACTAAAATTATGGGGGTGGGAGGCAAACTAATGAACTGTAGAATGTATTTTTAAAAAATATCACTTGTACCATAATCAAACTAAAAATATCACATAAAGTAATGAGAAAAATTATAAATTACCTCTATTTAGAGTGTCATCCTTCATTCTTTCATTGATTTGAAATTATCAATGATTGAATTAGAGCTAAAGTTTTTAACTATTTCTTTTCAATGTAAACTATCATGTTATCTACAAGAAATTTATCTTCCATTTTATTGTGCAATCTTGTCTTGATGATCTTCATTGCTGAAAATGATCTATTTGTAGTAGTTGCAAAGATCAAAAGAGTTAACACGAGACGGATCAATCGGTCAATCAAGTAAAATGTGTTTGACTTCCCTATCTTCGTTAAGGTTTGACATAGTTCAACTATAGTTAACAAATCCTAAAAATCTGGATTGGTAGGAGCATCAAGAATGAAATGTTGAAGCGGAAATCTCAAATTAATCTTCTCTTGATCACTAAAATCCATAGGATAAAATTTGTTGACAAGTGTGCATATATCATCAACATTAAAACCTTTATAAGCATCTTTAGGAACTAAACTTGAGCTTAGGATTAAAAGCTCCATTGCTTGCTCACTGAACCTATGATTCAACTCTTACAATTGCTTATCTATTGTTACTAAGAAAATATTTATTCTATAATGATGCTCCACTGTAATATGATCTTTTTGATGATGAGATCGTCCTCTGCGTGCCACTTAAGTAGCATTAAAATCAATAAGGTCAACGTCGTGTTTATTACAAAATAATGTCACATTTCTCACCAACTCATGCCAACCATTATATCTCAACTTTTGAATCAATACTTTTGTAGTGCATACTAGTTGCATAGCATTAACTATATCTTGAAATTTTTTTTGATCCAACAACTATTAGTTTCTGAAGAACATAAGAACTTGCACCAAACATAATTATCATACTACAAATAGAACTATAATGTAAGCTCCAACGAGTATCCCCAGCTCGTTTCAAAGTGCCAATTTAATTATCCCCTTAACCAGATTCAAGTTCACCAATCTCTAGCAAAGCTTCTATTTCGTTCAATTTAGCCTCTTGTAATTCATCATGACGCTTGCTAGAATTGACGAATAAGGTTGGACATATAAGGTTGACAATAAAAGTCAAATTTGAGAAGAATTGACGAACAAGAATAACTTCTCTAAAAACGGCAACCAAAGAAAGTTGTAATCTATGAGTAAAGCAATGTACGTAATAAGCAAAAGGACAATTACTCAAAAATAATGCATGCAGACCATTCCATTCTTCTCTCACATTACTAGCAACCGTCATACCCTAGGCCATGAAGGTTAGAAATGTCAAGATCATGCCTAGAAAGAACATTGCAAAATTCACTTTTAAGAGTAGCAGCTATGGTGTCTTTTACATGCACAAAATCAAAAAATCTTTCTTGGATAGAACCACTTTTATCAACAAATCTCTAAACAATGGCCATTTGTTACCTTTTTGAATCATCACAGGCTTCATCAAAAATAATACAAAATTTAGAATTTCCAATTTCTTCATGGGTATATTTTCTCACTTTGCTAAAGATGATATCCAACATTTCTTTTTGAATTTGGTGAGAAGTATATTTTGAATTATACGGAGCATTTTCCAACACAACTTTTGCAACTTCGTCATTGTAAGATGCTAAAAGTTTAATCATCTCAAACAGTCTACCTCTATTTTTTGATTCAAGTGCTTCGTTGTGGACTCTAAAAGAGCAAGCTTGATATGTTAGCCAACAAACTGTATCTATAGAGGTCTTGAGACAAAGTCGGTTCTTACAAACTTGATTTAAACTTTGCACATTAATAACCTTCTCTATGTGCCCAAATTGATTCATTAAATCTTGACAAGCTTTCAGTACTGCATTATTATGTGATGAGTAGGGATCTTCTCCATTATGACCAAGAAATGCACACTTTTTCCCGTTATTTACCTTTTTCGACACTCTAAAATCATGCCTAGTAAATACATCTGCTCCTATACGCCCATTTGGCTTATTGCAAAATAGATAACAAGGTAAACAATAAATAGCACCAGTAGTTAGTGAATGATCTAGCCAAGAAGGGAACATACTGAACCAAGAAGATACAAAACGTCTAGAATGTTTGTCCCCATAAAGTGGATACTCTTCAAAATGTTTCTGATACGGACCCTAGTTCAAATAAGCTCTTCGAATTTCATCTCTTTGGTGAACTAGATATTCCCATATTGGAGGACTTTTTCCTGGATCCCACTCCAGAGAGTTAATATCAAATTCATCAACTATAACTCTTTGAATCTTATCAGGTTACCCCTCTGATTGTACTCTTTGATTATTATGATCCGACTTCACAAGAAACGAAGATGTTGAGCTTATATTGTTATTCTCTTTCTTAAAGGCTGTTTTCTTAAAGAAAGAATCAATTCTTTTGTGCTTGGTTATTTTGCTTTTTCAATAAGTCAAAATAATTGTATCGCCTTCAAATATTTTCCTAGACATCAAAATAATTAGTGAAAATTCAAATAAAAAAAATACCAATTGACAAATATAGAATTTAAAAATATACAAATATGTATAAAACACTATAGTTATTTTGTAAATTGCAATCAAAATAGCAAAAATATAAACAGAATACAAAGGAAGGTAACTACGAACTACCATTACAATTTAAAATCTTCCAAAAAGAGAAAAAAAATCACTTGTTGTTTTCTTCAAGAAATTGGGAATCAGTGAGTTGGCAAAGAGGTTAGAGGGAAGGGGGGCTTATTTCGTGTGTTGTGAAATTGAAATCACAATTGATCTCATCAAAATCAAAATGAATTTATTAGTTTACTTGGGCTTTTAGTTTCCTAAAATTCCATAAATATTAATGGGCCATATTTTAATATTAATTGTCATGAGGGATTATTGCATTTTTGGTCCATTATATTGGCCTCATTCACATTGAGGACATTTTTTTGGCCACTGGCAAAATTTGGTCGCATAATTTCAAGAAAAATTGTAATGTTAGGTCAAATGACGGAATCCGGCCAAAAATCATCACATCATCACCGAAAAGTCCTAGTTGGCTAACTTTGCTTGCGTGGAGGATGAGTAGGGGAGCGATGTGGTTAATTTTGTTTAATCGCAAAATCCCTACTCAAAAACATTTTGTTTTAGCTCTCCAACCACTTTGACAAGCTTGCCTATTATGGCAAAGTGCGCTATGAGTCTATTTATAACAATTTAAATCTCTAAATTCAATTTTTAAAATTTATGAATCTAATTTTAATACTTTACCTTCAATTATTTTTTTTTTCAAATAGAATTTAGGGATAATTACGCTGGGGTACCCTGAGGTTTGCTTAAATTACAAAATAAACCCTCTTGTTTGGAAAATTACCTAACAAACCTGGAATTTGCAAATGTTTTACAATGTCAACCTTCTGTCTACAAACGTTAGGGTTTGTAACGGAAACTGTCAAATTTTTGTTTCGTTCTTCCTATTTTACCCTTTTGGTCAAAGTTTGAACATATTTGACTAATTTTTTAGGACTAAAATGCCCTTTGGGTCTGATTCATGTAGAAATGTTTGATAGTAATAAGAGTTACAACAAAATCAGATATGACCCAAAGAGCATTTTAGTCCAAAAAAATTAGTCAAATATGTTCAAACTTTGACCAAAAAGGTAAAATAAGAAGAACGAAACAAAAATTTGACAGTTTCCGTTACAATCCTAACGTTTGTAGATAGAAGGTTGACATTGTAAAATATTTGCAAATTCCAGGTTTGTTAGGTAATTTTCCAAACAAGAGGGTTTATTTTGTAATTTAAGCAAACCTCAGGGTACCCCAGCATAATTATCCCTAGAATTTATAAAAAGAATTTTACGCGCGCGCGCACAGACACATATATATATTTACAAAAAGAATTTAGTTTACACACACACACACACACTCATATACCTATAAACTTATAAAAAGAATTTTTGAAAAAATTATATTTATAAAAAGAATTTATAATTTTATATGTATCAAAAGAATTTATAAATTCCATTATATAAATTCTTTTGAAAAAAAAATCAATCGAATCTAAAATATTAAAATTAGATTAATAAATTTTAAAAATTGAACTTAGTGAGTTTGAATAGTTAAAAGAAACAATATAGCAAAATTAGTAGCAATGACCAAGTGTGTCACAGTTGTTGGAAAGTTTAATTAAAGTTTTACCTTTAAGAGAACTTAGGTTTGAGTCCCAACTAAAACAAAATTTTTTGAGGTGGGTTTTAACTAATAATATCCACAACACTCACATACTTATCCTCTACGTAAGCAAAATTAACCACATCACTCACCTATTCATCCTCTGTGTAAGTAAAGTTAGCCAACTAGGACAATTAACCACATCACTCCCCTACTCATCCTCCACGTAAGCAAAATTAGCCAATTAGGACTTTTCCGGTGATGATGTGGCGATTTTTGGATGAATTCCGTCATTTGGCCTAATAGTGCAATTTTTTTGAAACTATGTGTCCTAGTTTTACCAGTAGTCAAAAAAAGTGTTCTCAATATGAATGAAACCAATATAATTGACAAAAATGCAATAATCCCTTAATTGTCATGTTGGTCTTATAATATAAATTGTCATAGTCCCATAGATATGATGTTGGGCTTTTTTAATTCTAAAAAATTTTCATGTTGGGCTTATGATAATAAGTTAGTAGTAAATTAAAAAATTTAACATGCCCCCCCTCCTAGTCCACTATAACATCCGCCATTGAGAACAAGTCTCTAAATCTTCTACTGACTTTGAATATCGTGCTATATCCATTGCACGCTTTGAGATTATATGGCTTTGGGGTATGTTGGCTAAACTTGGTATGAATCAACCTAATCCTACTCTTCTTCATGCATATAACACAAGTGTCATTCAAATTGCAATAAATCCAAACTACCATGAGTGTATTAAGCATATTGAAGTTTGGTGTCGTTATATTCGTAAAATTGTAGAGACTCGTGTTATTTCTCTTCCTCATATTTCAATGGCTCTACAAATTCTTGACGTGTTTACTAAAGCACTAATTCATCATTGACATCAATTTCTAGTTGGCAAATTGATGCTTTTTGATCAACCAGCATCAATTTGAGAGAAAATGTTACCAACTATATTTTGTAACTTATCAGCTTGATATTTGAGATTTTTGTTTCTTGTTACATATCTAATATCTTATATTTATTTTAAATTTGAATTATTTTGAATAGCCTGATATTAGGGATCCTCTGCTATGATATATTATTTGCAGTGCAAGCCCTATTTTAGCATATGTATCCTGTAAGCAATACAATATAAAAAACAAATAAGACACTCTTGTATATAAAAAACGTCTGCATTGGTAAAAGAGAGAGGTCGAACATAAATTTAATACTTCAAAACTGATTAGATCAAAGCACATTTAATTAAGTAGTGCTCTCTTGTATTCATATTCAATTTCCTTGATAATGATAATGATAACAGCAAAATTGGGACATCAGCCAAACAATGGTAAATGGTCAGTATATGTTAGTCTTGATTCGTGATAATTTTTTATTAAGAAAGTGTTTGGCTAAACGTATAAATTTTTCAAAATATCTTATAAGATATTTGAAAGCTTCTAACATGTCAGAAAGCTTTTGATAAAAAATTTTAAAGACAGCTCTTAAAATAAGATTTTTAAAAGCTTATAAATTATTTTAAATTCATAAGTAGGTGTCAACGCATTTTTTAATACCAAATAAAAATTCTTTGCTTTCAATCAAATTAAATTATAATACTGTCATTGCTAATATTTTATAAGGTACATCCATCTTATTTATCTAAACACTTTAAAAACTTATTTTAAAATGAGATTCATCGTCTTATAAACTTCTAAAATATTTTATGAAAAGTAAAAGCTTATAACATATTTGAAATAAACTTAGGCAAATACCCTCTTGTACGCTACTGTCCCTTACATATTCCGCATTTTAGTATTACACACATATTTTGTTTTTTTTTTTTTTAAATTCTTGAAAGAAACACAACATCAATGTGCGTAATACAAATCAATTATCCACTTAACTATAATTAGAAAGCAAAGATATTAAATATATAACCAATCTCACACGCACAAAAAAAAAAACCGACAATGCCCGCACGTCCCTACCATAGGCATAGTGACCATATATCATAGACATAGTTTGCTAAAATCATCAATATCTAACACAATCGTTTAGCCCTCCTGCTGTGTATGGCTCAAAAACTCCAATTTTGGATAGAATCATTCGTGCACCTATGATATTTTTTTTGCACACTTGCACAAAGCATTTTGTTTGGGCAGAACAATATGCGTAGGTTCGCACAAAACTTGCGAACCTAACACACAGACAAAATTTTTGACGGTTATAAAATTGAATCCTACTATAAAACTACTTTGTGGGTGATTTCTATGTAACTTTTGCTGCAAATTTTAAAGTGGTTCTTAATAGTATAGAGAGCACCATTGTGACTCCATTTTCTATATTTTTAAAGATAGTAAAAAATCTCCCTCTTTCTCGCCCATGGATGTAACCTGGATTTGGATTAACCACGTAGATCCTTGTGTAATTTTATTTTTGCTTTCAATTTGTGTTTATTTTCATAACACCTCCATATATTATAATTATCAACTATATTCCTATCAATGTTATTTTTGAAATATTGTAATGGTTAAATATATCCTAAATTTCTTTAAATTGTCCTTGCCTGATGGCTAGTAGAAGTTCATTGTTCTAGAGTTAGGTTTTATGGATGTAGGTTTTTATTTATTTATTTGAATAGCAAACTTTTTTGTCGACGAAAAGATATATTGATTCACAATAATAAACCACTTTCTTTACAAGACAAAAAAGATGTTATGACGAATATATTCAAATGATTATGAAATATTTTTCATGGATTTATGGGCAAATGGTGCTCATTCACAATAAGGATAGTTTAGTCATCATCCCCACTCCCCCGACCTCAAAACGTTTTTTTTCTAATTGGGTAGGTGTGGTGTCAAAAGTCTTACTTTTACCAATCTATCACTTGCTCGTTTCTTTCATATAATCGTGGATATAAAGGACAAGTCTTTGATTAAAAAAAAATAAAAATTGTAGGTCTTAGTCAAAGGAAACACCTACTAGAAGGCCAAGTACCAAAAACCAAAAAGTCATTAGTGTGGCTGGCAAGCAAAAAATCGAAGCCACTTACGTGCAACCAAAAAGAAAAGAAAATAATTGCCGTTAGGATAATGTTATGAATGCGAACCACATATGTGGTGTTTAGATATCATTAGTAACATTTAACCAATGTTCTCAAAATCGGATTGGACAACGAACCGGCAGCCTTACTGATTATCGATTCAACCGGTTCGACCGGTTCGACCACCGGTTCAATCGGTGCGGCGTCATAAATATATAATAATTATTAAATTAATTTTTTATATAAAAAAATCATAAATATATAAAAAAAGAAATTACAGAAAATCCAATAATAATAATAACAACAACCACCAAACAAGAAATTTACCTTACTATTTATTAAAAATCCAACTCATCATTCATTTTAAAAATTCAACTCCTAAGAGCAAATTCAAATTTACCTTAAAAGGCGTTGCACTTCACCATATTATTCATTTCCTAAGAGCAAATTCAAAATATTAAAGTTAGCCATCTTTTTCGATTATGAAACAAAAATTACAATGGTAAATTTATATAAGAAAATATAACTAGAATTTTTGCCATATTGAAACTAGTTATTAAAAAGCGGGGTGAAATTGAGGAAATATAGCTAAAATTGGGGGAAAAAAACAATAATTATACTTACTAGTTTATTAGAAAACAACAATTGAAATTTTTGCCATATTAAATTGAAATTGTACTTACCATATTGTAACAAATTACATAAATTGAAATTTTTTCCATATTAAAACAGATTACATAAACTGAAATTGGGGGACAAAACATAAATTAAAAAGAGGGCTGAAATTTGGGGGAAAAAAGGAAAAAATAGAAAAATTTGGGGGACAATTCTGATCTCGAAAAACAGGAAAAATTCGGCCCGCCGAACCGAGACCGGTTCGATCGGTTTTTACCGATTCTAGGCGGGCCGAGTCACTCCCGGTTTTGGGGGCTAGTTTGGACCGGACCAGGCGCCGGTCACCGGTCGGACCGACCGGTCTGGTCCGATTTTGAAAACACTGCATTTAACATAGAACTTTTGCGCATGTCAATTTTGATAATGTCATTTAATTTTGTCAACTAATATTTTTTTTTCAATCCCTTTACTTTTACGAAATGTAATTGTGTTGTTCCTAATATGAAAACAAAAACTAATGTAAGGTATATGAATTCTAACCCGGACTTGATTTGGCGAACCTAACAAATTATATAACAAGTGTATTGCACTTTCCAAATAATTAGTCACTCTCCCTAAATTATCGACCATTCATAGGACAAGTGTAAAGCACTCTCCACATAATTAACACTGATTCGACCGAATCAGGTTTGGACTAAAATTTCCCTAAATGAAAAATTAGGCCAAATCATTCCGCAACAGAACAAGAACAGAAAATGTTTGGTTTTCAACATTCATTTTTCCTCTGTTTTCCTTTCTTCTACTCATCATTTTCCTCCAAAAATGGCGTCGCGCCGCCATCGCAACACGCCTGAAAAGGCTTCCGCCGTCTCCAAGAAAGCTTCCGATAATCGAAAACCTCCACCAGCTCGGCGGATATCCCCACCGCTCTCTCCAACGTTTATCCAATCAATACGGCCTACTCATTTTGCTCCATCTTGGCAAAGTCCCGATCCTCGTCGTCTCCTCAGCCGCTGCAGCGCGCGGGATCCTGAAAAACCAGGACGTGATCTTCTCAGGCAGGCCCAAACTGAGCATCCCAGACAGGATAACATACGGCTCCAGGGACGTGGTCTTCGCCCCCTATGGAGACTACTGGAGAAAGGTGATGAGCATCTGCGTGCTCCAGCTCCTGAGCAACAAAACGGTTCAATCTTATTGTCGAGTTAGAGATGAAGTGACTTCGGCCATGGTTGAAAAGATTGGACAATTATCGGGTTCTCCATTGTCGTCATCGTCGTCATCTGTTGTGAACTTGAGTGATGTTTTTGTCTCCCTTACAAATAATGTTTTCTATAGGGCGGCGTTCGGTTGCAAACTTTAGATTGCAAAGTGAAAAAGTTCGCATAATTGGGGTGGGAATCTATAATTTCCTGTATTATCTTTTAAACTATGACTTGTGTAATTTAAAATAATTTTTCCTCCTTTATCAAGGAAACATTGTGCTTATCTATTACCAACTTCGCTAATTTGTGAGATCGATGAGGGAAGAAATCACACCAAGAAGGATCTAATTCGTTTTTCCTCTTTGTTTTTCTTCATTTGTGATTAGTGGTTTGTTTAATATGTAAAAATGGATAATTAAATAATAAAAAATGAGTGCAACTACGGATTAGATTTTATAATAACATTGGTAAATAAGTATAGTCATAATTAAGGGAAAATTACACTTTTCGTTCGCTATCTATTGCCTTTTTGATTTTTAGTCATATAAGTATGCATTGTTCAATTTTAGTCCTATAATTTATGAAAAACTGTCAATTTTGGTCTGATTTTGCCGGAGTCCAGCAACTTGTGCTGACGTGGACAATTAATTTGGGGCCTTCCGATCAATTGCACTGATGTGGACAATTTTGATAATGTGGCTGATATATGTATATTTACACATATTTTGTATTTTTTTTTATATCCACATATATTTTTTTACACAATTAAAAAATATAATTTTTAAAAATAAAAACCCTATCCCACCTCCACCCCCCAGCCCCACCTCCACCGCCACCCGCCTCTCTCTCTCTCTCTCTCTCTCTCTCTCTCTCTCTCTCTCCCCCCCCCATTGTCCTCCCCCACCACCGCCGCCTCCACATCGCCGCCCCCTCCCTCTTTTTTCTCTCTGCTCTAGATCTCTCTCCATCTCCCTCTGTATCTCTGAATCTCTCTCTCCCTCTCTCTGCTTTTGGTATCATTGATTTGCAAACATTTAACTTTTGTTTGTATTCCCTCTTTTTGGTTCTCTTCATGTTCTCTTTACCCTCTCTCTCTCGACTTCGATCGTCTTGGACAATTGAACGTTGCTTTATTTTATTTTATTTGATTTTTTACTTAATGATTATAGTTTTATTTGGTCTTAGGACAGGTTCCGGATTTTGATTTTAAGACTCAACATGGGTTTTGATCCTCCTGAGTCCTGATGGTCAATTTGTGGCAAAAATTGTGCAACTTACATTACAATTTCAATTTAGAGACATTTTTGGATTTCACTTTTTCTCCTATGCATTTTTTCAGATCAAATATCTTTATCAGTCCATTATGGCAGTTAATAGCTCTTTTTGATTTGAACACTTTGTAAGTGATGAAAGTGAAATAGAGGATGCAAAATTTATGCCTTTAATAGGAGTTGATAGATTATCATCATATTTAATTTAATTATTTATTATTCTTTTTTAGAAGAATTTTAATATTATTCTTTATTACTTTCCTCTGGTTTTTGTTATTTTATTTTGCGGTTCATTCAACATAATTCTTTTACATGTACATTACAAATTGTTATAGCTACAAGCCGATATGTTTATTATTCTTACAATTTTTATAAAATTGTTAAATTTGATGGATTATTTATAATAGTTGAATTTACAAGTCATTAGACAATATTATAGTTACGTCGCGTAATTAAACGGTCTAAAAATTGGTGTCCCACTCACACTGGCCATTAATAAGATTTATATCGGTTATATGATTTTATTTTTATTTTTTTGAAAAAACTGCTATTATAAATTTATAATTATCATATTAAGTCCTTAATAGCAACATTATTTGGAGGCTGAAGCCAATTCCATCGAATGATTTATAAAATCATGTTTTCTTTCAAAAAAAAAAAAAAAGAAAATAAATAACAGCGTTATTTGTTTGAGGCATGGGTGCATGATAGTGATGGTGGATTTTTCTTTTATAGACTGGTTGTATGCATTATGTAGTTCAAATTTAGCTATGTATTATATATTAATTTTTTTATAAAATATATATAATACGTGATTAAATTTGAATCATAGAATGCACGAATGAAATACATACACCAACTTCATATGAGAATTTTTTTTTAATGAAATCATGCCTAATAAATACGTCTACTACTATACGCCCATTTGGCTTCTTGCAAAATAGATAACAAGGTAAACAATAAATAACACCACTAGTTAGTGAATGATCTAGCCAAGAAGGGAACATACTAAACCAAGAAGATACAAAACGTCTAGGATGTTTGTCCCCATAAAGTGGATACTCTTCAAGATGTTTCTGATACGAACCCTAGTTCAAATAAGCTCTTCGAATTTCATCTCTTTGATAAACTGGATATTCCCATATTGGAGGACTTTTTCCTCGATCCCACTCTAGAGAGTTAATATCAAATTCATCAACTATAACTCTTTGAATCTTATCAGGTTACCCCTATGATTGTACTCCTTGATTATTATGATCCGACTTCACAAGAATCGAAGATGTTGAGCTTATATTGTTATTCTCTTTCTTAAAGGTTGTTTTCTTAAAGAAAGAATCAATTCTTTTGCGCTTGGTCATTTTTCATTTTCAATAAATCAAAATAATTGTATCGCCTTCAAATATTTTCCTAGACATCAAAATAATTAGTGAAAATTCAAATTCAAAAAATACCAATTGACAAATATACAATTTAAAAATATAAAAATATGTATAAAACGCTACAATTATTTTGTAAATTGCAATCAAAATAGTAAAATATAAAAAGAATACAAAGGAAGGTAACTACTAACTATTGCAATTTAAAATCTTCCAAAGTAAAATTTGACCTACCATTGCAATTTAAAATCTTCCAAAAAGAGAAAAAAATTACTTCTTGTTTTCTTCAAGAAATTGGGAATCAATGAGTCGGCAAAGAGGTTAGAGGGAAGGGGTGCTTATGTCGTGTGTTGTGAAATTGAAATCACAAATGATCTCATCAAAATCAAAATGAATTTATTAGTTTACTTGGGCTTTTAGTTTCCTAAATTTCCTTACATTTTAACGGACCATGTTTTAATATTAATTGTCATGAGGGATTATTGTATTTTTGGCCCATTATATTGGCCTCATTCACATTAAGGACATTTTTTTTGGCCATTGGCAAAATTTGGTCACATAATTTCAAGTAAAATTGCAATGTTAGGTCAAATGACGGAATCCGGCCAAAAATCATCACATCATCACCGAAAAGTCCTAGTTGGCTAATTCTGCTTACGTGGAGGATGAGTAGGGGAGTGATGTAGTTAATTTTGTTTAACAGCAAAATCCCTCAAAAAAATTTTGTTTTAGCTCTCCAACCACTTTGACAAGCTTGCCTATTATGGCAAAGTGCGCTATGAGTCTATTTATAACGATTTAAATCTCTAAATTCAATTTTTAAAATTTATTAATCTAATTTTAATACTTTACCTTCATTTTTTTTTGTCAAATAGAATTTTTAAAAAGAATTTTACGCGCGCGCCTGCACATACACATACATACATACACACACACACACACACACATATATATTTACAAAAGGAATTTAATTTACACACACACACACCCACTCATATATATATATATATATATATAAACTTATAAAAAGAATTTTTGAAAAAATTATATTTTTAAAAAGAATTTATAATTTTATATGTATCAAAAGAATTTATAAATTCCATTATATAAATTCTTTTTGAAAAAAAATCAATCGAATCTAAAATATTAAAATTAGATTAATAAATTTTAAAAATTGAACTTAGTGAGTTTGAATAGTTAAAAGAAACAACATAGCAAAATCAGTAGTAATGGCCAAGTGTGTCACAATTGTTGGAAAGTATGGTTAAAGTTTTCCCTTTAAGAGAATTTAGGTTTGAGTCCCAATGACAACTAAAACAAATTTTTTGAGGTGGGTTTTAACTAATAATATCCACAACACTCACATACTTATCCTCTACGTAAGCAAAATTAACCACATCACTCACCTATTCATCCTCTGTGTAAGTAAAGTTAGCCAACTAGGACAATTAACCACATCACTCCCCTACTCATCCTCCACGTAAGCAAAATTAGCCAATTAGGACTTTTCCGGTGATGATGTGGCGATTTTTGGATGAATTCCGTCATTTGGCCTAATAGTGCAATTTTTTTGAAACTATGTGTCCTAGTTTTACCAGTAGTCAAAAAAAGTGTTCTCAATATGAATGAAACCAATATAATTGACAAAAATGCAATAATCCCTTAATTGTCATGTTGGTCTTATAATATAAATTGTCATAGTCCCATAGATATGATGTTGGGCTTTTTTAATTCTAAAAAATTTTCATGTTGGGCTTATGATAATAAGTTAGTAGTAAATTAAAAAATTTAACATGCCCCCCCTCCTAGTCCACTATAACATCCGCCATTGAGAACAAGTCTCTAAATCTTCTACTGACTTTGAATATCGTGCTATATCCATTGCACGCTTTGAGATTATATGGCTTTGGGGTATGTTGGCTAAACTTGGTATGAATCAACCTAATCCTACTCTTCTTCATGCATATAACACAAGTGTCATTCAAATTGCAATAAATCCAAACTACCATGAGTGTATTAAGCATATTGAAGTTTGGTGTCGTTATATTCGTAAAATTGTAGAGACTCGTGTTATTTCTCTTCCTCATATTTCAATGGCTCTACAAATTCTTGACGTGTTTACTAAAGCACTAATTCATCAGTGACATCAATTTCTAGTTGGCAAATTGATGCTTTTTGATCAACCAGCATCAATTTGAGAGAAAATGTTACCAACTATATTTTGTAACTTATCAGCTTGATATTTGAGATTTTTGTTTCTTGTTACATATCTAATATCTTATATTTATTTTAAATTTGAATTATTTTGAATAGCCTGATATTAGGGATCCTCTGCTATGATATATTATTTGCAGTGCAAGCCCTATTTTAGCATATGTATCCTGTAAGCAATACAATATAAAAAACAAATAAGACACTCTTGTATATAGTGTATTTTCTATCATGACATTTTTTTTTTTTTGTCTACTTTCTAACAATTACTTACAAGAATTTAAATTGAAAATTGTTATAACTTCGTACATGTCAATATAGTGTATAATAAGGTTATTGATGTGTTTATTTCACATAACGGTCATGTGGATGCTATCAAGGTTTATGATTTAATATATTAGCAATTGAGCACACACCCAATGCATGTACAAATAAAAAAGATGAGTACAATTTAATATGTGCTTTTAAATAACATGAAATGACATGATTTTTAAAATGATTAAATAAGAGAGCTAAAAAATATTAAATACTGAAGGTGAGAAATAAGAGAGAGGACAGACGGGATTTAAGCAAAAATAAAAGTAAACAAAAAATAAAATAAAATAAAGTTTACAGTGGTAAACGAGAGAGGTCGAAAATAAAATTAATACTTCAAAACTGATTAGATCAAAGCACATTTAAGTAAGTAGTGCTCTCTTGTATTCATATTCAATTTCCTTGATGATGATAATAATAACAGCAAAATTGGGACATCAGCCAAACAATGGTAAATGGTTAGTATATGTTAGTCTTGAGTTGTGATAAGTTTTGATTAAGATTATGTTTGGCTAAATTTATAACTTTTCAAAATATCTTATAAGATGCTTGAAAACTTTTAATACGTCATAAAGTTTTTGGTAAAAAATTTAAACACAAACTCTCAAAATAAGATCTTTAAGAGCTTATAAATTATTTTAAAAATAGTAAGTAGGTGCCAACTTATTTTTTAAGACCAAACAAGAATTCTTTGTTTTCAACTAAATTAAATTGCGATGTTGTCAGTATTCATATTTTGTCAGCTACACCCATCTTATTTATTTACACACTTTAGGGATTTATTTTAAAATGGGATTCATCATCTTATAAACTCTTAAATGTTTTATAAAAAGTAAAAGCTTATAACTTATTTGAAATAAACTAAGGTAAACACTCTCATGCCTACCATGGAACTTGACATATTCCACATTTTAGTATTACACGCATGCTTTGTCGATGAAAAGATATATTGATTTACAATAATAAACCTCCTTTTTTCTTGTTCTCACAAGAAAAAAAAAAAGATGCTGTGACGAATACATTCAGTTGATTTTGAAATATTTTTTGTGGATTTATGGGCAAATGGTACTCATTCACAATGAGGATAGTTTAGTCACCATCCCCCACAAATGGACCTTGAAATACTTTTTTCTTCTAATTGGGTAGGCTTGGAGTCAAAAGTCTTACTTTTACCAATTCGTTACTTGTTCATTTCTTTCATACAATCGTGAATAAAAATGACAAGTGTTCGATCCAAAAAAAAAGAAAGAAATTGTGGGTCTTTGACTAGTACCAAAAACCTAAAAGTCCTTACTGTGGTAGGCAAGCAAAAAAACGAAGGCACTTACGTCACTACAAGAAAAAATAATATTATTGATAATATTTAAAAATTATAATATAAAAATTATCATAAATAATTATATTAAGTGACAATATTTTATATTTTATCATTAATTAAGTTTATTCAGTGACAACTTTTATTTTGTCATAATATGTACTCAATGATAACAAAAATTAATAATTTAGTGGCAATCATTGACAATTAGTGTCATACCTATAGGCCATAACAACAATTTTGTGACAAAAAAAAAAATTGTCATTAGAATTTTGTGACAAAATTATAGTGTCACTAAATTGCCACCGTATATATGTCACTGCTTATCAATTGTGCACTATATTATCATCTTTTTACATTATATTGACCTTATTGATATTGTATAAACTATATTTTATGTCATTAATTTATTATTTTCTTGTAATGTGTGTAATCAAAAGGAAAGAAAAATATAATTGGCCTTAGGATAATGTTAAGAAAAATATGTGGTGTTTATATTATCAGGGTGCGCATGCCAATTTTGAATCTTTGATAATGTCATTTAATTCTGTCAACTAATATTATATTTTTTTTAATGCTTTTAGTTTGACGACATGTACGGGCAATCAACGACAATTTTTTTATGTTGCCACTAATTTATCATTTTCTTACAGTGAACCGAATCTGTCGTGTTTAGATATCACTCAGTAACAAATTAGTACTTTTGCGCATGCCGATTTGTCATTTAATTTTGTCAACTAATATTATATATTTTTCAACGCCTTTCGTTTTGCGACGTGACGTATGTTGTACTTAATATAATATAAAAATAAGAACTAGTGTGTGGATTATGAAAAACAAAACCAAATCATTCAGCAGGAGAACAAGAAGAGAAGAATGCTTGGTTTTGAACATTTTATAGTTCCTCTCTTTTCCTTCCTTCTATTCATCATCTTCCTCAAAAAATGGCGCCACGCCGCCTCCGCCGCGACACGCCTGAAAAGGCCGCCGCCGTCTCCAAGAAAGCTTCCGATAATCGGAAACCTCCACCAGCTCGGCGGATATCCCCACCGCTCTCTGCAACATTTATCCAATCAATACGGCCAACTCATGTTGCTCCATCTCGGCAAAGTCCCGGTCCTCGTTGTCTCCTCAGCCGCTGCAGCACGCGAGATCATGAAAAACCAGGACGCGATCTTCTCAAGCAGGCCTAAACTGAGAATCCCGGACAGGATAACATACGGCTCCAGGGACGTGGTCTGGGCCCCGTACGGCGACTACTGGAGACAGGTGAGGAGCATCTCCGTGCTCCAGCTCCTGAGCAACAAAAGGGTTCAATCTTATCGTCGAGTTAGAGATGAAGAGATTTCGACCATGGTCGAAAAGATAAGACAATTATCGGGTTCTCCATTGTCGTCACCGTCGTCATCTGTTGTGAACTTGACTGATGTTTTTCTCTCCCTTACGAATAATGTTTTATGTAGGACGGCGTTCGGGAGGAAGTACGGCGACGAAGACCGAGAAGGGAGGAAGTTCAAGGAGTTCTTGGCAGAGACTATGGAGTTGTTGGGCGTTTGGAGAGCGGGGGACTATATCCCGTGGTTGGGTTGGATTGATCGGGTCGTTGGTTTGGATAGAAAATTGGAGAGAACTTTTAAATCGTTCGATGAGTTCTTGGAAAGTGTGCTCCAAGAGCATAGGGATCGGAAGAAAGGAGTGGAGGGTAGCGGTGGTGATGCGGGAATGGATTTTGTGGACATATTGCTTGAGTTTCAGAGAGAAAATGAAGTTCGCTCTAATCCTGTTGAAGATGATACAATCAAAGCTATCATCATGGTAATGAGCTTTCTCTTTCTTATCTGTGTCGGCAGCGACAGAGTCAGATGGGCTGGTAGAAATGGAAAATTCTACCCCACATTCGACTCAATCGCATTGAAACTAAGCACGTGACTAGTGTACTACAGTATTTGTCATGTGTGATTTGTTGGTGTGGCTAAATTGGATTCGAAGTAAAATTTTTCATTTTCTAAACTGTTATTCCTAAAAATGATAAAAAGTACCTTTTCATTTTATAATTATTAAATTTCACTCAGTCCATGTAAAATATTTAACTTAATCTTTACAAGTTAATAGGGTTATGGGTTCAAATTGATCTGAAGGAAGTTAAGTACCTAAAATCACATGACATGATTTAGTACTTCAGGTTGCAATGAGCCAACTCAGCCCAGGAGAAGATCAAACTATATATGGATTCTTTTTCATGTCTTGGAAAAGGTTTTGTATTGATGAATAAACTCCGTTGATTAGGTAGAAAATATAAATATATAATACAAAATATAAACTTGGATTCAGGTTCTAAAGCTTTGTTCCATTACGCAATGCCTATCAATCTTTTCCAACTTAAGAGAAGACTCTGATCAATCTTCGTAACAGGACATGTTCGGTGCTGGAACGGATACTACAGCTACTGCCTTGGAGTGGACGGTAGCAGAGCTTATAAGAAATCCAAGAACCATGAAAACTTTACAAAATGAAGTGCGAGAAGTAGTCGGAAGGAAGGAAGAGATAACCGAGGATGATTTAAATAAAATGCCGTATCTGAAAGCAGTGATTAAAGAGAGTTTGAGACTACATACGCCTGTTCCACTAATGGTTCCACATGAATCAATTCAAGATACGAAAGTAATGGGCTATGACATCGCATCTGGCACACAAGTGGTAATCAATGTTTGGGCAATCGGTAGAGATCCGTCGTTGTGGGAAAATCCCGAAGAATTTTATCCCGAAAGGTTCTTGGAGACAAGCATAGATTACAAAGGATTTCATTTTGAACTTCTCCCGTTCGGGGCTGGTAGAAGAAGTTGTCCTGGTCTTGCATTTGCAATTGCCGTTTATGAACTTGCTTTAGCCAAATTGATGCACAAGTTCAACTTTGGATTGCCTAATGGAGAAAGAGAGGAGGATTTGGACATGAGTGAAGTTAGCGGACTAACAGTTCACAGAAAGCATCCTTTGCTTGTGGTCACCACTCCACATGCTTTTTAGTCCCTCTCGTAGGACCTATGTTTGTGTGGAAAATAACCAAGAGGGTATTTAGTTAAGCTTATTTGAAACATTTTATATAATATTTTATAAGCTTATGGAATAATAAAATTTATATTAAAAATAAGTTATTAAACTATTTGAATAAATAAGATTGTCTTCTAATAAAAGGCAGCTTTGTACTACCTAGTATTAGGTATTGTTTCAATTAATGCCACATGTACTTAAATTTATATTCAACAAGTTTATATATTTTCTTTTAATCTATAATTTGTAGTGTAGTTTAAAATAATTTTTCCTTTTTTTTTTTATCAAAAAACATTGTGCCTATCTACTACCAGCATCTTTAATTTGTGGGATTGACGTGGGAAGAAAGGCGAATTACACTGACTACCCCTGAGATTTGATTAATTTACGAAAAACTCCCTACTTTTTCAAAAATTACCAAAAACCCCCTAAGGTTTCAAAAATATTACAAACTTATTCAAATTTCCGAAAATACCCCTTCCCTTTTTTTGGGTGATTTACACTGACCACCCTGAGATTTGGTTAATTTACGAGAAACCCCCTATGGTTTTAAAAATTACCAAACCCCCCCCCCTCCAAAGTTATACCAATATTACAACCAGCACCTATTTAGGTTGACTTATTAATAATATTAAATCTTTTTTTTCCTCTCTGAAATATTGTTATCATAAAATTTTCATGTAATAGATTTGAAAAAAAAATGTGATTATTTATCAAATAAATATTCTGAATTTAATGCATTAAAGGTATCTACCAACATCAAGTATGTTATATTATCGCTAATACGGAGTAAATTTTAAGAGAAATGAGTTAGAGATCTCAAGCTAAATAAAATTTTCAAGTGCATTATTTAATTTCAATTTTTTATTTCAATCAATGTTTATATTTCTCATTTCACATAATCATATTTTTTTTTTCCAAATCTATTAAATTAAAATTTTATGATAACAATATTACAGAATGGAAAAAAAGAATTAATATTGTTGATAAGTCAACCTAAGTAGGTGCTAGTTGTAATATTAGTATAACCTCAGGGGGTTTTTGGTAATTTTTGAAACCACAGGGGGTTTCTCGTAAATTAGCCTAATCTCAGGGTGGTCAATGTAAATCACCCAAAAAAGGGGAAGGGGTATTTTCGGAAATTCGAATAAGTTTGTAATATTTTTGAAACCTTAGGGGGTTTTTGGTAATTTTGAAAACGTAGGGGGTTTTTCGTAAATTAGCCAAACCTCAGGGGTGGTCAGTGTTATTTTTCCTGGGAAGAAATCATAATAAGAAGGATCTAATTCGTTTTTCCTTTTTTTTTCTTTTCTTCATTTGTGATTAGTGGTTTGCTTAACATGAAAAATGGATAATTAAATAATAAAAAATGAGTGCAAATATGGACTAGATGTTATAATAACATTGATAAATAAGTACAGTCATAATTGAATATATCCAATATTTTTGGTTAATAATTTTATTTTTTTAAATCAAGAGGCGAGACTAATTTTATATTAGTATAAGTTAATATTTGTATATTTTATATTCAATGAAATAAATTGGAAAATATTATATTGAGTTTACTCAATTATTTAAGTGCAACAGTTTTAAAAGTACTATACATTATGAATCATGTTATGATTTTAAGAACAAAATATGTTTTTACTCTTTTTTCTTGGTGTCATTATATCATACATTGATATTATTGAATTCACAACATATCTTAAAATGCGTGGATTTAAAATTTATGTACACTTTTATTAGTAGGAAATGTGTACGGAAGCAAATAACCTATATTTTTATTAACTTAAAATTGACATGCCCTAATTATTAGTTAATAAACTATTAATTATTTATTTTTTAACGTAAAATTCATAAAAAAAATTATTAACCTATATTATATATTTGTTTAGTTAAAATAAAAAAAATTATATTTTGAAAAGTCATATGAGTTTCGATCCTAAACTTTAAGTTTTAAATTGTAATTAATCTCAATTCTGTATTTGAATTTTTTAATCAAAATAATATAATTTTATATAATTTTTATTATTTTACCCTAAAATGGAAAAAGGTAATCATTTTAGCATAACCCGTACATACCATGTGGGAGTTACTATACATATATTATTTTTTCAACGGTGAATAGTGACTCATACACACCATGTATGAGTCACTATTCATATATGACTTTTTAAATATTGGAACAACAACTCGTGCATGGTGTGTGTACGAGTTATTGCTCTTACAAAATACAAGAAAAAACTTACGTCTATATTTTTGTGTATGAATATATATAACATGGTTGTCTAGTTGATGAAGTACATAATTAATGTAATGTATAGTGTTGATATAATTCGACCAATCGTACTAAAAGTAATTTATATTAAAATTATAAAATAGATTTGCATTTGTATTTACTATCTAATTTGTAAAATGAATGACATAATAATGTTCAAAACTTAATTTAATAAATATGAATTGAAACACAATAATCTATAATACAAAATATAAAACACGAGCACAAAACCACTAGTAAAAATTCGTTGCTAAAATATTTAACCACGGATTTAGCCACAGACAGAATTTGTGGCTAAAAGTGGCGTGGCTAAGTGTGGCCATGGATTTCTAGCAACGGATTGGCCATGGATTTTTCCGTGGCCAACGTCTTTCAAACATTGTAAATGGTAAACATAGCCACAGATTATTCCATGGCCAATTGTTTTTTTTTGAAAAAGATAGTCGAATGTGGCCATAGATTTTTCCGTGGCCAATTTTTTTTTTTTTTCAAAAAAAAAAAATATTATTGGCCACGGATTTATCCATGGCCATCTTTTCTCAAAAAACATGGTTAGCCATGGAAAATTTTGTACCTAATTTCCCTGTTTTTTTGTGGATTTTATTTTAATTCACCCCTAAATCTGCACATTTTTAACAACAAATCTAAACACCAACAAACTAAATGAAAACTAACACCATTATATAAATTCAATATTATAATACAATCAATTATCCCAACAAAAGATATATCATCCAACCATATAACATCATATAATTCATAATTATCAAATATAATAATAATAATAACAACAACAACAACAACAACAATAATAATAATAATAAAAGTGCATCAACATTTTCTTCCCAAATAAACGCAACAAATTACATATATACTATTCCCTAAGAGTCACATGTACCACCACCGTCGTCATCATCATCATCATCATCACCCTCGCCATCATCACCATCGCCTTTGTTTTCATCATCCACAACAACAAGAATAGATGAACTGACCCGATTTTTACATCTTTGAGGTAATCAGCCCTGGATTTTTTTTAGGCTAGCCGCCATCGACAACCTAGTCTTGTGAAGCTTTGAAATCTCCCTATTAGGCTCTTACCTAATTACTTATACTGTCACACAAATGAATTCTCATTATCCAATTTGGCTTTAATACCAAAGTTACGTTTAAAAGTGCCTCTTATTTCCGTTAAAGCTTTTAGTGCCCAATATTCGCTACATAACAAACTAAATACAAGTTCATCAATATTTAAATTTAGAGAAATACTAAAAATTTATTTCCAAAAGAACAAATGGGTCTAGATTTGTCCATATAAGAAATAGGAATCAAATTCCATCTCATTGACGGCATAGTCAAAAGCTTTTCTTTAAATTCAAATATGAACTAGTATTCAAGAGAACATTATGGATTAATAACCTTCAAGAGATCTTTATTGCCATTTCTTTATAGAAGTATATTTCAACATCAATCGGCACTAGACACCTTAATCAATCATGAATTATGGTACTGATGTGAATGATTGGTCCCTTATCCAACCATTAAGTGGCAATAAGTACTAAAGTCAAATTAATAAAACAAACAAAATTAAGAAGTCAATATTTTTTGCACAACAAATGGCTTATTTGGGACATTCTTTTTTATGCAACTAACTCTTTCGCAAAAGTGACAAGTTACTTATTTTTGTTTCTTTTGCACTTTATGTTGGAATGTCCCAAGTCTTGTAGTTTATTTAACTTGATTCCTTTTCTATTTCTTAATGGTAGTAGTTTCTTGAAAAATAATTGTCAAATTAGTACTTCATCCATTTTCTTGATTAAAACTAGGTCCACAAGAATGTTTTCAACATTCAAACTTAATTTAAGGACTTTTATTTTATTACAATATTTGACTATTCTTTGATGTACTTCTTTATATTTCCTTTGCATTTATACTCATTTCAATCCTTTCGTTGTAACGAAACGATTTGCTAGCTATATGCATTTGGAAACTTTGACATTTTCTTTCTCAAAACATACAACCCGTTATGGATACTAGAATTTATGCGTTGCATGTCTGTTAGACTAATATAATTTGATTGATTCTACTTCTCGTATGCGACTCTCTATTAACAGTACTAATACTGAAGATTAGATTCGCAAGACAGTCCAACCCTAATGTATATAGTCAGGTTCATGTAACTAAGCACATTCATAAAGTGTTCTATATATTTATTAAGGTTTGTGCTATTAAGCATACGGGATGTTATTCATAATGATAAATATCAAAGACACTATACTATAAATGAAAATTAAATATGCCCAAAAATAAATTAATCGTATAAAAGCATGAATATTTGTGAATAATAAATATATCAAACACATTATATACAAGTGGACCCATCTCAAGATACCTAGTACAATATTATTATTTAGTCTTTAGACAGAAATAACAACTTGTAAGTAGTACTCTGGTCCATAGTTCATTAATATTGATAGCCTCAAAATACCTTATACAACATTGTTATTTAGTCTTTGGATAGAGAAATAAAAATTTGTAAATGATATATCATAATTCATAAATATTTTATAATTGAAAAATGGCCTAACAATATACTTTTCTTTGGACCGATAAATTGCCAGCATGTTAACCAAATTAATCTAACAGTCATGACTATCTTTTGTCTTGCCAAAATAATCTTCCTTTGGGCCGATTATCTCGATAGACAAAATAACATAGAAATCACATATTCATGAATCAATCATCTTATCAAAATAATCTTCCTTTGAGACGATTATTTCGCATAAATTTGAAATAAATGAAACTAATAGGACAACATACATATTCATGACTATTATATCTGGACAAAATAATCTTCTTTTGAGTCGATTATTTCGCGTATATAATGACATATGACATATCCATGAATATTAATCATTTGGTCAAAATAATTATTCTTTGGACCGATTATTTCGCATAGATGAAATTATGCATAATTTTTCAAAATAGATATTTACCCAAATAGAGGTTACTTTGTCAATAAATTAGTTCAATCTATATAATTTTAAAATAAACATAGCATGACTAAATTTTAAAAGCACCACTTAAAAATAACCTAGTATATAAAGCCGAATAGGCATATTGTGATGCAGTAACAAAGTGGTCAATTGACGCACATACCGTAAAGACATATTGCATATCCAAGTTCATACTCTTATATGAACGCTGTTAGATTAAAAGAAACAACAGCTATGTTCATTGAAACAGTAAAGTAGCGCAGGGGTAGGGTGCTGCTTTGTCATGCTACAGCACTTCGTTCGAAACCCAGATGTAGCGCATTGGTATTATCTATTGTGCAATATCAGAATTTATATATACTTAGGTGAAGCAGTGCCACCAATACCCAAACTGTTCCGGCGTCTAGCTGTACGTCTGTGTCCGCAAAAGCCCAGGATTCCTGGTTCGAGTCTCCATTGGCGAGCAACCATTTCAGCTATGGGCCAACGGCCCTCTTGGGGAGTCAATTATTAATCAGTGGTTTTTTTTTCTTTTTTTTTTTTTTTGATACATTGGACTTAATCCAGCAAGAAATCATCTGGAAAAAATTTATGAATCAATTTCCTTCAACTTGATAAATACATAAATACCCAAAACTATATAATGACATAAATCATTCCAAATATATGAATATGAACATACATTGACAATATATATCAAATATAAATATATATATATTATAAATTAACCAAAGCATGCTAAAAAACATCAAATTGTAATGGAACAGATCACAAATAAGAACATATTTGATTATTTTATGAATATGAACATGCATTGACAATATATATTAAACATAAATATATATATATATATATATATTGTAAATTAACCAAAGTATGCTCAAAAAACATTAAATCGTAACGGAACATATAAAAAATAAGAACATATTTAATTATCTATCTATTCTTGCTCTGATACCACTTGTTAAAAACTTTAATGAATGTGGATTCAGACATAATAATCCATAATACAAAATATAAAATACAATCTCTATAAATCGATTATGCACAGGACCACTAGTAAATAATCAAATAATGTTTTAATACAAATCACTAAGCTTGATTCATTAGACATGCAGAAGAAAAGTGGAGCCTAGGGTTAGTGATCTTCCCAGCCAAAAAAAATGCAGTCACTTTTCTGTTCTCTCTGAGATGGGGTAGAGAAACAAACGTTGTAAAAAAAATTATGAATTAGGGACTACACCTTAACATGTCTGATGTCAAAACACTTTAATTATATGCCCATCAAATATAATTAAAGTGCTACTGGGCTTCTACACATATAAAAGACCACATATGCAGTCTGATATTTCTACGAGCCCATTAAATTTAATTTCTTAACGGATCACATAATTTGCCTCTTTTAATGGGATATTATACTATATATAATATAATTAATATATGAGACTACTAAAATAGAGAAAATCCCAACAAGTAATTCTATCTATTCATCGCAATTATAAACTTCTTCTTGATTTTTTTTTTAATTTTCTATATATAAATACGTTTCAAGTTAAATATTTCGCTATAAATTATTAACATCCACACTAGTAATGAGATATAGATATAAATAAATAAAATAACTTTACTTCTTATGACTATATATTTTAGTACATGACATGTGTAATATGGCTGAGGAGGTATGAAATGCATATAATTTATAACGATTAACATAACTGGAGGACCCTGAGGAATGATCATCAAAAAAAAAAAAAACATAATTTGAATAATACTAAAAGTAATTTATGCTTACATAAAAATATAGATGCATATTTATAATTGATGTTATGATGAACTACATAGTAATCTGTCTAATTAATCACTTCAATTATAATTTTACGATCAATTGTTTACATATAAATATGCATTCAAGTTGAATCACTACTAGAAAAATGCTAATTTGCAACCGAAATTTGCGACCGAGAAATTTGGTCACAATCTGCAACCATATTTGCGACCGATTTAGCAAAATCTGACCAAGTTTGGATCATTTTTTTGCGACGGACTCATTCGGTCGCAAAAATCATAAATACGGTCGCAATTTGCGTGCACACCACAAAAGATTTTTGGCGCCACTTTGCAACGGACTTAGTCGATCGCAGATGCGGTACCTTAAATTTGCGACCAACTATATTGGTGGCAATTTTTTTCATTTCGTTTGCGACTAGCATTATCGGTCACAAAATTCCTTTGGTGATGTTGACCGTGTTTGCGACCGATTTAGTCTGTCGCAAAAGGTTTGAGGATTTTTTTATTTTTGAAAATAATTAAAAGAATAAATATTAATTAAGTTAATTATCAAAAAGAAAAGACTAATAATTAAGGATGGGGAGCGATTTATTTTTTTCCAGTTTTGCAACCGATTTTGGGACCGCGTTCAGTGGTCGCAAAACCGAAGAACTTAACTCCAGCATTTTTACTTTTTGCCCAATTCGGTTCCCTCCCAAAATAGGTAAGCCCTAGCTCTCTCTCTCTCTCTCTTTTCTGCGCCGGTGAGAGCATTGCCAGACAGCGCCGGCAACCCGACTCCCAAATCGTTGGCCGGCAACGACGCCTCTGTTTATTTTTTGTTTTTTTTCGAGTTTCACCTCCAAATTTAATCTTTTTCATTTTTTTTGTCTGAATTTCAGCGGGTGTTCTTGGAGTATTTGGGAGTATTTGTTCTTGGTAAGCTCTAATTTCAAATTTGATGTTAAGTGTTGGTCTTGTTTGTTTCTATTTTCTAAATGCTGCTTGAATCTGCTGCTTATGAGCTCTCTGTTTCTATTTGTTGTTTGGTATGTGGAGTTTTCTGAAGGCTTTTACTCTGTTTCTATAAGGACACATTATTTTGAATTTATTATTTTCTCATTTATGTGTGCGTGAATGTGATAGTAATGTGATATTAATCCGAATGGGTTGGTGAGATCTTCTTTTTGTTAAGCTTGCATTGAAAGTACGGTACTGAGTGTCATTAAACGAAGTAAGAATCCGTTTCCTTTGTTTTTCTTTGCTTGATTATTGATTCATTTGTCATTTTCCAATTTATCGTGTAATTTCATTCATTTCGTGGCATGCCGGAAAGAATGAATGAAGTGTTCATTCACATTGTTTTTAATTTAAAGGGGTTTCTTTTCCCCTGTTTTTTTTTTTTATCAAGAATTGATTAAAGATGATTTGGTTCTCATTATAAGATGTTGAATGTGATTACTCCATGTACAAAGCTCTTGACATGAAATTGAAAGGAGAAAATGTGCCATTCATGTCCATTAACTTTTTAAGCATTTCTGATTATAAAATTTTTTGAATACAATTGATTTTGTCAATGCTTGATGAGTTAGTCAACAAAATCATCCCTTTTGGCCCAATTCTTTGTTTGAGTGTGACTTGTACTTGACAAGTGTAATTATGGAAGTGGATTTGTGGCTATTGTGGATTAATGATGCTGCAATTTTTCCTATTCTGGCAACAAAGTTTATCCGTAAGAATTAAGATGCCTTATCACATCACATACTTACTCCAAAAATGGCCCCTCCCTCTTTACTTTATTGCACGGATATCTCGCCAGACGCGTGGCGTGGCTACTACCTTATCTCTCAATCATAAAAGTTTGGTTCAACTTTCTCTTGTGTCTTAATTGTGCATTTACTAAATGGCAATAGTGGAAATTCATTGCTGTATCTTATGTGTACTATATCAATTCAACACTTGGCAGCAGTGCATTGTTTCTACTTGCTATTTCAGAAAGAATAGGGGTTCATCTTCGTGACGTAATGTTGATCTTGTTTGGATTTTAAGCATGAAGAATTGTGCTTTGGATATTAGATTTCTCATTCTATTGAACTTGCCCTGTTTGTGTTGCTGGTGTGAATGCAAATGGAAAAAAAATTTAAAAGGTTTTTTAACTCATACAAAACCTTTATTAAATTTCTAAGTATGTCTTCATGTTTTAATCTAAACTCCCGTCAAGTGCATATACTTATATGTTTTTCATTGCTGTCTCTCCTCTGTTATTCTTTTAACAGAAACAGCTCACAGTACACAGAGTAGTAATACAGAGAGTCGGATTCTAGAAAAAGAAATCCATTCTCTTTGCCAACTCTTCAGGCAAGGTTTTTTTTTTTTTAAATTACTTGCTCTGATTTATTTTCATTATTTGAATCTTTAGATTTTCTGGTAATTTGGAATCATAACCGTTTTGCCCTTTAGAGTGGCAGAAAGCATGCTTTTATCATCTCTATTGGAAATGAGCGATTTGCCGATCTTAAATGCGGTACTGAGTGTCATTAAAAGGCAGTGGACTAGAAATAAGATAATTAAATAGCTTTTAAATGAATCTCTATAAGACATTTATTTATGAAATTTCTCTAATTAGTTGAGTTTGCAAGGTTTTCTTAGTTGATTATCTGTCTTTAAAGGAAAGTACCTCTATTTATACATATCTGCTTTAAATATGGAAATGATCTTTTGCTTGAATAGTTATATTTAAGTTAGATATTTAATTACGAGATATTTCACCTAAATTATTACCTCTACAGAGTATGGATATACGTGAACGTCGTAGTTGGATGTATAATAGGCTTAGGCCAAGACGACAAGGCTATACGAAAGAATTTGAGGTCGGTCTTAAAGAGTTTATGCAATTTGCAGCGGCACAACCACAGTTACTAAAGGATGGAGGATTTAGGTGTCCTTGTTTAAAATGTAACTGTAGGAAAATCAAGAGTCCTGATAAGGTCGAGCTTGATCTATTAAAGTATGGATTTCAGCCTAATTATTGGTATTGGACGGCACACGGTGAAATTGCACCAGAGGGAAATGGTTTGTATGTGGGCAGTCCGAGTAGCACTGCCCAGTATAATATAGATAATGATGTGTTTAACACATATGAAAACTTGGTGTACGATGCGATGGGCATTGATATGCAAAATGAAGCCGAATTAAGCCGTACTAGAGGGAGTCATGATCACGTTAGAGAAGAACCTCCGAACGCCGATGCTCAACACTTCTATGATAGTTTGGAGTCTGCTCGAAGACCACTGTGGCCAGGATGTGAGTCTCAAACTGAATTGTCTTTGATTCTTCAAATGATGTGTTTGAAATCCGACTACAATTTGCCACAAGGGTGCTTTGATAGAATGACTAAAATTTTGAAGTCATCAACTCCTTCTGGAAGTTGTTTGCCAAAAAACTTTTACGAGGCAAAGAAGTTTATAAAGAAATTTGGGCTAACTTCAGAGAAAATAGATTGTTGTGTTGGTGGGTGTATGATATATTACAAACTTGATAGTGATTTGAATGAGTGTAAATTTTGTGGGCATCCGCGGTATAAACCATGTGAAAGGGGTAAAAAGAGGCAAGTTCCTTATAAGAGGATGCATTACTTGCCCTTAATTCCAAGACTAAAAAGATTATACGCATCCTTAAAATCAGCCGAGCATATGAGGTGGCATTTTGAGCATAATAGAGAGCTTGGGGTGTTGTGTCATCCATCGGATGGCCTAGCCTGGAAGCACTTTGATGAAAAACACATTGAATTTGCCGCAGAAACAAGGAATGTTCGTCTTGGTTTATGTGCAGATGGATTCAATCCATTTAATCATTCATCGACGCAATACTCTTGTTGGCCAGTAATTGTGACACCTTACAACTTGCCCCCTGAAATGTGCATGACAACCCCTTACATGTTTCTAACTTGTTTGATTCCTGGACCACACAATCCAAAGGAGAGAATTGACGTGTACTTACAGCCTCTGATTGACGAATTGAAAGTTCTTTGGGTTGAAGGGGTGGAAACGTATGATATCTCGAGAAAGGAGAACTTTCGAATGAGAGCTGTACTAATGTGGACGATCAATGATTTTCCTGCATATGGGATGTTATCGGGTTGGATGACTTCTGGAAAGTTAGCTTGTCCGATTTGCATGCAGTGGACAAAAGCGTTTAGATTGAAGCATGGTGGAAAGATGTCATGGTTTGACTGCCATCGTCAATTCCTACCACCTGATCATCCATTCAGGAACAATAAAGATGCTTTCTACAAAGGAAGACGTGAAAGATCAGGGCCACCTCCTAGAATATCCGGCGAGCAAATGTGGGAAGAAGTTCGAAACTTACCCAAAATAACAGACTTACATGTTAAGCATGCCAAAGTACATGGGTATGGTGAGTGGCATAATTGGACAAAACAAAGTATATTTTGGCAGTTACCTTACTGGAAGGATAACCTTGTACGTCATAATTTAGATGTTATGCACATAGAGAAAAATTTCTTTGATAATGTGTTGAACACTGTAATGGACGTCAAGGAGAAAACTAAAGACAATGACAAGGCTCGACTAGACTTGGTTGAATATTGTAAGAGGTCAGAACTGCATTTGAAACACTTACCTAATGGGAAGATGGCAAAGCCAAAGGCTAGTTTTACTTTGAGTGATGATGAAAGACGAGATGTCTGTACGTGGCTTGAACAATTGAAAATGCCAGACGGTTATGCTTCCAATTTGAGCAGATGTGTGGACAAAACAAAACGTAAACTGCATGGTATGAAAAGTCACGACTGTCATGTGTTTATGCAACGATTGCTTCCAATTGCTTTTAACATACTTCCACAACATATCTGGAAGCCTCTGACGGAGTTAAGTCAGTTTTTTAGAGATTTGTGTTCAACAGAGTTGCAAGAAGATAATTTGTTACAGTTGGAAAGGAATATATCAGTCATTCTGTGTAAGCTAGAACGGATCTTTCCACCAGGATTTTTCGATTCAATGGAACATTTGCCTATACATTTACCGTACGAGGCATTAATGTGTGGTCCTGTCCAATACCGATGGATGTATCCATTTGAGAGGTAAATTGAAGTTGCGTAATCAACTATTATAATTTCATAAAAGACTTAATTATCATGCACTAACTTTAATACTTGTACCCACTCGTTATTTCCTATAGGTTCTTACACGACTTAAAAGGCATGGTTAAGAATCGAGCAAGAGTTGAAGGTTCTATATGTGAAGCATATTTGGCACAAGAGACATCTTATTTCACGTCGTACTACTTTGAAAGTGACACTCAATCGAAGAGCACTAGAGGCAAGAGAAATGAATATTATGGAAATAGGGACGTGCCACAGACTTTATCAGTTTTCAATGACATTGGACGTCCTGATGGTAAGATTGAAAGTAGATTTTTGACAACCAAAGAATGGGAGAAGGCCCACTTGCAAGTCCTCATAAATTGTGATGAGGTTACACCTATTTTGGAGTAAGTATATAACTTTTTAATTTAGTAACTTTGCTACCTCATTTATGACAACAAATAAAATATACATTTTTATGGTGTAGGATATACAAAGCTTGTGTTCGACATTTTTGGTCTCACCTAAGTGACCAACAAGTTGAGGAGTCCATCGAAACAAATTTTGTAAAATGGTTCAAAGATTATGTAAGTATAAACTTTTGAACACTTTTCAATATTAATTGAAATAAATTTCCAAACAACAACTAATCCATTTTTTATATAATTCTTAAATAGGTGCACAATAAACAAAACAATGTTGGCAACCAATATTTGCACGATTTAGCATGGGGCCCTAAAAAAAATGTTCATACATGGCCAATGTGTTACGTTAATGGATATGTATTCCATATAGACTCCGTTGCTGAGCGTAGGAGAACTTATAATTCAGGGGTGTGCGTTAAAGGTGAGGGGTCATCTGAATTTTACGGGAGGCTTAAGGAGGTGATTGAATTACAATATCCAGGTCTTCCCGAGAAGAGAGTCATATTGTTTAATTGCAATTGGTTTGATTCAATGTCGACTCGAGGTATTAAGGTGCACCAACAATATGGTATTACAGAGATTAAACAAAATGAAGTTTATCCAAAAGATGATCCATTCATCTTAGCTCAACATGCATCACAAGTATATTATGTTCCCTATCCTGGTACGAGGAGAGAAAAAATTCATTGGAGATTTGTTATAAAAACTAGGCCAAGAAGCAGAGTAGCTGAACATGGTAAATACGTGGATGAAGCTTTGCAAGAACAATCTACTAATGTGAACTCTGTATTGGATACGGATCCTGTTGGTTATTTGGCCGATAGTGAGGGTCGGACTGAAGAAATCGATATGGTGAACATTCAATTTCTAGATGGGGATGAAGGTGTTGATATAGTTGAAGAAGAGAATGGAGACGATAATGAAACTGAAGACGAGGACGAATACCAGGATGACACAACAGACAAGGAACAAGATGGAGATAATAATGATGACGAAGAAGATGAAGACTCTTAGAAAATATAATGATGTTTTCTTGAATGTTAGTTTTTTGGATTGATTTGTGTATTGTTAAATTAGTTTATATGCATTAAAAAAAATTAATTTTTTTTAATAATAAACTATTCATTTTAATCGCCCAAGTAATATTTTACGTACAAATCATTTTTTTTATTGATGATTTGATAAAAAAAAAGCATTTAATAGAAATTAAAAAAACATTGAAATAAGAAGTGAGTTGAAACTAATATATATATAGCTTATAATTTTTGTTATTAGAATTTGTTTGTTAAAATGTAATTAAATATATATATATATCATTCTTTTTCATAGATCAAATATTTAATACATCTAATAAAAAACTAATAAATAACTTAAATAATGAAAAAATAAGATAGATTGGTCTAATGGACATAACAAATGCAATTAAAACCTAAAATTCCAGGAAAACAACAAGTAATAGGTTATCATAACCTGCATAGTAAATTACAAATTAATATATATAACATGTAAAACATGGTGTATGTACTTTAATAAAATAAGGTACCTAATGTTAATTTTTTTTCTTCCTTGCCTAATAATAGATAACCCCAAATAAGAATTTTTTTTTTTTTTTTTGGGTAGAACAAATAAGATGGTGTGTATGCATATAACAAGTTAGTAATGACATTATTGTAATTGATATGGGGGAAAGCAAACAAATTTTGTAGGATTTAAAAAAAAATTAAATTGACGCATCCGTACATCTTCAAAAAAATTTATAAGATCCTAAACATCTTATTCGTGAAGCTCTTTCACCTAAAATGTTGAAAGCAAATGAGCTTGATATATATATAAGCTATTAAAGATATTATTTTAAAATCTCCTCCTAAAATTTTATCAACGCTCCACTATATCTTGTAAACTCTCCAACATCTTATAAACTTACAAAACATGCATTTTCTTAAGATTGTGATGGGAGATTTGTATCTAGCAACTGATCTTATGAAGAGAAAGAGCAAAATTTTTGTAACTAAGCCGAAAACTTGAGCTACATGTGGCATCTGATGTGCCATACCATACGCTCATTTTAAAGGCATTATAGCCATTTCAATAAATTCAAACAACTTGAGCAGCCAGCTGAACCTTTTCGATTGAAACAACCCATTTTTCAACAATTATGAGTACCTCCAAACTTAAATAGCCAGCTGAACCTCATCTTAAATAAATTTGGGCGACGGGAAGGTGAATTATTCACTATACTTACTCTCTTTCTCTAAACTTCATATGTTCATCTTGTTCTACTTACGTAATCAAGATGTAAATGTAATTTGCCCATAATTTGATATATTGTATTAAAATTGATTGTGATGCAGATACATTTTGTTTTAACTTAATGTGTTCTGTAATAATTAAAATTTGCCTTAATTTTTTAATTTTATGTGAAGCAATAATTGTCTACTCAACTATGATATATTTTTTTTTTAACTTTATGTGAAGCAATAATTTAGTTTGAATTTTTCTATGTCTCTTTAAATACTGTTCATATTTTCTTTGTCATTACCCATTTGTTAATCCAAGCCGGAAAAAAAAATGCAAACAAATTATTCCGTTGTGCCGGTGTCATTTATTTTGGCACTCTTTTCCCAACAAGTGGTTTTAGAGTCAAGTTAAGCCACTTGGAAAGTTAGAGTTGCAGATTAGAAATGAAGGAGTCACCTTCTCTTGGTGGCTTAATCTGTCTGTGTATCTTCTTATTATCAAAATGCAAATAAATCATTAGTATTTTACGTTTCTTCTTTTTTTATATGAAGACTAAAACAACCTTGTATTAGTGACAGTAAGTTATATTTATTCATGGTCTTTTAGTAATTTAAAAATTAAGGGTTGGACTTCAAGTTGAACACTAAATTAAAAAAAAAAATACTATAACTATGAATGCGGAGTTGGACTTTTAATTAGACTCCATAGTGTTAATTATTTTCATACAAAAATAAATAAATAAATAAAAAGAACTAGTGATCCTCTTTAATTCGTTGAGTACATATACAATTTATTAAACATATTACTCTTTCATAATACTGTTGGCTACCAATTTATTCTTCTTTCTCATTGTGATTATTATAATAATTCATGAAAAAGAAGAAATACAAAGTTTGTAAATAATATAAAATTAAAAAAGTACAAAATGTAGCTAAGTTTATCGAGTATAATCACTACAAGAAAACGCACAATTTTCGGCGGAATATTTCGCCGAAATTTTTCGGCAAAATTTCGGCGGAAAATTAAAAAAAAAATAAAAAAAAAAATTTAAAAATTTTCGGCGGATTTTCGGCGAAAATTCCCGCCGAAAAATTTAAAAAATTAAAAATAAATAAAAAATAATAATTTTGAAATTAAAAATAAATAAAAAATAAATTTTTTTAAATTTTTCGGCGGATTTTCGGCGGAAAATTCCGTCGAAAATTTTAAAAAATTAAAAATAAATAAAAAATAATTTTTTTAAATTTTTCGGCGGATTTTCGGCGGAAAATTCCGCCGAAAAATTTAAAAAATTAAAAATAAATAAAACATAATATTTTTTAAATAAAAAATAATTTTTTTAAATTTTTCGGCGGAATTTTCCGCCGAAAATCCGCCGAAAAATTAAAAATAAATAAAAAATAATATTTTTTAAATAAAAAATAATAAAAAAATTATTTTTTAAATTTTTCGGTGGAATTTTCTGCCGAAAATCCGCCGAAAAATTAAAAAAATTTAAAAATAAATAAAAATAATATTTTTTAAATAAAAAATATTAAAAATTAATTTTTTAAAAATTTTTCGGCGGATTTTCGGCGGA